>JAMPIV010011731.1:200000-327828 GCA_024509875.1 Oreohelix idahoensis | reverse complement strand
TGACGCGGTTAGTCACACCGCTCTTCCTTACAGAGCATACAGACTGACACTTTACAGAGTGGAAAGAAGAAGAGAAACTTTACACTATGCCACATATTCAAACACGATCCTTAAGTGGTTTTACCACACATTCCAACACTGCCATTCGGCTCAATGGCCACACATAGACTAGAATGTAACTAGGCTAGACGCGTCATACATCGATCTGCGCGATTTCTGGTCTTATTTAATTGAGGAGTTCCGTGGTGCAGGCATGCCAATGTTTGCAACCATTCACATGTCTGCAAGCCGCGAAACAGTCCTCAACATCATCCCCCCCGCTCCCAAACGTGACACTCGTGGCACGTGAGAGAGTGGTGGCGAAGATGTGCCCGACTATAATCTATGCATGTTATCTAAAGTCAAAATGAAATAATGAAATTAATATTCCTAATTAGAAATAATAATTATAAAATTATGTCCCTTGTCAACATCAAGACAAGAAAGTTATCTCAATCCTGTGACGTAAAATTTCTTGATAACAAGTCCGCGAGGTTATTATCAGTTCCTGAAATCGGAATTATTGAAAAGGCGAATTCTTGTAGTAAAAGAAACCATCTGTGAATTCTTGCGTTTTTCATAATTCTCGAAGTGATAAACGTGAGCGGACTGTGGTCTGTGTAAATAAAGAACTATCTCCCTATCAAGTACTTAGACAGTTTTTCTAAGCACCACACCACCGCGAGCAGTTCGCGCTCTCCTGTAGCGTATTTTTGTTCTGCCGGAGTAAGCTTGCGTGAGACCAACAAGCATGGATGGAGTATCCCTTCATAGCATTGAAGCAAACAACCTGCAATTCCGGAACTGGATTCATCTGTTTGAATCAAGAATGGTAAATGTATGTTTGGCAATAACAGGATAGGAGGATTCTTAAATAAATTCTTTATCATAATCAGAGCCTCTTCGCACTGCGGTGTCCATAATATTTTTTTTGGACTACCTTTGGCCAACAATCCGGACAAAGGAGCAGAGATCTGTGCGAAGCGTGGTATAAATTTATGGTAATAGTTAACCAGCCCAAGTAAACTTCTTACTTGTTTCCTAGATGATTGAGTGGCAATCTCCAGTATACGCTTGACTGTATTGTCATCAGGGTGTAATCTATGGTTACCTATGCGGTGACCAAGAAAAGTAATCTCCTGTCAACCTATCTGGACCTTAGAAGGTCTTACAGTCAAACCATGTTGTCGTAGTGTAAAGAGAAGAGAAGACAAACCAGTAATATGGTCTTCCCATGAGTTGTGAAATAGACAGATGTCATCGATGTATGTGATGACATCTTTTCTATCGCCACGAAGGCGGCGCATCATGCACTTGTATTCATTCTAATAAAAGTACTTGCAATTATCATGTTATTCGAACACCTAAAGTGAAAGCACTTACGCAACGTATCATAGTTGCCTACAGTAATAAAGACAAAAATATAGAGATCGGTGAAGTCAGCACAAATAATGCAAGTATCCTGGGAGGATGAAGCTGCCGATCGCACTAAGTGGCGATGCTATTTACGGCGCCACCTCAGATTGGGCGAAGAGAGGCTCACACAGGAAGCAGAGGTGAGGAGAAAACGTCGAAAGGAGCACCAGGAAAATAAGCAGCTGAGGGCTGTCACCTCAGGGGCGCATTCCCATAGTCAGTTATGACTGAAGGGGCTATTATTATTATCCTCTAAAATAATGTTGATATTGCCAAAAGAAAATTATCATGTGCGAACAAATATAAGAAATAGCACACTAAACTATGGATGTAGAGAAGAACAAAACATCCAAAGACAGAAGAAAATAGATAATCCAACGCAACTATAAAGTGCGTGGTGTAGAATTGCGTGCGAGTTGCACGTCTAAGTAATGGTGTGCAAAACGAGAACCATTTTTGAATTTCACCGCTCTGCGAGCATCGCAATAACGAGCAAAACGAACAAATGCAAGTTGGTGAGAAGAATGTTGAAGTTCGAACATACGAACAAATTCAACATATCCGATACGCTGGAAAAATCCCCTGAGCGCATACCAAGTCGCGACCGAAGGTAAATTGCGCACTAAAACAGTGCGATTCAATGAAATATGATCTCGGCCAGGTCTGAACTGAGCCCGAGAATCATTGAATCTATCATGTGTCGTGCGAGTCACGCGCACAGAGGTATTGCTATGTATATCTCGTTCCTTGCATGTCGTAAGAGCTGGACGATCATGGTTTTCCTTGTGATCATCCCGACGAGTATGATTATCAACAACCCCTCGTCCAGCATCATGACTCTTTCTAGTAATTTTTATGTCCCCTTTGCCATCATCATTCCTACTCTTAAGAGTAGAAGTACCATGAGCGTGCTGTTTACTCCTGTGATGATGACCAATACTATTAGTCACGTCTGAGCATGTCATGACAGGATGCTCGGAAGATTCAGTCGATGTCTCCACAACATCAGTATTAAATGTCTTTTGAAGACAAAGTTGTGTATAGAGATTCTCATCAAAATACATGGAACCAATATGATGATCAACATCTTCCAAATGAGCAGATTTCACATGTTGCAGCTCATCACCATCGGGTGTAGCCCGATGATTGTCAACTTGACATGTCGTATCTGAGCATGACATGACGGACCGACCGGAAGGTACAGTCGATGCCTCCCTACCATCAGCACTGACTGTATTTTGAAGACAAAGCTGTTCATAGCGATTCCTATCAAAATAAATAGAAACAGTATGAACGACATCCTCCACATTAGTAGATGTCTCATGTGGTAGCTGAGGAGTGTCACCCTGAGATGTCGTATATTTCCCATCAACAGCTGTTATACCAACAATATGATCCTCATGACTATAACAATAACAAATATCCTCATGAAGTTTGGTCTCATGGAACTTCATCTGTTCACATCCCGTAAGGGTGTTTTGTTTACCATTATTATTCCCATGTGGTGGACTTTTTCCCATAGTGACATACCTAGCACTGGCCTTACGCCAAGATCCACCATCATGAAAATCAGAACGGTTATGACAGGAAACCCTGACATAAGAATCCTGACGAGGAAAGCTATATTTTCCTCTGAATGATCGACCATCCCGTCGTTGTAACTGAATCTTAGCATTGAATGCTGGAAGTCGGATATCCCTCTTATGAGAGCGATCTGTATCCTCACCAAGTTTAGCATTTGAAATGCTATGCTTCTGCAGAAAGTCGTTTGGGTGTGGTGAAATATCATGGTAACCCAATTTCATACCCAAACCAATGCCATCTGATGGCAATACATGTTCCTGTGATATGATATCTAATAAAACATCTACCCTTCGATGTAATTTACCAATCTCTAAATCTTTTACTTTATGTTCTGCAGCAGCAGTATTAGTTAGTTGTTCAATTTCTATAGTGTCTCCTAACAGTCTCCATATTCTTTGCCTTTTCTTGATGAAGTTCAAGTTGTAGTCCTTCAATAGAGTTATAATGGCTTTCCTTAAGATCAGCAACCTTCTCGGGCAATCCCATTTGTTTCTCCTCAAGTTGTTGTAATAGATTTTCATTCTCATCTAATAGACCAACAATCTGAAACATCTTGGAATCTACACGTTTCTGGGACTCAACTTTGAATTTTTCATAGTCTATCTTTAATTGTTCCAGCTCACTGGTGAGAGCCCTTTCCTTATCATTGTCATACCTGATCTCCTGTTTTAAATTTCCCATTTCCAAATCAGGAGTAAGTTTTCTAAGTTCTGACTTACCCTCAAGGCAGTATCTAATGACTCCTTACATTTTGAAAAATCAACTGTTAATGATCGAAAATTAGATCCATCTACATCTACTTGTGATTTTAATACTTTCACCTCATCATATAACTCATCAATCAATCTTTCCCTATCATCAATGATTGTCAATAATCTATTTTCCTTCCCATACCATTCTTCTTCAATTGAGGACTGATCACTTCCTTCCATTTCTACCTCCTTCAGATTTTTCATAATAAAGTCCTGAAGAGATGGTCCCTGTAACCCAGATTTCTTTCCTTGCCTGAGAAAATACTCAATGGCAGACATGGTTATAAGGTTATAAGTTTCTCAATACCTTATAGTAGTATATTATTTGTCAGTAAATATACTATGAACATATGAGCTTCATTAATTCAAAGTAACTATGATATTTACTATAGCCAGAGACAAGAACAGGTGACGATAAACAATGGATGGAACAATCAAATGAAATGATATATTCACTTATACGACGCAATGAAACAGATAAAAAGAAACTAAGTAGGTACTAGACATAATAATTAGAGAAATAAAATGTTTAAAGTAACATTACAAAAATTTTACGATACAAGTCGTCCTGTACTAACAATGAGACAGAGAGATTTTTAGATCACAAACGAATAAAATAGTGACACAAAACGGAAAGTAATTTATTTAAATTAAATGACGTAGGCACGTGACGTCACAACTAGCACAAGCAAAGTGATTATATGGCTAACTGAAGAAACATTTCTATCCTAACTCAAAAGAAAAATTAATAATCAGTTAGATCCTCAGTCAGCAAATATAAGCAATTATCCCTAAAAGTCGTTAAAATTGCTTAAATCTTCCAAAGGAATATACAAGAAATGATAAGCCCTATCCATCCGTCCCGCGAAGTTACATAAAATACATTGATAGTAAACACGTAATGATAAGTACTAGAACTGCAAAGTAGGACAGACAAGTGACAGTGGAGGAACAATTGAAGGCCAAAGCTAGCCAACTGGACAACACACACTAGTCGAAAGCTCTAATTTAGACAAGAACTTATCTTCAAGTGGTCATGCCATTGTGATCCCAAAAATAAACCACAACAAGATGCTCCCAGCTGTTTGACTTGTTTCCTTTGAGAAGCAAACTTGACCGGTTGACTGAAGATTTTCAAACGTGATATTGAAAGAAATTCTGTTGAAATACTTCCCCGGTTGCTCTGGAGGTTTAACAAGTGTATGGATTGTCTTTCTGGTTCTATGTAATGGTTCAGGATCAAAAATTGAATGACATCAGATCGATTTGATTCAGCGACTCAGCGACCGTTAATCGGAGTGATGACCCGACCTTGACCTTCGTAACTTGATGTGTAAATTTGAGTTGCCAGATTGGACCTGCGCCTTGAATGAGACTTTCTTGAACTGTTCAATTTCCACTGTTACTTTGCCTGTGACGAACTGAATTGATCTTGAAGTTGTTTCCACTAGAATCTTCCCAACTTGAAGCCTGATTCATGAACATTAGTTCGTTCAATTGGGTAACGGAAAAGATGAATTCTGAAAATTGTCCGAACACTTTCTGACACCAGTATGTTACGGTTCCGCACTGTATCTTTTCTTGCTAGTTGTTATTAAAAGATTCAGCACCGTTGGACGTGAGTTTATTGGGTTGCTTGTCAATATTTCAGATATTATAATTCATCTATTCTCATTCCAGCTTTATAGTTCGATTGCAGTTTTAAGCCATTATTGTGTGATTAAATTATTATTATATTCAGTGTCGTTGTTGTATATTAATTCTTCCGCAGTGTTGGTTAGATTATAGTTAGTCTTATAAATACCTGTGATAATCTGGACTGACCTTGCAAGGATTAATGACAGTCACAGCACAGAGTGAGAACTTGAATAATTCAGGCAATCAACAAGTTCCATTGACGACTGAACAATTTAATAGATACTTTTGCACAATGAGCGTAACACATTTCACACATTTAACTTGGCTTAATCATAGTTCTAAGCTCTACACAATGTTCCTCTCACAGACTTAGCTCGTCTGGGTTAACCGTTAAGTTTATAGCGTAATAGAGTGTGCAACCAACTCCTACTGAATCCGATCCTTAGAATTATTATCCCTTCACAATACTAGTGAGTACATTATCCGTAAATCTATTGATCCTGTCTATGTGTCATTAATCAACATCTTGGCTTGCATCGCCAGGCTTTAACTGCCATGTATATAAGTTCAAGGTGAACGTAATCTGCTTTGTTCGCGATTCTAATCCGGACTCTACCTGGTCCTATATTCAATTTGATACGGATCCTTACGCTATCTTACACTTTCCAGTGGATCTGCCGTTCCACATATATATTTAATCAGTGGCTATGCCACATATTCAAACACGATCCTTAAGTGGTTTTACCACACATTCCAACACTGCCATTCGGCTCAATGGCCACACATAGACTAGAATGTAACTAGGCTAGACGCGTCATACATCGATCTGCGCGATTTCTGGTCTTATTCAATTGAGGAGTTCCGTGGTGCAGGCATGCCAATGTTTGCAACCATTCACATGTCTGCAAGCCGCGAAACAGTCCTTAATAACTTGTGGGAAAAGAAAATGTTTAAAATTTGGAATTCCAATGGTTTGGAGAGAGCCCAAGAACCACTATGATGACTGTTATTTCTGTGTTGTGAATATTAAGGAAATTAATGGAAAAAATCACAAAAAGTGGAAATATCCAGATTTAGATTCTGCTAGGCGACCTGTTCCACACGGAGATGACATACCAATTCCAACTTTCAGTCAGATTTCGGATTCCCTGCTTGAAGATGAGACAGCAGTGGCATGTGGAACGACAAGTGACAGTGATAGTGATTTCGAAGATGATTTTTCAGATGCTCAACGCTTTGACCAGCTTGAACTAAATGCTCTAATCCGAGATCTATACCTCTCCAAGGCATCTTCAGAACTTTTGGCTTCAAGATTGAAAGAAAAAAAAATTACTGACTACTGAAACAAAGGTTACATTTTATCGCAGCAGAGAGGAAGGTTTTATTCCATTCTTTTGTAAAGAAAACAACCTTGTGTTTTGTACTAATGTAGGAGGTCTTGTTAACAAAATGGGTGTAAGTTATACACCAGATGAGTGGCGACTTTTCATTGACAGCTCTAAAAGAAGTTTGAAGGGTGTTCTCTTACACAATGGTAACAAATATGGCTCAATTTTAATTGCTCATTCTACTACAATGAAGGAGGAGTATGCTGCAATAAGCAAAGTTCTGGAAAAATTGAAGTATTTAGAACATAACTGGATGGTTTGTGTAGATCTTAAAATGATGAACTTCTTGCTTGGCCAGCAGATGGGATTCACCAAATATCCATGCTTTATATGTTTGTGGGATAGCAGGGCAAAAGATATGCACTGGACAAAGAAACAGTGGCCGTTGAGGGATGAATTTAAAGTTGGCGAAAAAAAATATTGTCAATAAGCCTCTCATTGATCGAAAAAGAGTTCTACTGCCACCATTACATATAAAGCTTGGCTTGATGAAGCAATTTGTTAAGGCACTGAACAAAGATGGTACCTTTTTTAATTACTTATGCAGAAAGTTTCCAGAATTGAGCATAGACAAACTTAAAGCTGGAATTTTTGATGGACCTCAAATTAGAAAGTTAATAAAAGATCCAAATTTTATTGATTCCATGAACAAAACAGAGTCCACAGCCTGGTCATCATTTGTTTTAGTTGTGCAAAACTTTCTGGGTAACTTTAAAGCAGACAATTATTCTGAATTAGTTGGAAACATGCTGTCGAGTTTTTGTGAACTTGGATGCAACATGAGCATAAAATTGCACTACCTCCATAACCATTTACATTTATTTCCGGAGAATCTTGGCGACTTTAGTGAAGAGCAAGGTGAAAGATTTCACCAAGATATAAAAACAATGGAAGAGAGATACCAGGGATGCCCACTATAATATGAATGCAGACTAAAGTCAAAATGCCACTGATAGCACCTAACTCTAGGATTGTACATAATGTCGTGAAACGAGTGTAACCCACTACTTTGTTAATCACTATGTCGAGATACAGATTTGCTTCAACCAATCAACGAGCAACGTACGAGCAACGTTCACCAGTCTCTGAGACAGAATAAATTAACGGCCATCTTGTTCACGCAAGATGGCGGATGAAAACTGAATAAAATTAGGCTGTACAGCGCTTGAGACTAAACCGGAGGAAACCAATCATTTTGCTCCGCCAGGAACCAACCAAACGCTTTCCTTAAGCATTTACCTACCTATATAATCGGGCGGATTTTATGCATAATCACACATCACCGACGCGACGCCAGAGATACCGACCGACTGAAGAGGAGAAGCTGTCACTTTGATTTATAGCTTGCCTGGAGTGCAATGACCTGCAGCTTGCTTTGCTAAGTCGAGTCAAAATCTGGCCGGTTTGAATCTTAGAGGGTAAATATATTTACGATAACCTTTAGGAAAATAGGCTTTCAGCAGGTCTATAATGTTGGTATTTTTGTGTGTGTGTCATTTATACTACCTATCAGGTTACTGATTGTATCTTGGGGAAATTAAGTATAATGATTGTATTTCCTATTATGATTGAATAGACAAAGACTAATAGGACTCATATCTCAACCTATTGTCTCTTATACTTCAATCTGTTATCTCAGACCAACTGCCATATAACCAAAACAGTCCTTGTTAGGACTCAACCTATTGTCTCCTATACTTCAATCTGTTATCTCAGACCAACTGCGATATAACCAAAACAGTCCTTGTTAGGACTCAATCTATTGTCTCCCATAACTTCAGTCTATTATCTCAGATAAAACCAACTGAAATATAACCAAAACAGTCCTTGTTAGGACTCAATCTCTTGTCTCATCTAACTCCAATCTATTGTCTCCTATAACTCCCACCTGATATATCACCAAACAGTCCTCGTCTCACATACTCCATTCATAAGAACGTAACGTTATTGTTAGGATATATGATAACACTTGTCAGAGAGGGCCTAGTATATTATAGGGGGAAGGACATTGTTGTATCACACCTAGGTGTACATATTATTGGATGTATTCATGTATTGAACTTATATTAGGGGATGTATTCATGTATTGAATGTATTCATGTATTGAATTTATATTATTGAATGTATTCATGCATTGAATTTATATTATTGAATGATATCCATGTATTAGTTTATCAGAAAGAATGTTTTGCAAGTAGACACCTGTCTTGTCTCGCTATTGCTAAATCATACTGAGCCATGTTGTCATTCATCCTACATGCAGACACTGAGACACGCTCATATCATATACAATAGAAATAGGTGGGCTTGAGGACAGAACTTAGCCCCTATTTTTCCTTGTTACAGGTTTTATACGTGTCATAAAAACTGAGATCGTGGGTCGTCAATCCAGCTGCCTGGAACTCCGCAGGAGCATAGAGGTTGTCAAGACTCTACATCTTTAGTCCCCCTCAGTCTTGGGTGGGCTAACGAAACGATCAACAGCTGGTGTTTTGTGTCAACCAAACCAAGAAGGACAGCACTTCTAAGAGATGAGTACACATTAGTACCATTTCTGTCGGCATTGTGAGCATAGAAACTGTCAGTGATGAAAAAGTGAAATTAGCATAGCAAGAGATTATTTACATATCTATATAAATATAAATATTTGTAAATCATATGTAAACTTACAAATTCATTACATTCCATTTTTCAACATTCACCCTTCAGCACAAGAGTAGATAGTGTATATACTAAATAAATAATAAGGAAATTGTATTTGAACGACTTGTCAATTTTATCAGTGTTAAGTAAAATCTGTTTTCTTGGTTTTTTAATATCACAGTTAGTTACACAGCGGAGGTGGCACTTTATGTCGGTCTCCTCTCTACTATTGTTTCGAGATCAGATCATTCACAGCCGTAACTAATTTGTGATACCAGTAGTTCTCTCAGACACTGGGACTTCACCATTTTCTGCAGAAATTCTATTTCTGTAATTGTCAGTACTATACTGATCCAAGAGCCAAATAAAACCTTTCGCCACACTGGGGGCTCGTTCTTGGGATATTTCTGTATATCTTGAGCCATACTTAGTCTATTCATCTATCTACACTCTATCTTGTGCCACCCATAGATAACATAAGAAACAGATTTTTGAAAAAAAATTCTATAATAGGATTTAAAAAAAAAAAAAATTTTCTTAGGAGGAGTACCATTTAGTACTCAGTAAATAGTTGATGCTCACAAAGTTGCACGGAAATTTTTTGTTCATTTAAATTAATTAAGTTTAATTACAATAACTTGGTTATAGTAAATATACATACCCTATCTAAGTAACGCCATGGCTGATCTAGTGAAGTTCAGAACTGCGATCATGCAGATGGGTAAGGAATAAAATATGACAGGTGATGCTCTCACTCAGTATGTCACAACAGAAGTGGACAAACATATGGATAGGGAAGAAAGAAAGTTGCAATTAGAGACTGAAGCAAGGAAATTAGAGGCTGATAGAGAAGCCAAAAGACTGGAAGCTGAGAGAGAAGACAAAAGACTGGAAGCTCAGAGAGAAGACAAAAGACTGGAAGCTGAGAGAGAAACCAAAAGATTAGAAATTGAAGCCAAGAAATGGGAGGCTGAAAATGAGGAAAGGAAATTACAAGCAGAGAGAGACCATCAGTTGATATTAAAAGAGCTTGAAATTCAGGTAAATACTGGCAATAATGGTGGTAGCTCACCTCACTCTGAGAGTAGCTCCAGCAAGAGCACCTCAAGTGGGGCCATGAATTTTCATCTGGACCCATTTGTTGAGAAAGAAGACGCCATTGAGTCGTACCTGGATAGATACGAAAGACTAGCCACTACCTATGGCTTAGTGAAAGAAAAATGGAGTCTTAAACTATCTCAGGGATTGAGAGGTGTGGCCTACGATGTGTATTTGAAGCATTCAAGAGATGACCAGGAAGATTATGAAATCCTGAAGCAGGCACTGCTTGTGAGATATGAAAAGAACTCAGAATCATATAGAAAGAAATTCCGAACAGCTAAACTTCTTCCAGGAGAAAACTATCACCAATTCTCGGCTAGATTGGAAACCTATTTGGAAAAATGGAGTAGTTTAGGGAAGTGTCAGGATCTGAAAGAAATGGTAATGATGGAGCAAGTGAAAGAGTCCATGCCTCAAGAAATGAGGAAGTTTATCATGGAACAAGGAGCAGAGAGATTGGAAGATATTGTAACTGTTGCTGAGAGATATCAAGTAGCTCAGGCAGAATTATTAGGAAATAAGAAGAAGCAGGGTGAAAACTTCAAATCATCACAAAACTATACCAAATATGAACAAAAGGACCATACCACAAGGAACAAACAAAGGTTTGACCAAAAGGACAAAAACCCTCTAAGATCTGATAAGACACCTTACCGGAAGGAAGGAAAGTGGTGTAAAACTTGTCTAATGAGTAACCACAATACTGCGGACTGCAGAAGGAAGAATCCTCCTCATCATGCTGCATGTCTTACAACAGGGAATCAGGGAAGGAAGGAAATGGCAGTAAGTCAGAAAGACTTCCATCATCCCCCTGTCTGTGAGGAAGTGACCGTGAATGGCACTCAAGTACTGTGTTTATATGACACAGGATTGGACTTTGATACAGTTGTGTGCTCTTCTTTAGTGAGTCCTGACCAGATAACCACAGAAACAGTGGAAATCAGAGGACCGATCAGGGGAGCAAGAACCATGACACTACCCATAGCTCGAATCAACATAAGATCTCGCAATGTGGAAGGAGAAATCAAAGCAGCAGTGATGGACGACCCTATTTACCCTTTGATTTTGGGGTGTAGGTATGTTTTCCTTGGAGAACCTATGCAACCCGTAGTTATGGCAACAGTCCAGACCAGGGAAAGCTCCAGGAAAATGGAGGAGAATCCTATTAATACTCATCCAGAAGAGATGAAAAAAGCTCAAGCAGTAGACAGTACATTGAAGCCTTGTTTTGGCAAATTGCCTAAAGCACATAACCCTCCAGAGAAAGGAGACTTGTATATGAAGAATGGCCTACTATACAGAAAAGCTGGAACAGGACCTAAAGGGCATGGACAGCTTGTAGTGCCAAAATCTTACAGGGAGAAGGTTATGACGCTAGGACATGCTATACCCTTCAGTGGACATATGGGAATAGGGGCCACTGGACAAAGGATAACCTGTCACTTCTTTTGGCCAGGAATTACAGAGGACATAAAAAGATATGTAAGATCCTGTCCAGAATGCCAAAGAGTAGCTCCTAAGCATAGGACTGCACCAGCAACACTGGGAGAAATGCCTATTATGGGAACCCCGTTTGAACGTGTTGCAGTGGACATTGTTGGACCCCTCACTAGGACCAAGAAGAGAAATGCATATATCTTAACCTTAATTGATACTTGCTCTATGTGGGGAGAAGCAGTGGCCATGTCAGCTATAGATTCAAAGCATGTGGCAGAGGCACTGTTGACAATATTCACCCGATTAGGTTTCCCGCATCAGATATTGACTGACAATGGGTCTCAGTTTAAGGGAAAGCTAACACAAGAAGTATTCAGGATATTTCAAGCCAGGCACTATCATTGTAGTCCCTACCATGCCCAAGGGAACGGTCACGTAGAGCGGTTCAATAGTACGCTAATTTCAATCCTTAGAAAGCTAGCGAGTGAAAAACCTGATACTTAGGATACATACTTACCCACGGCACTATTTGCATATAGGGAAGTACCCCACAATTCAACTGGATTGGCTCCAGCTACATTGTTGTTTGGAAGACCAATCAAAGATCCACTGGAAGCATTGCTGCGGACATGGACTGATGAAAAAGCAGAGGAAACAGTGACTTCCTCATACCAGTACGTCAACGAGTTGACATCTCGATTGAAAGCAGGTTGGAAACTGGCCAATGATAACTTAAGACAGGCCAGGAGAAAGCATGCTGCGTACTACAAAAAAGCAAAGGATAGGGAACTGGAGGTGGGTGAAAAGGTGTTATTACTGTTGCCGAGCAGCAATAATAAATTGCAGATTGGATGGCAGGGACCCTATGTCATACTGGAGAAACTTTCCAGGACCAATTATAAGATTGACAAGAAAGGAAAGGAGAAGGTATATCATGTCAATCTTCTTAAAAAATACTATGACAAGGAATCATCAGAAGTTGCACATATCATGACCCTAGCCATTGCAACAGAAATGCACGGTGAACCACTTCACTCTATGGAGTATCCACTCACAACTACAGAGGATTATGTTCAAGTAAATATTAGTGAACATTTAACTCCAGAGCAGAAGAAAAGGGTTCAGAAAGTGTTGGAAACCCATGCTGATGTGCTCACAGATAAGCCAGGTCGTACGAATCTGTTAGAGTACGACATGAAGGTTACCGACCCTACCCCAGTATGCATGAGAACATACCCTATACCCTATGCGAAAGCCCAAGCACTAAGGGAGGAAGTTGATTATCTGTTGAAGGAGAAAATTATCTCGAAGTCAGACTCTCCCTATAGCTCAAGTGTGGTGCTATTGAGAAAACCGAGTGGTGAACACAGGTTATGTATTGACTACCGGAAGCTTAATGTGATCACAGAATCTCAGGTGGACCCATTACCTGACACCAACCAGCTGTTCTCTACACTGAGTAAGGCTAGGTATTTCTCGAAGGTAGATCTAAGCAAGGGATACTACCAAATACCAGTGAAACCAGAAGTTAGGAAAATGCTGGCATTTAGTACATCAGACGGACACTACGAGTTTAATGTACTACCCTTTGGGCTGAAAAATGCTCCCAGTATCTTTTCAAGAATGATGAGGAAATTGTTGGAACCTCTACAAAATCCCCATATCACTAACTTTATGGATGACATTCTTGTTGCTACAAACACATTTGAAGAGCATATAGTAGCGCTCTCCATGTTGTTTGACAGACTGAGAGAAACTGGATTGACTGCACGTCCAACAAAGTGCTATATCGGTTGTAAGGAGTTGGAATTCCTAGGTCACACTATTTCTACAAGTCATATGTCTCCTGACCCAAAGAATATAGAGAAGCTAAAGAAGGCACCCCGACCTCAAACGAAGAAAGATGTGAGATCATTCGTGTCATTATGTGGGTTCTATCAGAAGTACATACCCCACTTTAACTCTCTGTGTGCACCGTTAACTAGCTTAACGAAGAAAGGACAGCCTGACAAAATCCAATGGAATGCTGATTGTGAAAAAGCTTACACAGAGCTGAAAGCAAAACTCAAGAGCAAACCAATCCTTACGCTACCCGATATCACGCAGGAATTTGTATTAAGGACGGACGCTAGCAGTATAGGTATTGGTGCAACTCTCTTGCAGAAATCAAAAGCCCTGCCGGAGGAACTTTTACCAGTCGCCTACGCCAGTAGGAAGCTGAATGCAGCTGAGTTGAACTACTCGACCATAGAGAAAGAATGTTTGGCTCTAATTTGGTTCATCGACAAATTTTCACCTTACCTGTATGGGACACACTTCATTGTCCAAAGCGATCACCAACCTTTAACTTTCTTGACTGCATCTAAAAAGCTAAATTCGAAATTGTTAAGATGGAGTCTGCTTCTTGCGCCTTATTCCTTTACCGTGAATTACATTCCGGGAAGAGACAATGTAGGAGCTGATTTTTTAAGTCGACACCCTAGTACTCTGGAAGGACAGACGCAAAAGGATTAACCACAGCAGGGGTTTACACGTCAGCTATGACAAGTCACATCTAGGAAAGGAGGGGGCTATGTCGTGAAACGAGTGTAACCCACTACTTTGTTAATCACTATGTCGAGATACAGATTTGCTTCAACCAATCAACGAGCAACGTACGAGCAACGTTCACCAGTCTCTGAGACAGAATAAATTAACGGCCATCTTGTTCACGCAAGATGGCGGATGAAAACTGAATAAAATTAGGCTGTACAGCGCTTGAGACTAAACCGGAGGAAACCAATCATTTTGCTCCGCCAGGAACCAACCAAACGCTTTCCTTAAGCATTTACCTACCTATATAATCGGGCGGATTTTATGCATAATCACACATCACCGACGCGACGCCAGAGATACCGACCGACTGAAGAGGAGAAGCTGTCACCTTGATTTATAGCTTACCTGGAGTGTAATGACCTGCAGCTTGCTTTGCTAAGTCGAGTCAAAATCTGGCCGGTTTGAATCTTAGAGGGTAAATATATTTACGATAACCTTTAGGAAAATAGGCGTTCAGCAGGTCTATAATGTTGGTATTTTTTTGTGTGTGTCATTTATACTACCTATCAGGTTACTGATTGTATCTTGGGGAAATTAAGTATAATGATTGTATTTCCTATTATGATTGAATAGACAAAGACTAATAGGACTCATACCTCAACCTATTGTCTCCTATACTTCAATCTGTTATCTCAGACCAACTGCCATATAACCAAAACAGTCCTTGTTAGGACTCAACCTATTGTCTCCTATACTTCAATCTGTTATCTCAGACCAACTGCAATATAACCAAAACAGTCCTTGTTAGGACTCAACCTATTGTCTCCTATGCTTCAATCTGTTATCTCAGACCAACTGCAATATAACCAAAACATTCCTTGTTAGGACTCAATCTATTGTCTCCTATAACTTCAGTCTATTATCTCAGATAAAACCAACTGAAATATAACCAAAACAGTCCTTGTTAGGACTCAATCTCTTGTCTCATCTAACTCCAATCTATTGTCTCCTATAACTCCCACCTGATATATCACCAAGCAGTCCTCGTCTCACATACTCCTATCATAAAAACATAACGTTATTGTTAGGATATATGATAGCACTTGTCAGAGAGGGCGTAGTATATTATAGGGGGAAGGACATTGTTGTATCACACCTAGGTGTACATATTATTGGATGTATTCATGTATTGAACTTATATTGGGGGATGTATTCATGTATTGAATGTATTCATGTATTGAATTTATATTATTGAATGTATTCATGCATTGAATTTATATTATTGAATGATATCCATGTATTAGTTTATCAGAAAGAATGTTTTGCAAGTAAACACCTGTCTTGTCTCGCTATTGCTAAATCATACTGAGCCATGTTGTCATTCATCCTACATGCAGACACTGAGACACGCTCATATCATATACAATAGAAATAGGTGGGCTTGAGGACAGAACTTAGCCCCTATTTTTCCTTGTTACAGGTTTTATACGTGTCATAAAAACTGAGATCGTGGGTCGTCAATCCAGCTGCCTGGAACTCCGCAGGAGCATAGAGGTTGTCAAGACTCTACATCTTTAGTCCCCCTCAGTCTTGGGTGGGCTAACGAAACGATCAACAGCTGGTGTTTTGTGTCAACCAAACCAAGAAGGACAGCACTTCTAAGAGATGAGTACACATTAGTACCATTTCTGTCGGCATTGTGAGCATAGAAACTGTCAGTGATGAGAAAGTGAAATTAGCATAGCAAGAGACAAAAATAACAGCATAGCTGATAAGTGTTATATCCTTAATTAACAGCACAGCTGATACATGTACTATAATTGAATAACAGCACAGCTGATATAATTTTTGTTCCTGTAATTGGAAAACTTGTTGTAATATTTATTTACATATCTATATAAATATAAATATTTGTAAATCATATGTAAACTTACAAATTCATTACATTCCATTTTTCAACATTCACCCTTCAGCACAAGAGTAGATAGTGTATATACTAAATAAATAATAAGGAAATTGTATTTGAACGACTTGTCAATTTTATCAGTGTTAAGTAAAATCTGTTTCCTTGGTTTTTTTAATATCACAGTTAGTTACACAGCGGAGGTGGCACTTTATGTCGGTCTCCTCTCTACTATTGTTTCGAGATCAGATCATTCACAGCCGTAACTAATTTGTGATACCAGTAGTTCTCTCAGACACTGGGACTTCACCATTTTCTGCAGAAATTCTATTTCTGTAATTGTCAGTACTATACTGATCCAAGAGCCAAATAAAACCTCTCGCCACACATAACAATTGCCCTACTAACATGGTCATTCTTAGTTATCTCAAAAACTAGAGCTGATAGAAAAAATCTGATTACATTTTTGGAATCAGCAACCCAAAATTACACAAGAACAGCTATAAAATTTAAGGCACCAAAATGTGCGTATACCAGTGTTATCAGTTGATTAATTTCCATTTCCGCTTTCCCAGTGCCCCAAGTTCTAAACTCTCTGTCAAAGCTGGTGATGACTTGCTGGTAGTTAATTCAGTTCTCATAATACAATAAGATGATTATGATGTTGAAAGTAATGGTGATTGATTATCACAATATTTGATTACAGTACAGGTAATAGACGATGCACCCGTGTGTTGCCGGGGCCCGAAAGGGGAGCAAAGAATAGTAAAACTGCACCCTACCACGCATGTCGTAAAAAGCGACTAAGGAGGGTTGGGCATGGGGCGGCTGTTTACCCCATCCCGTAAAAAACTTCGCACAGTGGGCTGATCACCTGCTTGCCAACCAATCTGATTACGGAAACAACGATAGATTGTTTGGTCTGTTTTTGTTCCACAAAGACGCCACTAGGCGTGGTGGAAACAGCAATAGATTGATCAATTTGTTGTTGCCCTAAGACGCCACTAGGCGTACTGGCCACATACTGCTTTGCCGGTTGGTGGCTAAGGATGGAAGAAGAAGAAGAAGAATAGACGATGATTAATTTTCAAAAATCTATTCTTGTCTTTTTCAGATCAAGTTAGTTTATTAAATTAAACACTAACACACACACATCAAAAGAAAACACTCGGAATTGTCCGACTCTTTTAAGTGAGATCGAGCATTTCGGTTTCTTGATGTATTTATGTAGTAACATTCTAGACGACCAAAAAAAAATGCCTCATGAAGTTCCCGGGAGAACCTGATTAAACAAAGAAAGAATAGTACTAATGCTCCCTCAGGCATGTCGTAAGAGGCTAATAATATTGAGCTTGTGCATGAGGCTGTCAACCTCATCATGTAAAACAAATTGCTTCAGAAACGACAACTGCAAAAGCATGTGAATATTTAATGGAGGCTTCATGCTGCAGAACCAGCTGCAGTGACATGTCCAAAGGAAAATGATGATTCAAGAAAATTTGAAGCATAAAACCAGTGTCTACAAAAGGGCTACACAAAACCAGTTCTCTTTCATGGAAGTAAAGCATGGTCAGTTGTGATGAGTTACTGTTATTTTTATTTTCAACTCGCCTCATTCTTTTTTTTTCCATTTTTATTATTTTGGTTCTTTAATTATTCTTAGGCGATCGAGTTCGTTAGTTATTAATTCTGGGTTAGTCTTTATGGCGTTAGGATTACTCAGACAACCTTCACCAACTCGTTTATTTGTGGGGATGGGAGAATTCCCCTATCCAGTTTGTAACGCGGAACCAGTGATTCATTCTGGTAGATAGGTCAGAAGAGTTACAGAATATTACGTATAATTTCGGCGAGTGAGCAGAAATAATTTTGCCATTGCTCGGTCAACGATGAGTCAGAGGTTAAGCTTATGATATGATTGGGTGGTTCGATTTAATTTATGTGCAGGTATGATATTAGGTCAAATGTTGGGTAAAAGCGGTTCCTGGGAGATGATGCCAGACGCGATGACTCACCGCGTCTGTCTTGCATCAGGCTACTAGCAATATATATAGTGAGCGCCAAAGCTAGTTATCGCTAACAAGTCAAGAAATGTTGCCCGTGAATAAGCGCCATTTCAGTCTGTCTGGTGCGGGAAATTCTGTAAAGTTTGGGTAAGTTCATAAATTAAGAGTTGTGCAGGAAGTTTTTTTTCTATAGGATATTAGCACGTTAGAGTAAGTTTTCTTCTGGGATTAAATTTAATTTATTAGTCAGGAGTTGCCATCAATTGCTAACTTATACAAAACTTGAGCCAGTGCAGTGTAAGTTTTGTCTATAATTATACTATGTATAAGCTAGCAGTATCTATGATTAGTGGAGCAGGTTTTGAGATAATTTACTGTATGAGGTTAGGTGCTAAGTTAGACGGGAGCTCTGTGTAATGTAATAAAGAGGTCCGAGTAACAGCATTTGATTATGATAATTTGTAGTGAATATACGTGGGTATGGTTTGTGTGTTAATAAGTTGTGCTATTTGGTAATGTAGTCAGAAGACAAGGGGTGAATTGAGTTCAATATTAAAACAGATGGTGTATGTATAAGGGTGTTAAATAATTTTGCTAATTTGATAACCTTCCCGGTGCAGTCTTTAATAAATATAGGGCTGGAAAATTATTCAGTACAGGGGGATATTGGCTTCAGGGAAGCAATGTTGTATCGCCTACGAGATCACACACACACAAGAATCAGGTCAGCCCGCGTCTGGGTTTAACGTAACAGACCGCGAGTAATTTGTGCATGAGAAAGGAGGGAGCTGTAATTTAGTCTGACCCTCAGGCAGAAATATCTGTTTTATTTCTTGTGTGTAGGGGCGAATTATTAATTTAGGGGACACCAGGGTGTAGATGAATCTTGGGTGTTAATGTGTTATGTATTAGGTAATTTTGAATTGTTGTATAGATGTTGTTATTTTGTTTTACATCGATTCACGGCGAAGAGGTTGTAGATAACCCTAAGCCTACAACGGACTTTGCCTTCTCGGGAGAGAGAGAGGCACGAGACGTCAGTGTAATTGAAGAATAGTGGGTGCGGGCTTTGTACCTGGCGCCCAGTTACGTCTGCAACACTGAGAGGAATTAGAAGTTCTCTTGACGTGAGAAAACATACCTCAGCGGGGGACTTGCATCTAAATAGGAGCTCTTAGCTCGTAAAGGCCTAATACCAAAACAGGCTATGTTGCCTGGTGTTGTTTCCATACTGCCACAATAATGCAGTAGGCCTAAACTCGCAGCGGGTTAACTAGTCGGTTTGAAGAGTGTCATCAGCAGTGATAAAATCTTCAGCCTTATGCAAATAGATAAATATATATTCACCAAGGGGCCCTTTACCAGTATTCGGGAAAGGAGAGAGGGAAAACATGCCTTTCTAAATGCTAACGGGAGGAGGTGCGTGACAAAAAACAACTCATCAGAGCCTCAGACGAAGACGATAGCGTCAGAGAGGCACTGAACAGAAACAGAGGAGAGAGAGAAGAGTTTAGCGAGGGACAGTAGGGTTAGATAGAAGTACTTAAAGGACAGCCTATGAGGTAGTGCTGCAGAATCCGTTAGCGTAGCATTTCTTTGTGGTGTATTAGTTAGGTGTGCAGAACCGCCTAGAGCGCCTTTGAGACAGTGTAGTCATTTAGTTTATAAATCTTCAGCGGGATAGTGTGTTTAGTTAGTAACAATAGTGTAGTCAGGAGTGGTGGCTCTTACTTAGAGACCCCACCAAGTATATGTCTTTATCCTTAGTTGTTCTCGTGCAGGTGTGAAAAAGAGCGTGATAATTTTATATTGTGTCTTTCACTTGATTTGTTCTTTTTTCCAGGTTGTGCGAACTCGCACTTTATTGTTGTTTGCTGTGGTATTGATTTTGTTGTTTAATAAACTATAAAATGTACACTGGATCAGTTTATCTTTAACTATACTGTACTTGTATGTTTTGACTGTATAGTGGTATCTGTGGATAATTTAGTGTAACCTTATTGTCGCGAGAGGTTCAGATGTTATAGAAAATAAGAAGATATCCTGGACATAAAGGTTTATCAGATGATACCAGGATAGTGCCAGCTAAGAGTCTGGTCTTATCAGAGATACCCCTTCTCTGAAGAGAGTAAGGGTGTATAGACAACAAAGGTAGGGTCAAGCTGTGTAAGTTACCAGAGATGATGGTAAAGTATTTTTCTGATTCCCTACTTGCTACCTCTCCAGATCCTCCTCTGTTAATATGGTATTTATTATTGTTATTAGCTCTGCTAGGGGTAATTATTTAACTAAATTCACCAACAAGAACTGTAACTTAACTTAAAGAATTTAAGTAAGTCTGCTGGTAAATATTTACAATTTATTTATAAATTTACTCTTTTCTGTTTGAAAAGTTTTAAAATCAAATATTTTACAAAAGTAAATAATAAGAACAGTTCAACAAAACGTCTTTCACTTGTGTTAAGATGTCTATCACTTGGTAGACAGTCTAGCTTGCTTGATCTTTCACTTAAGAATTACTAGTGTTATTATTATGCTCTATTTGAAGCTCTATACTGTTATGTTCATCACGAACTGGATGCGTTTAATTTTGGTGATCAGGAATAAGCTACACAGTTGCTTTGGGAGCAACTTATCTGAGTCACTGCAGATGGCTCCCTCTGATGCTGAAAAGAATCTTCAGATGAAAACCTTTTAACTGTTACACACGATATGGCTGGCCCTCTACCATAGATTGGCACTGCATTCGTTGAAACTTCAGTAATAGAAGCCTCTTCTTATTTGGTGTAGGCTTTAGGTTATAGGATTAAACCTGAAACGAAGTCAAACACAATCCCTGTATTTGCCAATCCATATCCCTCTATGACACAGATGGGGACGATAGACAGCTTCAGGCTAGCGTGCTAGCAGATGCACAAGGTATAGTATAGTAGCAACAATCATTTTAGTTCAATGTGATCATAATTTTCTTCTACATTCTTAACTCTCATTCGTGTCCCATGATTCGCCTCCATACAATAATTTGGTCTAGTATAAAATGCTAAGTAATACCTTGATCAATCCCTTAAAACAATTCCTGTTATTCTTCTTTATGTTCCTGATAAGAGTGTCGTTCTTTTAAGAAATACTCCTTCAAATACTTTATCAAAGTTACAGTCGTACTTTGGCCATCATACTCAATTATTCTTCACATTTCACAATGCTGGCTTTTCCGCAAAAAGTTACATGCTGTATTTCAGCCTGCAGCACACGCGTCCTGTACTAACACATCTATACACTTCTTATCGCACAGATGGATTAATCAATAGAATTACACACACACACACATATATATATATATATATATATATATATATATATATATATATATATATATATATATATATATATATATATATATATATATTCGCTCTTACCCTAAGGCACACACAGACGAGCCCTTAATGGTTGATTAAGGTCTGCTAATAGGTACAGAAGGCAAACACTTGCATTAACAAATGCTTTTCTTTTTTGCCGCTCTCCGTATATTCAAATAATAGTGACTGATCCGATTTTGTTAGGCACGTCTAATTATAGTGTGAGCTCGGATGTACGAGATGGGAACCCCGAGGAATGTAATCACGATCAGAAAATTTGGGTACATTTCTGCCTATCGTTCAATCCAGGAAAACTACTTTTTTAATTATCCCCGGATGCGATTTTATTCATCCAAAGCTTAAATTATACCCGGAATTAGGCTTTACATATCTATGTACTAATTATTAGTTTCCTAATTGCATTTTAAGTTATGCATGATTTAAACAACTAAATTGAGGACAACCTGAAGCTTCGAACGCATTCAGCCCAAGATTTCTCCCGTCCTATATTAGTATTAGTAAAAGTATTATTACTTACGGGTAGAGTAACATCCCTAATATTGTTTTGGTAACCTCTTTTAATTGGTACTTCTTCCAAAATGCTGTAGTAAAATTCCGAAGTTAATCAGTTTACACAGATTGGGCCTTGCCATCTTTATTTTCCCAACGGTAGTAAACAGAAGGCCAAGAAAGCGTTTTCATTGGTTAGTGTATTATATCGTTCTATAATGTATGGCGCGCGGTATGGTCAGAGTTATTTAGAATTCGTGATGTGAGATAGACGTCATTTCACGACACTTATCTCCTTTCTGGTAGTCAGAGGTGGTGAGACAGTAGCTAGTAAATAAGTCACAAGTGGCGAGGGAGAGTCAATCTAGGTTCTCACCCTTGAAGCTATAAGTCTCATCCTTCCATATTCACTGTAATTCTCATCTTAATCTATCTCTTAGACTTTCTCAAAACTATTGTCTTGTCTCTGTACTCAGACAGACTCTAATTAAAGCCACTTTGTGACATCAGTGAATGAAAAAAAAGTCATACCTTACTAAAAGCCTTGGAGACGTGATTTTATGTACTAATCATGAAGAAAGCAAAGGTGGATGGGAACTCTAATAAGGAGGTTCTGAGTGAGGTTGTGGACGACAGATACAGTTTAGTGGTCTTTTGTTTGTTATTCAAGTTTATAGGTTCTGTCAAAATGGAGAGTGAAGTTCGTTGTTATTTTTACCCAACATTATTTATATTTGTTGCTATGATCGTCACAGTGTTAATATATTACGAGTGACCGTGAAAGGAAAGATTACAGTGATTATCAAAATGATGGTGATGGTGATAACTAATGCCGCGTACTACGTTTGAGATGGTGCCAGAAATATTCAATGAGACGCCAGGTCGTAATGGTTTTGTGTATTGTATATTGATATGCTTTTTTAACGCAAGCTCATGACTGATATTCTTTCAATATGAATAAATTTACATTCTCTTGGATAGTATATAACGTTATCAGACCTAAAGGTCTCTTATATTTGGATATGCGCCCTAATATAACCGACTAGGTTCAACGGGACGCGCTTCGCCAAAATGAGGCCACATTTTAATTTTTTTTTTTAAATATTTTCTTTTCGTCCAGTGAAACTTTTGGGGACCACCATTGCAATAGGCCTGCTTGCAAGAAGATCCCGCCAAAGGAGTGTGCTCTTGCAGTGGCGGTGTCTCTAACAATTTGTTTTATAATATAAGGTAGTTTCTTTCCGTGCACAACCTCATGCTGGCCGACTCTTACGGCTTGCCTGGTATGATCAGCTGACTTATTATTTTGAGTTTTCTTGAGGCCAGAAGGAGGCAGACGGAAGTAGTTCTATAGTGTCGTCCACATTTTGAAGAAAAAAATGTACCAGAATAACGATGATGGTCATCATAACAGGCATCGTGATAACTACGACGATGGTGGTCATCATAACAGGCATCGTGATGACTACGACGATGATGGTTGTGGTGAAATTACAGTGATGCAACGTTAAAATTCCTCCATTTAAAAAGATAACAGGTAAAATAACATGTAGGGATAAAAATATAGGTAAGATATGCCGCGGCTTCTTCACCTACGCCAGCGTTTTCTAGGGTCATTGAACACTAACTATTTAAGACCTGCAAAATACGGACTATCCTTTTAGACGGGGTAGAAACGGAGATAAAAGAAAAAATGTGACGGTCTGAACACGTGTTTGAATCTAAAGTCTAAAAGACGCAATTTGTAGTTTTTAAAGAAAAAATTACGCCACAAGTTGACACAATGTAAGGAATTGGAAGAAAAACGACCTTAGCTCTTGTTAGAAACAGACGTATCTTGGACGTTTTACGGTAATTAGTCGTTTTTAGTTTGAATATAGCGGCAAACGCCGTACACGAAGGTTCAAAAACAAATTTCAAAACTAACCTTGAAAAAAGTAGGTTTTTTCTTAATAATAAGTTTAGGAGAATAAAAACTAGCTAGTTTGATAGCCCATCTTAATCTGAGAAATAATATACTTTTAATTACACAGACGGACAGATAACACGGAAGATATTGACGAAAGACTGTATTGTTCAATACAGACTAGCAGACAGTTTTTTGTGCATATTTTCACTAAAGTTACATTTTGACGCGTCCTTGAGCCTAACGCATAAAAACAAACTGCAGGTGGACTAGGGACAGGGTAGGAGGATAGTAGCTAAAAATAACTTAGCATAGAATCTTAGAAGTAGGGGGAGACAAAATTTGTGTAGTTTTTTCTTGTAGTTTCGTCCAAAAACAAGTGTTATTTTGGGAAAAACCAAGTTGGGACGGACAGGCCGACAGAAAAATACTACACACTAGACTGAGACTGGACCGAAATTGGACTTTGTAGTTTGAATATTTGAAAGGTAGAGGGGAAGTCCGCTGATTGGACAGAAGCTTTCATATTATAGAAAGAAAGACGCCCGCTAGTGCCATTTGTAAGAGACTGTCCATATACACAGTTCGTTAATGCTAGAAGAGTGATTTCCAGGAAATATTATATATTATCAGTAGGACGCCATAATCTAGCCAGCAGCTCAGCTGAGTTTTGCTAGTACAACGTAACTGTGTTTACAATTTTGAATTGTGAGTTTCTGGTCTGGCACTACACTAGTGCCAGATGCTTGAAGAGGTCCAAGAGTGGAAGCCTAAGAAGCCTATCATTTTATTCCAGCTACTGTGAGGAGTGGGCCACTTGAATTCTTTACTGCATCGTCACAGGCCAGATAAGTGAAAACCTGGCCTGTTGTGGATTCATCAAACTCTTCCCCAAATAAATAAATAACTAAACACAATGCTGGGGTAGAAAAACTATACTTCAGTTCAATATTTCAAAGACAATGACTCGTGTAAACAGAGATCGGGCATGATGACACCACCCCGACTAGACATCCAGTGCTAGTTTTCCAAAGACACTGTAGTTAGCGTCAATATTAACCAATGTAAACATATATCTATGTACAAAAATTTCATTTTGATTATGCAATATATATATGCACTTTTATTGATAAATACATATTGTTTCATACGTCCTGACCAGAAGAAAATTTGGTTCAGGACTAAATAAATTCAAAGAATTATCAAATTTTACTTCTAAAAGCCAGTGTTAGTTGATTTGATCATAGAGCTTATTATTATTATTAGACTTAGTGTTTACATGTGTGTGTCTGTGTATTTAATTACCTACACATCACCTTTTATTACCCTAGACATTAAACCTAGCTAACATACATAATAGCAGAATAAGTCTGTTTGAGGTCGTAAGTGGTAGCAGAAAGGCATTCTGTAACTCACATAAACTTTTATCTTCAGGAGCCTTCACAGCTGACCTCATCCAGTACACTAGGTAACATAGCAACCACACAATAACATCAAAAACCAATACAATGGTCATCATAACAGGCATCGTGATAACTACGACGATGATGGTCATCATAACAGGCATCGTGATGACTACGACGATGATGGTCATCATAACAGGCATCGTGATAACTACGACGATGATGAAGTTTTTATTGTGACATCAATCTTGATGAATATGATGGCAAGGTTGATTAATGAAATGAATGAGATAATGATGTAACGATAGTTTCAAGTTGATGATCATGATAATCGCATAGAAGGGCGTGCTGATGCTAGAATATAATATGTTTCACGATGTTAATGATATAATTATAAACGAGCAAGTAACCCGCCACAATATGACGCGGCCCGGGAAGGGGGGGGGGAAACTATTATGTTGTACTCTTGCTGCTACATGTCATGATGACATTCACTATTTCTCCTGTTATAATTTCATTCTTGTCTATTCCATTGCGACTTTAATGGATATTTACAGTCAAACGTAATCAGGTTTTATGGTCAATACACAATGAAACAATTGCAAGCCCTGCGTGCTCCTTAAAGGTGTGTTCAGTTCAGTGTTCATTGTATAATGCGCTCCGTTTCTATATTTCCCGGAAAATGTGGCGATATCTTTTTGGGTTGTTCGCAGTGGCGGATCCAGGGGGTTGTCATTGGGGGTGCTGCACTGTTCATTCATTTAAAATACTATACATAACACTCACAAATTGTGACCACCACGTGAAATATCAACCTAGACACAAATGATTAGTGTCTTATCTCATCTAAAATCTGTCAAGAAGTTCTGAAACGTTATTTTAAAAGTTTACTGCAACTAGGAGTAATCATTGTCAGTCGTAGCAGCTTCCCGAGTCTCAAGCAGGTTACAACAGACATGTATGCTGCTATTTCTCGTGTTTAAAATTTTCATTGTAATTCCCCTTTAATTTTCTCATTGCACTTGAGCTGTGTTCGGCTGCAGCTCCAGATAAAAAATTCAAACCAATCGTAGTTCGCCTCTAGCTGTGTGTTTGACAAGCATTCGCTTATAAGAGTTCAAGGTCACTTGAGCTGTAATCGTTTGCAGCGCTTTCCCCAATACGGTGTTGGATAATTTTTGTTTTTTGTTTTTTGTATTTAACCCTTCCGGTGTAACCTCAGTTTTTCGGTCTGTCCGGATTATGTATTATAATGTAGTAGAGACAGTATGCAGTCCTTTTTTTTACAGGGGGTGCTGCAGCTCAACAGCTCATTAAAGAAAGCCCCCACTGGTTGATCGTTACAGGACGTTTCACTTAGACAATTAGTAATGTGGCGATAATCATCTTTACGATCGTTTTTCTATGTCGCTCCTTATGGAGCATGGTGGCATCACTAGATCTGCTCCTCGTATATGAAGCCTGCGCCAAAACATTCATATACCCTTGAAGTGCTGCTTTCTGAAGCAATTTCTTTTACAAGCTGAGGTTGCCAGCAGCGTGAACAACCTTATTTTAGTTGCCTGTTACGACATGCTTCAGGGAGAGGTGCTCCTATTTTTTTCTTTATCCCATCAAAGGTCCCCGGGGAGTACAAGGGCCATTTATTTGAGTAGTGGTGATAAATAACGACGACGCATCTGTCACATGCTTTCCCGCCTCTCTGATGGTTATTGCGTAATATTATTTATTTTTCAATTACATCGTTTATCTGGTCGAAATTATTGGCTCAAAAGAGAACATACAAGAGAAAACGAACGACCCTGTATGATGTATGTGCATGAGTAGGGACCACGTTAACCTTTTAAACTCTTGTATTAATTTATGAAGACGATATTATGTGAAAATAGGATTGGTGACATTAGGGCCAGCACTTAGGCGGTGCGAGATGTGTACCAGTACCTTGCGCTGACTTGGAAACGGCGCCGAAATTGGTTTTTTAAAATGTGTAAATCCATATATATAGTTTTTCAACTCATTCTGTCGTTCTTTCCGTTCGTAACGCTCCCAAAAATAGTAACACTCGCCAAATAAAAAAGTGCGCAAAGGTTGGTGTACATGCGCCATGTGAACGGCGTGCATGTTCAGACTTTGTTTGACATCGGATGTAAAACAAATATTTTGGTTTTTTTAATACTCTCCCGAAAATAGTAACACTCACCAAAGAAAAATAAACAAAGGACGGTGAGCATGCGCCAGTAATATCTCTATGTGAACGGCGTGCATGTAACATCGAATGTAAAACAAATATTTTGGTTTCTAATACGGGAATAACAAAAATGGTAGAAAATGTTGATAACTATTCCCACTGTTCACCACCTAAGTGAATTGTATCCGATGATGAAAAAATGGCAGCGAAACTGTTTAAATATGTATCTTCGTATACAACTGTTTAGAAATGTATAAATACCCAACACTTAATGTCTACAGACGTTTATTTCCTCCAACCAGTCATTTTGTGCACCCTGAATAAGGAGGCTTTAGATCTGAATAGAGAAATCCTCACAAAACTTCCGGGTGAGCTAAAAATCTGTTATAGTTCCGATCAAATAGTATCTGAAGATCCCAGTGATGTTATGAACTATCCTGCAGATTACAACTACAGAAAACCAAAGTGTTCTACTTATGGACAATCAGATGTTGACACCTAACATTACTTTTCCACAAGTATTTGAGTAAATAAAACTTCCTTTAAGTATTGGTGCTTTTGAATTTAATTCCCGTCATATGACGGGATTTTACTCTAGTACGAACATAAAATTTTAGAAGAACACCAAAAATGAATAAGAGAATTTCAAAGTTAAACATTATTTGCTTATTTCAAACCGATCGTTTTCCTTTATGCTTTTTATTTATTAAAAAACGAAACAAACAGCGGATTGGGAGCTCATTGTAATTCATACGTAATTATTATTGTTATTGTTAAATAGAATCGACATCACTATACTCCGGGCAAACCCATAGGTGCTCAGTCTCCCTCAGTGTATGTCGAAGAGTGTGAATGGCAAACAGGACCGGTGTAGGAGGCAGGAAGCACTGAACCGGAAACAGGACCGGTGTAGGAGGCAGGAAGCACTGAACCGGAAACACGCACTGTACAGTGCATGCTACCGTCAGGAAGGGAACACTGGACAAGTGATTCCTGCCTAGGTAACAGGCACTTAACTCAGGCACGAAGCACTGTACAGTAATTCTTGCCTGAAAAAAATAAATAGGTATATCGCACTGCGTTGTAGTTATTGTAGTGCACTAGGCAGATATTTCCACCGTTCCTTCCATTATAGGGCAAAATACTGGACAGATAAAGAGTAAAGATGTTTTTATGTTTGTATTATATGCTATTCATTTATAGCGTGCAAACAAATTTTATAAAATTGTTCAAATTTCGTCTAAAAATATATGGTGGGAAATTATTATTTCAGTGTTCATTCCAAAACGGTATCGATATGGTGCGTGTAGTGGGATCATAATTTGGGCAGTGAATAATAAATATAAGATAAAGGTGGTTCCATAGCAGATACTGCATTGGTGGAGTGAAGTGTGAGAGACTTCACTATACAGTGTTCAGCATCGAGAGGTTAGGTGACCAGTTCCTTTCTTAGCTGCCTTTTCCTTCCCTAACTCACGAGCAAAATCAGGTACCGAGTTACAGCTGGGTAGACTGGAGCGTGTCGATACCGTGAATTGAACCAGGCACCTTTGCCGCTAGAGACCAGCGCTTTAACCACTCTTTCAATCGGACGCTCAATAAATATATAAATAAATAATATTGCAAGTAATTGTACTTCTGAATAATTTGTGTTAATTATAATTGTTAAACTAAAATGTACGAAAGATCTTCATTGTTATATCACAATGTGTATACTAACAGAGTGTCTCCATTAAGGAAAAGACATGAAACAAGCTTCATTTAATTATTAATAGGCATCATACTGAGACGAAATGTCATGAGTGGCTGAAGTTAAATCTTAATATTCGTTTTTAAATCCCACATTTTTACGAGCTAATGTGAGACATGACTACTATGACTGGTTTTATATTAAATAATTTATTTATAATGATAACATACAGTGTTATATATGAAAATGCTAATAAATGAAAGCGCTATGACATGTACTTAATTCAATCGGTCAGTGATTTTAAAACATACGTACAATATATACAGTACTGAGTGCAGACAAATTAAAAAAAATTAAAAAAACAAGTTGTACTCTTCATTATGTATAATTCATTATGGAAAACTGTTTTAGGAGTTTATTTTGTACATGATGTAAGTGTCGCGAGAGGTTTGGATGTTATTGAAAGTAAAGATATCCTGGACAAATGGATGTATCAGATGATACCAGGATAGTGCCAGATGAGAGACTGGTTTTACAAGAAATACTCCCTTCTCTGAAAAGAGTAAGGGTGTATCGACATCAAAGTGGGGTCAAGCTATGTAAATCTACAGGTATGATGATAGTGTTTGGTCCTATCTGCTACCTCTCCAGATCCCACAATGAGTAATGGTTATATATTTGTTTGTGTGGCTAATTATCTAGGGGACAATTAAATTAGTTACATGTAATAACTATCAAACAGAACGTTAACTTAATTAGAATAATTAAGTAAGACTGAATGAAAGTATTTACAATTTATTGTTTCTAAACCATTTTTCTTTTGGTTAGGAAACTTAAAATCAGGTTATAAAGTATTTACAAAATGAAATAAATAATATGGAATGTTCTCCATAAAAAGGCAATAATATGCTTATGTATATATTTAAGTAATGTTAATTTCACTCGTTCACTCTTGGTATCAATTATACTGGCTTGTATAGTAATAGTAATTTAATATTGTCCACAGTGATTCATCATTTTATAATGTTACATCCTCTACCATGTCAGTATTTTAAGAGTTTTACTTGAATTCTTTATTAGTTTTAATTTTTCTTCTTTTAATTTTTTGTAACTATGATGGATCATCTGAACAGTGGATCTATGTGTCCACGTAACTTGAATGAAGTCTGTTACACCTCCAATCCTGGCTGGGTTCGCACAGAATATGAACTCCAGGCTGGGATATGTGGCTTTCGCTCTATCAATCTGACGAACAGTACACCACTATAGTTCCTCTCAAATGGATGTCTCATGAACTTGCAATATTACCAGGACAAAACCTGGAATGAAAAGACATTCGCAAAACTTGTAGGGTCCAGTAGTTTTCATTACATAATAGTTGCTAATAATAATAGTTGCCCATCGCAAGCGAAGATGGCGACAGCTTCAGACTTGAGTTGTGACACATCTGTGCCGTGATCTCATGTGACTAATTAATCCTATTTTTGCCCTACAGGCCCTGCCACATACGGGGCACACATGGTTAGAGTCGATAGTAGTGTTGCTGTGCATTCTGGCCTTTCTTGCAGCACGCTTGCCTTCTGCCTTATCAGCTAAATTCTGTTCTGCAATGCGAGCACCTTGAATAATGTTTGTCCGCCAGGCACAGCGATCCTGTGCGATAGTCTCCCAGGAGGAGACATCAATTTTGAAGCTGCTCAACGATGCTTTCAGTGTGTCTTTGAAGCGTTTGTTTTGTCCCCCTGCTGTTTGCTTACCCGTGGAGAGTTCACTGTACATCAACTGCTTTGGGATGCGTTTTTCGGGCATGCGAACAACATGTCCGGCCCATCTAGTTTGGGCCCTCTGCAGCAATGTGTAGATGCTTGAGATATGTGCTCTGTTGAGGACCTCAGAATTAGATACTCTATCATGCCACTTGATCCTGAGGATCCTGCGAAGGCAGCTCATGTGGAAATGATTAAGCTTCTTGGCATGTCTGCTATACACTGTCCATGTTTCACAGGCATACAGGAGGGTAGTGAGTACTATTGCATGATATACTTTTATCTTGGTGGCTGCACTAATTCCTTGTCGATCCCAGACATTTACTCTTAGTCTTCCGAAAGCTGCACTTGCCTTTGCAATTCTGTTGTTGTCCTCATTACATACAGACAACATCACGTACAAACATTAAATCAGTCTCAGGACAGTTACCTCAATACCTCACAGCCAGTTCAATTTTTGTACTCATTTCCTTAATACATCGTATGCTAGATCCATTCGTCCATGATTGTCTTCCATATCATAATTAGGTTAAGTACAACACAGTAAGTAACATATTGATTACATCATGGTAATATATCCTGTCATCTTATCCTATGTTCTTGCACAGTGTGTCGTTCCAGTAGGAAATACTCATTCAAATACCCTAACAGACTTACAGTCGCACTTGTGCCATAATTTGCAAATATCCTACACTGTTTCCATTTCTGGCCTGTCGTCTTTAAAACTACACACGCTGGTAAGGAAGTCCGCTACACATTTGGCCTATTTTTTCCTTCTAACACCTCATCGAACACATAAGTGGATAACTACAGGCAAATAACATGAATATATACAAATATATATATATATATATATATATATATATATATATATATATATATATATATATATATATATATATATATATATCTTACCCTCAGGTAACACACATAAGCTGATACTGGCTCTTAATGGGCCTCAAAGTCTGCTTGCGATACAGGCGGCAAAGGTATTAACAGCCTAGAATTGCGCTCTTCTCAGCTTCATCTATAATTTTCAAAAAGGTTGTGGCATTATGCTACCAAGTTCAAGGCTTTTTATAACGATGTGCTCGACCAATCGAAACACAGTCAAAACCGGTGTTAAGTATTTTCACCCCGCTCGTTTTTCAGCCTTACCGTACAATCTGAATAAGTTCTGAATAATCTGAATAATAATTTTCCTGCAATTCAGGAAGAGTCCATTCACCAGGTGTTTTCTCAGCTTAACGTCACTGGCGATAAAATATAATATGGGGAAATGAATTTCCTGCACCAAGAATCAATTCTCCCTTTAACATTTGCTATATTATATGTGATCTCAATCCAATGTTCGTGTTAATACTTCCAATGGACTGTGTAGGGCCGGCCAACTACCACTGTCACCGGTGCCCTCATAATGCTAATTTAATAACCGTATGTCGAAGAGAGCTGAGCATTTGGCCAATTGCCCACTCGCTTACTTCCAATTTTTCTGGGGTTATCCCTCAGTTTCGTTTTCACAGTTGGCTGACAAACGATTCTATTTTTATCCAGTTCCCGGAATTCCGAGCAACATTGTGTCGAGTGGGACTGGTCTGTGTTTACTCTCGGTAATAGACGGAGAGTCGCCAGGGTCACTGGTTTACTGGAAGACGGTTGGTGAAAAGGGGTTTTCCCATCCACTACCTTATTTTTAATTTCAGGCCTATGTTTGCCACAATGCTTTTCTCTGCCCGGATGATTTTCCCATCTGTCGTGAGACATTCTAAATCCACATATATAAATTAAAAAGTAAATGTAAAGCCTAACGAATTAATTCAATAAAAGGAAAGAAGACTGGTAAAGAACAGTGCCGTCACTATAGCGTACGCCTGTGTTATAGTACGTCATGCTAGTTAAACAAGAAAATCCCTTTCTATGCTCCGTCTGCATAATTGTAACGCTTTCACGTTGATAGTAAAGCCTACAGCATCATACACGCGTTTCTAAAAATAAAACTAGTACTGTGTTTCTTAGAAAACCTTGAGATACGCAAGATGCTTAATGACCCAGATATAATACTAGCATTAATTAAATTATGCACACTACGTTAACCTAAAAGGACAGACGGACTTAGGATAGAGAGAGAGAGAGAGAGAGAGAGAGAGAGAGATGTACGGAGGAACGCATGCAACACTAACACGCCGTCTCGCGATATAAAATTAATGCCACCCCCCAAGCGAAAGGCATGCAGGCTTGATTTTTTTTCAAATAAACAGCGACAAAAAACACTACCAATACGAGGGTCAGGTTTTGGAAACATGTTTAATGCTTATTAGGAAACATGACACAATACTGTTTTACGTTTGAAATCCTGACTTTATACTGACAGAACAGTCGAAAAGGCAGAACAGGTGGCGGTTCTAAGACAGTAAATAAAAAAACAATTACACGACTATCCTAGAAAATACATATTTTGAACGCAGCCACTTAGCTCCCTTAAAACTTATATATTTGGGTGCCTTAGGACTTGCTGACAAAGAATATGTTAGGTGTTAAGAAATTAGTTTAATAATTAACAAATTATAGCCAAAATACTATAGTGAGGTTGTCAGACAACACGGGATCATTTTTGCTCATAATGGCGTGTTTGGACACTGCTTTAGAAAAAATGAGGCCACCACGTTAAATCCGATTTGATTGGCTAGAATAATATGTAAGGCGAAACATGATTAGTTGATTGCATATACTAATTTTGGTTTTTACTAGAAACGATAGGAAGGGTACATTTTTTCAAAAAGCTTTTGTAAACATGGTCCCATTGGCTAGACCATTTGATATAGTCAATTAGGTGCGTCAGTTCAGTGCCACTTTTTGAAAATCCAATTTGTAAAAGCAAGTGCGTTGAGATCCAGCTCATATTTTTCTAAATAAAAGCCTGGGACAGAGGCAGATCGGAATTGTGCCATAACTCATCGCCAGTCAACGTATTTGTTTAATATTTCCATGAATTGTGGTAAGCTAGACCTATTTGATATCTTGTTGATGAAAATTGAATGTGAATTGATAATTTATGTCTATATGTGTGTGGTTCAGTAACAATAAAGAGAGGCAAAACCTCGATATGGCTCCACCATGAATAAAACTTGTCGAAGAGGAGTGAAACTGCATGGGATTGCCAAATAGTACTATGACACCTATATTATTTAATAGAAGGAAATAATGCTGGAATTGCAGAGGCGTTGTAACCATTAGGGAGAGGAATACTGGTGTAAATTGTTTCATATGAAGCTAACAGTTGGCCTACCGCGCTGAACTCGGTGTTTGTTATGTATTGTGCTTCAGTGTGGAAATAGATTATAAATTAGTTCTAAAGGGAGGTACAACCTTCTTGTTTCAGGGACCGTGGTACTAAACTATTAAAGCAGCACCTGGTCTGAGTTTTGCTGAATCCAGAGGCTGATAGCATACTCCTTGGTCAAGATAGCGACCAGTGTTGTTTCTCAAGAATACGGTGAAGCAAGCGAGCAGAGGAGACTGTTTCCTGCCGCCCACACAGAAGTTAAGATTCGTTGGCCAGAGCAGCTCAATCTTGTGTACCCCCCCCCCCCCCCTCAAAAATTGACTGTATATTAAATAAAGAGGGACACTTATTTGTTTCAAATGACAGGAACTGTGAACTTTTCCAATACTATTTCCACCAGAAACAAACACTTGAAGTCATGATGACAAACAACCACCTAGCTTGAAAAAGCCAGTATTACCTCATAGTACTACATCACAACTTACACACATATTGTAATAATAATAATATATGTCAATACAAAGATCAAATCTATAAATTTTGTACATACAACTTGTAATTACATTTGATTGTGATTCCTGGTTCACTTTGTAGTTGAATCAGGATATCTATTATTGAAAGGAATTAATACATATTTTACAAGTTACACTTGACTTATTAAGATAGTCTTATAGAGTATTATACGTATGTGAGTGTCACAGTGTTGTAAAGTATTGTGGATTAAATTAAATTGTTTATCTGTCTGTTGGTTGTTGTGAACATACACTTCATCACTTTCATAACCCTAGACATTCAACGTAGTCATCACAATATTCCAGAATAATTCTGAGTGAGGTCTAAATGTGGTAGCAAAGTAAGGTCATCTGTAATACACCACACTTATTAGATACAGATACCTTCACAGCTGATCTCAGCCAGTACACTAAGTCCCCTATAAATATTTATATCATTCCACTTTACCACACCATCGTGTGGGATTTACCTTGCTACATTGTGCACAGGAATTTACATACTGAGCAATGTCCTCAGCTACGCCTGGCCAATAATATTTTACCGTTGTCCGTTGACAGGTTATACCAGTTTTGATATGTCCACCGTCTGGTACAACATGTGCTTGTTCCATAACTTGTTCCCTGTATGAAGATGGCAGTACTAACTGGCTATGCCCATTGGGTACTGCTCCAGCTTTCCTGTAAAAGCAATCCATCATCTACATAAAATTGTCCTGTCTATGGGTGGTTATGGCTGTTTGACAATTTGCCAAAGCAAGGTTTTAATGTTTTATCTTTTGCTTGGGCCTTTTTCATCTTTTTCGGATGAATGTTAAGTGGTATTCCCTCCTCCTTCCCAGTGCTAGACCTGGTCTGGAGCGTTGCCATGATCACAGGTTTTCTAGGGCTCCCTAGAAAAACATATTTCCTTCCTAACACCAGCGGGTAATTAGGATCATCACACACTGCTGCACTAATCACTCCTTCCACATAACAAGTCTTAACATTGATTCTGGCTACGGGAAGTGTCATGGTGGCTGTTCCCTTTAATGCTCTTGTATCTCCACTTTGCCTGTGGTATACTGCTCAGGGTGCACCAGAGTTGCACTCACAACTGAGTCATATTCCAATCCTGAATCGTAAAGGCACATAACTTTATTGCCATTACATGTTACTTCTTCACAGATGGGGGGATGATGGAGATCTACCTGATGGGTTGTCGGTTCCTTCCTGCTCTTTCCCACTGTTATCATGCATGCAGCGTGATATCGAGGTACTTTCCTACCACATTCGGTTGTATGGTTATTGTTCATTTTGCAAATTTTGCACCACCGATCGCCCTGTCTGTAGGGTCTATTATCTTGTACCTGAGGGTTCCTGTTTCTATGATCAAATCTAAGCCTGTCATAACCTCGTTTGAATCTATGTGGTTGATCCCTATTATTATACTCATCCTGTTCTTGTGGGGTTCTACTATCTACCTGTTTCTTTTTAACTCCAGCTACTTCTGACTGAGCCGCTTGATATCTCTCAGCAACAGTGAGAATCTCCCCCAACCTCTCTGAACCTTGTTCCATAAGAAATTTTCTCATGTCTGGAGGCATGGACTCTCTTACCTGCTCCATCATGACCATTCCTTTTAGGGCTTGGGTTTTCCCCAGAGCAGTCCATTTCTCCAAGTAGGTTTCTAGTCTTGCAGATAATTGGTGGTAAGTTTCTCCAGACAGCAGCTTGGTATTTCTAAATTTCTTTCTATAAAATTCTGCATTCTTCTCATACCTAAATAACAATGCTTGCTTTAATAGTTCATAATCTTCTTGGTCTTCCCTACTTAATTTAGGAAACACTTCATAAGAAGTTCCACTCAGCCCTTGTGATAACTTTAGGCTCCACTTTTCTTTCTCTAGGCCATAGTTAGTAGCTAATCTTTCATACCTACTTAAAAATGATTCAGTATCATTTTCCTTCTCCACAAATGGGTCCAAATGGAAATTCATGGCTAAATTTAAGGCGCCCTGACATGCACTAGTATCAGAGGTAGTTGGGCTGCTTCCATTGCCTGTAACATGCGCTTGAAGTTCCAGCTTTTTCAGCCTCAACTCATGTTCCCTTTGCAATATCTTTTCCTCTGCCTCCCTTTCAGCATCCTGTCTTCTTTCCTCAGCCTCCCTTTCAGCAACTTGTCTTCTTTCCTCAGCCTCTATTTGTAATCTCTTTTCTTCCCTATCAGCTTCAAATTTCCTAACCTCAGATTCTATTTGTAATCTTTTAGTTTCTTTATCTGCTTCTAATTGCAATCTTCTCTCTGCTTCTAACCTCTTATGTTCTCTGTCTATGAACTTATCACAATCAGTAGTAACATATTGAATAAGAGAATCCCCACTCAAGCCAAAATCTTTTGCAGACTGCATTGCAGCAGACCTATATTTTGCCAAGTCTGCCATTGTCTATCAATCTTATCACTAAACAAATTATCAATGACAATATGAGATCAGCCCAAGTCATAAACAAACTAAATTAACTACACCACTGTCAGATCATCCAGTCACCACAATTTGGTTAAATATTACTCACTAGTTTATTACACTTAGTTATTTATTGACTTATTTATCTTATTTATTTACTTTATTACTACTCTCTCAATGTAAGAGGACCCCAGGGTATAAATGAAATCCCGGACTGAGACAACAGATGACGCAAGAGCTCAGGGTAGTAAGTAAAATCTCGGACGAGCCCCCAAATGTCGCGAGAGGTTTGGATGTTATTGAATGTAAAGATATCCTGGACAAAAAGATGTATCAGATGATACCAGGATAGTGCCAGATGAGAGACTGGTCTTACAAGAAATACCCCCTTCTCTGAAAAGAGTAAGGGTGTATCGACATCAAAGTGGGGTCAAGCTATGTAAATCTACAGGTATGATGATAGTGTTTGGTCCTATCTGCTACCTCTCCAGATCCCACAATGAGTAATGGTTATATATTTGTTTGTGTGGCTAATTATCTAGGGGAACATTAAATTAGTTACATGTAATAACTATCAAACAGAACATTAACTTAATTAGAATAATTAAGTAAGACTGAATGAAAGTATTTACAATTTATTGTTTCTAAACCATTTCTCTTTTGGTTAGGAAACTTAAAATCAGGTTATAAAGTATTTACAAAATGAAATAAATAATATGGAATGTTCTCCATAAAAAGGCTAATAATATGCTTATGTATATATTTAAACCAACGGGCTGATCACCCGTTTGCCAGTCACTTCGATTACGGAAACAACAGCAAATGGATTGATTTGCCGTTGCCCTAAAGACGCCAATAGGCGTGATGGGAAACAATGGCAAAGAAAACCTATCTGCTGTTGCCCTAAGACGCCACTAGGCGTAATGGCCACTGACTGCTTTGACGGTCGGTGGCTAAGGACGGAAGAAGAAGAAGAAGTATATATTTAAGTAATGTTAATTTCACTCGTTCACTCTTGGTACCAATTATACTGGCTTGTATAGTAATAGAAATTTAATATTGTCCACAGTGGTTCATCATTTTATAATGTTACATCCTCTACCATGTCAGTATTTTAAGAGTTTTACTTGAATTCTTTATTAGTTTTAATTTTTCTTCTTTTAATTTTTTGTAACTGTGCTGGATCATCTGAACAGTGGATCTATGTGTCCACTTAACTTGAATGAAGTCTGAGACACCTCCAATCCTGGCTGGGTTCGCACAGAATATGAACTCCAGGCTGGGATATGTGGCTTTTGCTCTATCAATCTGACAAACAGTACACCACTATAGTTCCTCTCAAATGGATGTCTCATGAACTTGCAATATTACCAGGACAAAATTTGGAATGAAAAGACATTCGCAAAACTTGTAGGGTCCAATAGTTTTCCCTACATACAGAAAACATCACGTACAAACATTAAATCAGTCACAGGACAGTTACCTCAATACCTCACAGCCAGTTCAATTTTTGTACTCATTTCCTTAACACATTAACTACCGAATTAAAAAACACACTGTGGCCGAATTAAATTTTTTTCCCATTTTCATCCTGTAGGTGTTTGCACAAAGTAAGCTGTAGTTTTCGTAATTGTTTACAGATTTGTATGAATTACACGTCATTTTAAAGATAAATGAATGTACTATTACAATAAACATTGGTTGCAACTCTAATAGAGGTTGTTGCTATTTAACGGCCCTCCGATGGCCGTGGACTTGCAATATTTTCACAATTATAACTGCTTGCGCCCCATCTCTATCAAAATCACAATTTCAATCAATGTGCACACCGTTTTCACTCTTGTCCTCGTCGCTAGATCTTTCAGTCAATTGTTGAAACATGTTTCTATCTTATTCAGCCGTTAGACGAGATGTACACGCATTTTTTGTAGTCCTAGCACTAGTTGCCACGGTAAACAGTTTTACACGATTTGGTAACTAACCCAAAACGCTGAAAAATATGAACATAATATCAATTTTTCAGTGTTCTACAACAACCATGCTTTGGGAATTTGTTTTCCGGTGGCAACTTAAAATCTTGAACCAGATCAGAGAGTGTTTCAGTACATTTTTCATTCGTTTTATTACTAAAATTAGATTGGCGCCCTGAGCGGCTTGCGGTCCAAATGTGATTATGTTGTGAGCCGCTGACAGCGGCTTGCGGTAGTTAATGAGTTAATACATCGTATGCTAGATCCATTCGTCCATGATTGTTTTCCATATCATAATTAGGTTAAGTACAACATAGTAAGTAACATATTGATTACATCATGGTAATATATCCTGTCATCCTACCCTATGTTCTTGCACAGTGTGTCGTTTCAGTAGGAAATACTCATTCAAATACCCTAACAGACTTACAGTCGCACTTGTGCCATAATTTGCAAATATCCTACACTGTTTCCATTTCTGGCCTGTCGTCTTTAAAACTACACAAGCTGGTAAGGAAGTCCGCTACACATTTGGCCTATTTTTTCCTCCTAACACCTCATCGAACACATAAGTGGATAACTACAGGCAAATAACATGAATATATACAAATATTTATATATATATATATCTTACCCTCAGGTAACACACATAAGCTGATACTGGCTCTTAATAGGCTTCTAAGTCTGCTTGCGATACAGGCGGCAAAGGTATTAACAGCCTACAATTGCGCTCTTCTCAGCTTCATGTATAATTTTCAAAAAGGTTGTGGCATTATGCTACCAAGTTCAAGGCTTTTTATAACGCTGTGCTCGACCAATCGAAACACAGTCAAAATCGGCGTTAAGAATTTTCACCCCGCTCGTTTTTCAGCCTTACCGTACAATCTGAATAAGTTTAAATATTTTGTATCTAACTTATTACTGGGCCGATTTTAAATATTTAAAGATCTAATAAAACTAGGAATTGATCTCTATCGTTCTAGCTATTAATATTTTAGCTAGCCCAGTGCATTTAACTTTGTGCAGACTGATAAGGGTGGATTTGAGCTGAAATGATAACTTGCCACCCCTATCGACACCTGGTATTAAAGTGCAAGATGTAGGTGTCTTCTCTGATTTAGAATGTTGCTGTGTGTGTTGCAGTAGAACAGTTCACAGGGTACACCACAGGCAACATGACGTGTAGAGTCATAGAAATGGTAACTTCGCTTTAGTTTTATACCATTTATTGCACGCCACAAAACAGTCATGATATTTATGTCATCATCAGCACAGTATAACGAATGCAGCATTCAAAATTATATTAACTGATAGTCATGTAGGATTCAATACTCCATAGTTGTATGGTAAACAGATATCATAAAGTTCTGGTTCGTGAAGCATTATAAATAATATATATAACTTCTGCAACAGTGTCAGCTGCAGATCTTCAATGATCATAGACAATAATAATTATTCCCTTCCTGATGCTAGCAGATCAGATGTATACAATAAGGCCGTTTACTGTCTGCACGTGAATAGCATACATGGATTACAGGTCAGCTCGACCTTTATAACCTTCCTAAGTCTAACCATCTGACTTGGACGTGATCTCTGATATAACGAATCCTGGAACACAGACAATAGTCTTGTTGGTCTAGAGCGACCCATATATATATATAACTAGTTCAGGTATAAAGATACCGGTGACTTAATCCTAGTCAAAGTACCTCTCCATTTTGAATCACACAGGCGAGCAAAAAGGCGACAAAATGACGAACCTCTAGATGATAGCATAAAGTTCGATACAAGAGGAATTACCTTATTTCGGAAAATCAACCATGAACATATGCCTCCAGGCAGGCTTGAATAATACTGGGAAATAGTCTAGTTAGCTAACTAACTCACAAAGACAATGTATTTCCCTCAGAAAATCACAAGACGCAGGTCGCGTCTGCTCGCTACTTAGACCATTTCTAAACTCCCCGAGCTGGGCGGAACAACAAACGAAAACCAAGTCGAGACATGCGCAGAGCGACAATCTCTGAGTCGCCGTTCACAATAAGACGATTCTAAGAACATTCGAGATAAAAGTCTTACACAGTCGCGCCTTTTATGGTCATGAACAGAAGCGTTAAGAAAGGTTTCAGGCATCTACAACAGTTGACTGATACTACCAAATAAGGAGATATGGTCACGCTTCGTTCAAGAAATTATAGACCGAACGTGTCTCTATACAAGAGAAGGCAAACTCCTAAAAAATTGTAGTCTCGATAACTCGGATTATGTCCCTTTGACTGTAAAAAACATAATACACACTTCAGTCAAAAAAATGATCATACATACGAAAAATGATCATACAAAGGCTTTGAAAAAAGTAATTATTTGTGCGTAACATTACCGCACCCTCCCGGGAAAAAAAAAATGAAACATTTTTTTTTTTTTAAATCCTGGAGCCGGAAAAAAAATCTAGGCTCCTAACGCACGTATGATGCGCGGATATATACCTAACAAATTAGCTCAACGCATGGAGCGACACTGAGATCATATCTCAGATCCTTAGAGAAAAAATTTATCTAAGTATACGCTTATATATTCCAGGAAGGTGCCACCAACACACGCCACAATGATGGCAACATCATAATGAAAGTCAAATTATTCTCATACCAATATATGAAATTAAATATATTATTATGATATCATACAATGTGTTGCAAATAGCGGTGTAATTTACTAATATACCGCACTATATTATTACATTATATAAAGCAACAGTAATTAATAAGTAATACATGTGTTGATCTTCGTTGACATAAAACATTCAATAGAAGAAGATGTGGACATCATCCGCTCCCAATCTAGGACAGGACTTGATATACTCAAAGTTCCACAATGGACACAATCTCGCATCTTCAATGATGTGCTGCGAAAATATCAATAACACAAATCTTAAAGACAACTGGTAAATCTCTTAATACAATCCTGAAAATAATTTATTTAAATGTGGCCGAGTGATCTTTTGGCCCGTATATCACTAACTAAGCCTTCTTAGATAATTACATGGTACAATGTTATAAATTTCCCTCAAAAAAAAAAAAGTGAGAAAAAATCTACTAACAGGTCATTATAACATTGGACTGTATATCAGGAAATATATATATATGACAGAAGAATCATGCGGAATCGTGTGGGCATCTGGACAGAATGTCTGCCATCACATTATCCGAACCACGGATAGCTCGAACCGAGAAATGAAATGGTTGAAGAGCTATGGCATAACGAGTGGACCTCGAGCTCTTCAAGTTTTTGCTCTGAATAGCAGTAAGCGCTTTCTGGTCGGTTTCCACAATGAAATGTGCGCCTAGAAGAAATCTTTGTAACTTCAGAATAGACCATACCATAGCCAATAACTCACGGTCTAAAACCGAGTAATTCTTTTCTGCAGCATTTAATTTCCTAGAGATATACATCACCGGATGCAGAGTATCAGAATACTCCTGCATTAGTGCTGCCCCAATCCCAGTTGACGAGGCGTCACTTCGAAGAACAAAAGTCTTCTCAATAGTAGGTAACCTAAGAATAGGTGGAGATGAAAATAGGGCTTTAACCTGGTCCAATGAGGATTGACATTCTTTAGACCAGCGGATCAGATTAGGCGACCCTTTCTTCAATAAAGTAGAAAGCGGTGCCATAATGGAGGACAAATTCGGAATGAATCGTCCGTAGAATTGGATCAAACCTAATAGACTCCTTACTTGTTTCTTCGTCTTAGGGACCGAAATGTTAAGTATTTTTGAAACATTGTGGTCCTCTGTCTTTAAAAGACCACGACCAACACGATGACCTAGGAAAGAAATCTCACTAAATCCTATAAAGGCTTTAGAGGGTTTTGCAGTCAAGTTATACTCGCGAAGAGTGGACAGTAATTCGTATAAACCCAAATAGTGATCTTCCCAGGAATCACTGAATAGACAGATATCATCTAGGTATGCTATGACATCTGTACGATATGCGAGAATTCGCCGCATCATGCGTACGAATGTAGCAGGGGCGTTCATAAGACCGAAAGGCATGAAATTCCATTGGAATAAACCCCTAGGTGTAGAAAAAGCTGTAAAAGGTTTGGCACGTTCGGTTAGAGGAACTTGCCAATAACCTTTAGACAAATCTAGTTTGGTAAAGAATCTAGAATTAGAAAGTTTATTGAGTAGCTCTTCTAATGAAGGCATAGGTTCAGCGTCGAACTTCGTAACTTGGTTCAATTTGCGATAATCTACGCAAATGCGAATGTTATTATCCTTCTTTCGAACAATAACCATAGACGAAGAGTATGCTGAAGTGGATGGTTCAATGATTTCCAAACGTATCATTTCATCCAATTCTTTTTCGACTTGAGACTGGAAATGGATAGGTATTGGATAAGGTCTGACTCTGATAGGATTATGATCAGTTAGCACAATGTCATGTTCAATGACATGTGTGTGTCCCGGGATGTCTGTAAGAACATCCTGAAATGTTTGCAACATCGAAGAAACTTGTCGATGTTCCTCAGCGGAAAGATTTGGAGAAACGGTCACGTTTTTTCCAAGATTCCGTAGAATAAAGTGGGACCATAGAAAGAGGAAGATTGACATCAGAAAAAGTAGTTTCCTCATCCTGTATAACTGACAGAGATGAGTACTGACCATGAGGTGCTTGAGAATTGTCCGTTGCCTGGAAAATAGGCTGCAAATAGTCTGGTCTTTCATGAAATTCCGTGAGCATATTTATGTGGAAAGTTTTATGCTTTCCATCAATATCGACAACATAGTCGACATCAGAAATTTTGGAGACTATTGCATATGGACCTTTCCATGCAATTAGAAGTCTGTTCTCCCTTGAAGGAAGTAGAACGAGAGCTTTGTCACCTGGACAAAGTTGTCGTAGACATCTATTCTTATTTGCAAACTGCCTTGCCTTTTCTTTAGCAAATTCGGAAGACGAAGTTGCTAGTTTGCATGCCTCGATGATCTTTTGCCTAAGAGCAATGACGTACTCATAAGAAGATTGAGTTTCATCGCTAATATTATCGGCAGTGATTAGATCGTGAAGTAAAGACATAGGGCCGCGCGGTTGCGCGCCAAAGACAAGTTCAAAAGGGGAAAACCCCGTATGTTCATTGGGGACCTCTCTATACGCAAAGAGAGCCGCGGGTAAGACCCTGTCCCAATCCTGAGGATGATCCTCAGTTATTTTACCAAGTAAAGTTTTCAGAGTCCTATTTAAACGTTCGACTAACCCATTAGACATTGGGTGATAGATACTGCTGAGAGACCTTTTAATGTGTAGCATAGACATTACCTGTGACATAGTGTCTGATATAAGTTGAGTGCCATGGTCTGACAATATTTCTCCGGGAAAACCCAAGCGAGAAAATATCAGCCAAAGAGCGTCTGCGATGTCAGCAGTTGAGATGCTCTTGAGAGGTATTGCCTCTGGCCAACGTGTGCACATATCGACACATGTAAGGATAAATTGATGTCCTCTAGCCGACTTAATTCTAAAAGGACCGATAATATCTATTGCCATTTTTTGAAAAGGGCGAATAGGGATGTCAGCAGCCTGGATAGGCGCAGCATGTCGTGGTCCTTTAGATTTGACCTCCTGACATACTTTGCAAGAGCGACAGTACATTCGTATGTCCTTGCTCACAAATGGCCAAAAGAAAGCCGCAAGAACTCTCGACTTTGTACGGGAAAAACCCATATGTCCAGCACATTGCGAGTCATGAGCATGTTGCAATATTTGCAATCTCATGCTCTTAGGCACAAGAATTTGTGAATGAGTGGACGTAGTCGAGTCTTGTACCATACGTACAAGTACGCCGTTCTTCATAGAAATCCAAGATTTTCTATTAGTATTCTGATTAGGATCACCTTTTTTTGCTAGAATGAAGAATTTTTGTAAAGAAGGATCTTCTTCTTGCAATTTGATAAATGAGTCACGTGTAATAGTCAAGTGACTATCTTGGTCATTTACTTCATCATTATTAGTTAATGAAGTTTGAGGTGGATCCAGAGCATGTGCTCTTGTGACCACCGCATTGGTAGCTTCAATGTTTTGCTCTTCCCAAACAGCAATCTGCTGTGGGGTACATTCCCTAACTCCGTGAATACGACCAATAATAAGGTCCGCAATAGGGTTTGGAAGTAGACACGCGTGGACCTCTCCCGTGAAGAAAGGAGTAGCAATATGTATTATGGCAGTAGGATACTTTTCCAACGTGCCACCAAATGTGACACATTTGATGACCTTTCCTGTAGCACAGGATGGATCTACAAGAGATTGCCTAACCCCGACAGTAGTACATCCAGAATCAAACAACACTGAGACTGGATTACTATTTACAAGCCCCTTATGTAATATAAGAGAACCTCTCCCATCATGAGCGACATTAGCAGGAAGAGCGGGCAAAGGATGACCACAGCTTAAAGTAGTAACGGTCTTCGGGTCAAATAAAGTACTGCATTGGATACATTTATTTGCTCTACCAAAATCAAAAGATGAGCATCCGATGGCATTATGGTCTTTATTATCATTAACCTGTTTATCTACTCCCTGAGATTCTTGTTGAACAGAGTTTGTCTGTTGATATTTTTTTCTCTTATGTTGCGATCTACCGCGACCATTATTGCCTCTGCAATTATCATTAAAGTCCCTACTGTAATTTTTATCCTGGTTTGAGTTCCAGTTTCCATAACTGTCATTACCATCTCTATACTGTTGAGAACCTCTATTATCCTGGTATTGAGGTCTCTGAGAAAAATATTTTCCTCTATACCGATTACCTTTGTGAAAATTTCTAAAGTTAACCGGAGTAGAATAACGTGTAGTATTAGGATGTCTCCAGTTCTGGGAAGAAGAATCACCCTGGAATTGATTACTATGATTCTGGGCATAATTACGGTTACTCTTTTTATTGAAATTTTGCTGGCTACCCTGAAATTTACGCATAAAATTTGGGCCATAAGGTGCTGCCGAAGCAACTGGCAGACCTTCTTTTACTTTAGAGTTGCTAATGGTTATGTGAGGATGCGCAGTAACATACTGGCTACAGTATTCTTCCATTTCTTTTATGTTTTTAGGCTTACGCTCATGAAGAAAAGAAAGAAAAGCTTCATTAACAGAAGACATAACCTTGTCTCTAAGTAGTAAGTCCATAAGAGCTTCAAATGTACTCTCTGTTTTAGACAACTCAACCCATCGTAAAAAAGTAAGACGGATGCCTGAGATGAATTCAGAGAATTCAACTCCAGTTTCTGGTAACATGTTTTTAAATTTAAGACGATATCCGTCCTCGTTAAGTTGGTACTTCTTTAACAATGCCGCCCTGACAACCTCATAGTTGTTTTTGTCAGGCACATCTACCATACCCAATAAAGTCAAAGCATCACCTCTAAGTATCTTGGACAGATGATAAACATATAATGTTTTATCTATATCATGCACCTTACATGCACTTTCAAATCTATCTAGATAAAATGTTATATCATCAATTGAAGCATTGAATGCTGGTAAATTAAGCTTGAAATCAACAGCATTAGACTTATTAGCAGATGATATCTTATTAGCATCATTAGCATTACTAGATAACTTCAACTTTTCTAACTCCAAAGCTAAGAGTTTTTCTTCATGCTCCATTTTTGCTTTTCTCTCATCAGCTTCTCTTTGTAACCTTCTTTCTTCAGCCTCAGCCTGTAACTTTCTTTCTTCAGCCTCAGCCTGTAACTTTCTTTCTTCAGCTTGAGCTTGTAACTTTTTTTCTTCAACCTGAGCTTGTTTTTCTAATCTTTTATTTTCAGCCTCTATTTCAAGTCTCTTATTTTCAGCTTCTTTTTCAAGTCTCTTATTTTCAGCTTCTTTTTCAAGTCTCTTATTTTCAGCTTCTTTTTCAAGTCTCTTATTTTCAACCTCAGCCTGAAGTCTCTTCTCCTGAGATTCTGCTTCTCTTTTTTGTTTTTCCATTTCCATTTGTAATCTCTTTTCATCTACCTGCATCTGCAGTTTTAAATTTTCAGCATCTATTCTCTTTTGTTCAGTTAGTTCTTTCATTTTCTTTTCCTCCGACTTCAATGCCTTGGCATATTGAACAGTCGCAAATTCTTCTAATTTATCACCTGTCTTCCCAAGGGCTTTACCCTGCTCAATAAAGTACTCAAATGTAGACATGATGTCTAAAATGTGAGTACAGAACCTGAAATAATTAATTATCTTATTTCAATCTTAATAGCAACAAGACTTAATAAAGTGCTTGTGTAATCAATATGTTTACTCCAATCTCTGTGGGAAACAAGACTTGACACCAACTTGTATTATCAAATGTATAATAATATCACAAGTCACCTCTTAATTATCAGTGCACTACACAAATCAGTGCATAACCATCAGTTATTTATCATAACTGCACTACAATAGTGCATAAGCAAAAAACCACCAGTTAGTTATGATAAGTGCACTATAGACCAATAGTGCATGAGCATATATGTAACAATAGTGAAAGCTAACTATGCAAGAACTATGCAAACAATAACAAGACAATGTAAACAATAACAAAGGTCACAACAATGTAAACAATAACAAAGATCAAAGTCAAATGTAAACAACAACAAAGATCAAAGTCAATGTAAACAACAACAAAGATCAGAGTCAATGTAAACAATAACAAAGATCAAACAATATGAAAACATTCGCATAAGTCAAATAAATAAACAGCGAAACTAAAAAGAAATATGCGAAAATATGACAAACAAATGACGCTACAGTGTATACACAAAAATATACGTAAAGAACTGAATAATAGAAAAGGGGAGACCTACAAATACAAACAATCGAAATCGAAACTAAAAAACAGAAAGAAAGAGAGAAAAGAAAAGGAAAAAAAAAATATACAAGAAACAAAAATAAAGCACAACTCGTCACAACTAAACAGATATAGCAAACGATTGTCGCTAGCAAATTTCACAGTAGGAAATTCGCATAGTCCCTAACGAAAACGCTAACAGTAGAACCTCTGTGACGTGGTATCTTCTACTGAAAGACACCGCCCAACCGAGAAAACCCGCTGAATATAAACATATAAATATACAAATACAAATAACATATAACATATAAACATGTAAACAGTGTGAAAAATGTGATAGACAGAAGGCTCAGTTAGAACATAAGGGCACAGTTCACAAACAAAACAGGCCACTTAACTTCTATGTATCCACAACGTCAGCACAGTTCAGAACAGGATGTGATCAGCATTCTTAGGACAATGATCCAACGTTGATCCATATCTGCTCTCGTAAACTGCCATGACGAAGGAAATGAGCTTCTGACAGGAAACAGCTTCTGAACTTGACCTTCTGAATTCTACAAATTGACTTGAGCACTTGACCTTCTGAATCTGCAACAGTACCTCTGAGACCGGAACAGTTGTTACGGCACTTGTCCTTCTTCTTAACAGATCAGGAAATCCATTCGCTCGGTACTTGTCCTTCTAGTTGTAGACAAACTTCAATACTGCCGAGCAGCGCCGGGTAGTTTCAAAATATCAACAACTGTCAGTAATGCCGCGTCTTTCAAAAAAATTTCATCAAAGGTGATGAATAGAAACTGCAACGTTGTCTTGTAGTCTGCTGATGATGTCTGGGTTTGTTGACCCCCTTGATAGCTGGTATCAGAGTAAACCAACCTATGGCCACCAAAAATGATAAACGACTGGCCACCAAAAATGATAAGGGTGGATTTGAGCTGAAATGATAACTTGCCACCCCTATCGACACCTGGTATTAAAGTGCAAGATGTAGGTGTCTTCTCTGATTTAGAATGTTGCTGTGTGTGTTGCAGTAGAACAGTTCACAGGGTACACCACAGGCAACATGACGTGTAGAGTCATAGAAATGGTAACTTCGCTTTAGTTTTATACCATTTATTGCACGCCACAAAACAGTCATGATATTTATGTCATCATCAGCACAGTATAACGAATGCAGCATTCAAAATCATATTAACTGATAGTCATGTAGGATTCAATACTCCATAGTTGTATGGTAAACAGATATCATAAAGTTCTGGTTCGTGAAGCTTTATAAATAATATATATAACTTCTGCAACAGTGTCAGCTGCAGATCTTCAATGATCATAGACAATAATAATTATTCCCTTCCTGATGCTAGCAGATCAGATGTATACAATAAGTCCGTTTACTGTCTGCACGTGAATAGCATACATGGATTACAGGTCAGCTCGACCTTTATAACCTTCCTAAGTCTAACCATCTGACTTGGACGTGATCTCTGATATAACGAATCCTGGAACACAGACAATAGTCTTGTTGGTCTAGAGCGACCCATATATATATAACTAGTTCAGGTATAAAGATACCGGTGACTTAATCCTAGTCAAAGTACCTCTCCATTTTGAATCACACAGGCGAGCAAAAAGGCGACAAAATGACGAACCTCTAGATGATAGCATAAAGTTCGATACAAGAGGAATTACCTTATTTCGGAAAATCAACCATGAACATATGCCTCCAGGCAGGCTTGAATAATACTGGGAAATAGTCTAGTTAGCTAACTAACTCACAAAGACAATGTATTTCCCTCAGAAAATCACAAGACGCAGGTCGCGTCTGCTCGCTACTTAGACCATTTCTAAACTCCCCGAGCTGGGCGGAACAACAAACGAAAACCAAGTCGAGACATGCGCAGAGCGACAATCTCTGAGTCGCCGTTCACAATAAGACGATTCTAAGAACATTCGAGATAAAAGTCTTACACAGTCGCGCCTTTTATGGTCATGAACAGAAGCGTTAAGAAAGGTTTCAGGCATCTACAACAGTTGACTGATACTACCAAATAAGGAGATATGGTCACGCTTCGTTCAAGAAATTATAGACCGAACGTGTCTCTATACAAGAGAAGGCAAACTCCTAAAAAATTGTAGTCTCGATAACTCGGATTATGTCCCTTTGACTGTAAAAACATAATACACACTTCAGTCAAAAAATGATCATACATACGAAAAATGATCATACAAAGGCTTTGAAAAAAGTAATTATTTGTGCGTAACACAGACTTTAACTGACTAAATTGAGGACTACCCTGATGTTAAAATGTCACTTAAACTAATTTTTCTCGTACAATAAAATATTATTATGAGGAAGTCTTTACACTAACTCTTAAGTAATATCCCCGCTATAATTTGAGCTATTCCTTTCTGTTTACAAATCTTTAGTTATTAAGAAATAAAATATCTGCTTTCTGTCAAATACACAAAATAGGCCCTATTTTCAAGCATAAAAAGGTTCCTTATCACTACTAGAAAAAGGAGCGATTCTATTGGTTGTTATAATTGTACTGTTTATCTTCGATATTTTCGAGCGGTAAATTTGACGTGTTGTAATACAGACCAAAATACGACAGTAAGAAAGTTTCAATTGCTTCTGATCACGAATAGAGTTCTCACAATTTGAAATGTGTTGGAAATTACTTTAAATTTTACATTCAACTTTCGTTTAGTGCTCAATAGTCCTGATGTCATTCAATGCTAGTTTCTTTCTTTGAACTTCCCTACAAAGCAGCGATTAAACGTAACAGCCCTCTGTGGGATTTTGGCATACTCTGCATGTTAATAAGGTTATACGTGATAATAGAGATGAGTTGTTCAGTTGTCTTCGTCAGGAGTTGTTGCATCATAACTGCCCATTACCGCGAATGCATCACGTTATCACTAATAAATTCCTCAAACCAGCAGGCAAGTTGAGATATGATTCGCAATAGAACATTATTAATACTCTTTATTTATACCCAGCAGATGCCTTACCAAGTAAGAAAAACACATTTATCATGTATTATTGCCTTGGTTTTACCGGCACATGTAACCGTCATTAATGTCTAATAAAGGGAGGAATATATCTATTTTTTTTTTTTTTTTGCGTTCGCCCGCTAATACTCGAGGCGAAATCTCAGGTTATCTTTTATGTCTAACCTGACATTGATTTTACGTGAGTATCCCTTTATTTCTTGTACAGAGACTAATGTCCCTCGCCATTCAGGCAAATACTCGCCGATTTCGGAGGTACCCATTGCAGCTGGGTCGGCTCAGGAGCCGCCAGTCCCTGGTCGACGACACTCCTTCAAATGTCCTCGCCAGGTCTCGAGTTAATCCAGTCCAAATCCCGGTCGACGAAAAATCCTCAAATGCCGTCGCCCGGGTTTGATCCTGTATCACCCGGTCGCCAGAGCGGTGTTGTAACCACTACGCTAGCGCGGCTCCTATCTATTTTGAAATGTTAACAAAGCTATTATTTATTTTATTTCACCAATTAATATTGTTTTGTATTGTATTTTATATTAGCATTAAGTAAACTGAACTTATTTTTAAAAGTGAAACTTCATGAAAAAATAAATATGAAGTTCATTGAAAATCAGATGTCAAAATTGTCAACATTAAACGAAATATGACTCGTTTAAAAGCTTTCATAAAGATTCGTGTTTTTTTAAAGGTGCTCTTGCATCGTAATTCAAAACAGCTACTAAACTACTACTACGTGAACTCGATTACAATTAAACTTATTACGGACGAAAAAAATGCTTCTGTCGTTGCCCGCAGCGCGATTAAGTACGTTCTGGTCAAATAGACGGTTGATTTCACAATGCGAGCAGATGACGTTATAAATTAATTTACTTTTTATATTAAGGTAAAAAATAGTTTTTGATGCTCTTTTGGTAATAGTAGTTACTAAATAAGCAATATATCTATTTTTAACAGATTAGACGTATACTGATTTTTGTTGGTCAGATCTATGCTTCGAAGGAATGTCATCTATCCAGTTTTACTTTATTAATACTCTTTATTTGTACACTGCCAAGAAGGGAAAAAACCGCAATTATCACGTATTATTGTCTTGGTTTTACTGGCACATGCATTTCTTAATACATACAATACATCATTAATTATATTTTTATACCGGTTTCCGATTTTTTTTCCTTTAAAATGTTAAATATTTCCTACCCAAGTACAGTGCTTCCTACCTAGCAGGTAAGGTTCACTGTATAGTGTCCGGTACCGTCAGGTAGGAGGCACTGTACAGTGTTCCCTACCGTTAAGTGCGTTCTGCCTGCAACACCGGATTAAGACAACAAAGGCCTGTAGGCTTTTTTGTGTTTTGGCCGCCCTTTACCTAAGAGGCAATCATTTTAATTTGTTTTTCCAAACCCCTTGGCATGGGGATTATATATACTAGTATTATTAATAGACTGGTATGTTTAGTTTGTTAGCATTGCTTACCTTTTTTATTAGTACAGGTAATTGTTTTTATACATGTTTATTAGTATTATTTTTATTATTATTAAGGTAAACACAATAAACACATTTTATTGAACAATCTATGCATTACAATTTTTTTTTTAAACTTATGCATGGGCCCCCGAGAGCTCCATGCCCCTAGGCTTCAGCCTACTTAGCCGATTGGATACTCAAGCCCTGAATGTTAACTGCTCCTGTATCTCGCTGGTTATACACACGACGGATGCATCCTATGAAACGTTCATCTTTTTTAGTCTTACGTTTGACATCAAATTCCAACAGTCTCAACCTTGTCATAATAAGAACAATTACCTACAGTAAGATTTGAAGAACATATATGTATTATGGTTTTTGTACAATACTACAGTGAAAATCATTTTTGGAAATTACAGTTTGATTCAACTAACTAGTACGACATTGACTGTCGTAAGAGTGCATAAAATACTGCACGGTGGGGGCGTGGACGGCGGCGGCATCACGACGACCTCGCACAACCTTTAAGAATCTCTAGGGCTTGCTCTGGGTGACTAATCAGTTAGTCCCCATATTCTAATAAACTATGTATCGCATTCCGAGTCATATTGTACGATCAGTTCGGGTAAACTGCTCATATCGTAATAAAGAAAGTTTTGAGGAAAGCGGGGGGGGGGGGGTTGATAAATCGTAAACAAATAATGAAAATGGGTCAAAGGTATGCACTCATAAAGAGGAAAGAAAGAATTAGGACACTGTACAACAGATATGAGATCTAATGGTCACGCCCGTATTTATCAGATCAGACTAGCTTCCATCTTTGTGTGGAAGGTTGGGAGGTGTGGATCTCCAGCGGCCTCTGTACACAAAGAGAATACTTTTGTTGTTGTTTTTAATTAAACTGAAAGAATTAACAACTATGGGGATAGGCAGAGAAGAAACGGAGCACGAAAGGGACAAAAAAAAAAAAAAACGAAAGTAATAAAAAACATTTAGACTATTTTGCATATAAAGTAGGGCTAGAAACGATAAAACTACCATGTCATTTGTCTCTGTTTGAATAGTCACGTGATGAAGGTTTATCAGAATCTCTATTCGAATCGTTGAATAACTTTGCATAAAAAGGAGAAAGGCAACGCAGAGAGAAGATAATTTCTTTATTAGTATTTTCACATTGGGAGCCGCGCTGGTGTAATGGTTACCACACTGCGCTAGCGATCAGGTGTTCAAGGTTCAAGCCCGGGCGCGGGCATTTGTAAGAGTGTCATCGACCTTGATTTTGACTGAATAACCTGAACGTCTCCTGAGATAAACCCTCTGTGGATGGGAAGGAGCGAAGGTCCTGACCGGGTTGGAAGGAAAATCCACAGGCTCCCCAGCCTCACAATGACATGTCATTGGGCCGAAGGGCTGAAAGCCCAAGTGCCGCTGGTTAAGCATTAAGCAAAAAAAAAAATAAAAAAAAATCACAGCTGCCTCGCTGGTACGACGGTTTAGCGACTTGACGCTGCCTGCTTGTAGGCTTCCTGCTGGTTTACAAATACGGTACGCGCTGTATCTCTGATACAGAGTTACGCTCTGTGATTTAGTGAATTATAAATTGTTTATAACTATTGTATTCTTTTATTATTGTCAATAAGATATACAATATATGGCAGAAATAAGTTGATAGCATTACAAGGCACCCCTAGCGTTAGAGAAAATAGAGGGAGACATTAAACATCTGTTGGAGGGAACGTGAGACAATCACTAGGCATGAAGAAGACATGAAATGACCTTGCACGATGGCTAAGGAGTGATTGGGTTGGTGTGAGTTTGGTGACAACCTTTGCTGCACATGGAGTTAAAGTCGCTGATTGACTGTTGACTATCTGCAGGGGCGTACTTAAAGTATTTGACATCTGGGGCGGGTCCTATCTGTGGCACCCATTCCCCCTACTGTAAAGAAGATCACTGTTGCTGTCATTTTCGACGGAGTCATCTGTCAAGTTATTTGCCTATGTTTTATCATAAGTATAATTGTGTCTTTACCTGCGATGTCAGGTTGATTAGGGGTTGTCTTCCCTTGTTTATTCATTCATTGTGTTTTGACCTTTAGGGTCAAAGGTTGACAGTTCGGGCGTAGGCCTATGGGAAGGTTTTTTAAGCGGGAGAGAGATATACTTCCGGCAAGCCGGGAAGGTCCTGTTTTTCTGAAGGGACCAAGAGTCCATTGTTTTTTTTTCGGGGAGAATCTTCGAAGTAACTGCTATGGCAGTTTTCCCCAGTGAATCTCTGTGCGTCGGGATGACGACAGAATTCCTTGTTATGTTCTGAGGATTCATTTTCCAGGTAATACCGACCTTTATGCATTATTACGCTTTTCGGTGGCAGAACATGTAAAAGGATTACTTAGTGTGAACTGCAGCTCACCGATCCTATATATTTCAGAACTTATATATTTGTGCTCGAGGTAGCCATCCAAGACTGTTAGTCTTTATATTGTCCAGAAATCCAGTGACGAAGATATATTGTGGGAACCGCAGATTGGCGGGATTTATGTCTACAATAAGCATTACTGCAGGGTTGATGATAACCTATTTAACAGAAGTACACAGCCGACGTCAGAACGAGGCCTGTGCTTTCGGCTATTATACTACAGCCTGATAATGTGCAATTGGCGGGGAATGCCAAGTTGCACCTATGTGTCAAAGTGACTAAGGCATCTGACGCGTTTAGTCAGAGATGCCAAGGGCGACGCTACGAACTGTCATTATTGAAGAACTTTGCTATTGACCATGCACGTCTATTCCGATGTTTACCTTTTTTGAATGCCAACTGTATACCTATCGATTTCCGGTCAGCATGACCTTGTTACACTGACTGTTCCTGTTGATACTATGTGTGTTCTCGTCAATAAATGTTTTGAAACATGCCTGCAGTGTCCAAGCATCCTTGACTACTGCATGTGAGAGTATGGGTTGCAGGGTCTTCATATATACGAGCCTAAACACATTCGCGCCTTCATTCGCACCCACACCCAGGTCATCATACGCTCGCACTACACATCTAACAACAAATATACTGTCTTGGGCCAGTGATCACCTCAACAAGAGAAAAGTGACAGTTACATTTCTGGTGGACCAGTTACGTGGGCTCTTCTGATACATTTCTTGTCACCAATGTGGCCTAGAAACTTACATTTCTGATGGACCAGATCTGTGGGTTTAAAAAGAACAGAGCGAGCATTTGACATTATTGTTGACATTAATGGATCCAGAAATTTACATTCCTGGTTGGCTGTTACATGTATGATGTCTCCAGTTTTGTCCAGAAATTTACAAGAAGGACAAGTACACATTACACTTCTGATCTGTGGGTCTAAGCTACACACGGGACAGCCGTAACACACAGCGCTAATTCTACACTTGCAAGTTTTGGCTACAACAGGACAGAAATAGGTCATCAACGGTTGACCCAGATAAACAGTGCGGGCATTTATATTATAATGCTACATAAACCACAACAAGACAAGTACTGAAGTTAACATCTAGGCATTTGCTACGTGGACCATAACTGCATAGAAGGCGGGTTCCTATTGTGAACAGTACTGCTGGTTGTTACACGTTTCAGTCAACAACAGACTTTTCTATGTCCGAGCATTCAAGCTACATTGTTCGAGGTCAAGTGTTTGTAAACAGTACGTGGAAATTGTAAACATTCAATGTGCAAGTCCTAATTCGAGAAGGTCATAGTAACTTTGGTTCGTGAATACCACTTTATGCTACAGTGGATTTGACGTTCAGTGCGCGTTTGACATTTTGTTTCTGTGTTCGCAAGGAGCAAGAAATTTATTTTAGTTTCAGCTGTGACTGAACTTGTTCTGCAACACATTGAAATTGATTGCTATATGTTTATGTTACTTCTACTGTTTTTGTGTATTTTTCAGCGGGTTTTCGGTTGGTGGGTCTTACAGTAAATATGCCACTTAATCGAGGCTTACTGTAAGCGTTCTGTAGGTGCAAATTTTCTTAATTTGGAAAATTTGCTAGTGACAATTGGTCGCTATTGATGTTAGCTGTGATGTAACTGTACTTAACGTTGTTTTTGTAATATTTTGTCTGTTTTTCAGTTTTGATTTTCGATTTGTTTTGTTTGTATTCTGTAGGTCTCTCCTTTCTTTTTTATTTCTCTACACATTTTTGGTTAAAACAGTGTTGCCATTTGTATTGTTTTGTATCTTTGTCTTTGTATTTTTTTTTTTTGTACTACATTACTGTCATGCACAGTCTACATACATATACTTGGTCATGTATTGGTATTATTGATAAGGTAGACTCTTCATATAGAGTTTGTTAATAAAATATTATTATATAAGATATTTATACAAGTTCTTTGATAAAAGACTTGTTATCTACAAAGATTGAGACAAGGTGAAATACATATTCAAGTTCTTTATAAAAAAGACTTGTGCCCATAGTGAGTGGGATATAAGGGAATTTTTTTTTTCCACAGGTACTCAAGTGATTTTTTGGTTACATTATAAACAAGGGGACCATACAAGGTCTTTGTCTAAGACTAAGAGAGTGAAATAAAGTGAAGTGAGTATACAAGTCTATCATTTCAGACTTGTCTCCCATTAAAGTGGGATAATTTAATATATTTACTTCTGCAAGTTACTGATCTCATTAGACAAGATGTCTACATTAGAGTACTTTATTACACAAGGGAAGGCCCTTGATAAAACTGGTCAACAGTTAGAACAATGGGCTGTTGCTCAGTATGACAAAGCATTAGCTGCTGAAGAAAGAAAAGCTGCTGCGGAACAAAAAAGGCTAGACAGAGAAGCTGATATTGCTGCTGAACAAAAGAAATTGCAGATGCAGGTGGAGGAAAGGAGATTTGAATCTGAACAAAAGAGATTAGACAAAGAAGCTGCTACAGAGGAGAGGAAAGCTCAAGCTGCTGCAGAGGAGAGGAAAGCTCAAGCTGCTGCAGAGGAGAGGAAAGCTCAAGCTGCTGCAGAGGAGAGGAAAGCTGAGGCTGAAATTAGAAAAATGGAACATGAGGAAAGAAAACAGAAGATGGAACTTGATGAAAAACTCGCAACTTTGGAGTTAGAGAAATTGAAATTGGCGAGTACGGGTGCTCAGCAAACAACTTCGAGTACGACAAAGGAGTTTGTTAGTAGGATTAAATTGCCTCATTTCAATCCTTTAAAGGATGACGTAGCAGATTATCTAGATAGATTCCAATTTTTGTGCGATACGCATAACATAAAAAAGGAAAAATATGTTGAACAACTGATGCCATTTTTTACAGGTGACACAGTGACTACTCTTATGACAATAGTCGAACATGAGAGGACTAATTATGATGTTGTCAGGGCAGCATTGCTAAAAAAATACCAACTAAAAGAAGAAGACTATCGTCTTCGTTTTAGGACAATGTTGCCAGAAAATGGAGTAGATTTCTCTGATTTTGTTACAAAGATACGTCGTACATTTACACGATGGGTTGAGTTGTCTCAGACTGAGAAAACATATGAAGGTCTAATGGACTTATTATTGCGAGATAAGGTTTTGTCATCTGTTAATGATTCTTTTCTTGCATTCCTTCATGAGCGTAAGCCTAAAAACTTAAAAGATATGGAGGAATACTGTTGTCAGTATGCCACAGCACATCCCCATGCTACAGTTAGCAATTCTAAAGTGAAAGAAGGGTTGCCAGCTGCTTCGGCAACACCATATGGCCCTAATTTCAAAAAAAAATTTCAGGGTGCTCAACAAAACTGGAATAGGGGAAGTAATCAAAATTACACCAGAAGCGGAGTAATCCAACACATGATGGTTCTTCGTCTATGAATTGGAGACAAGATGGTAGTTCTCGTAATTTTAGTGGTAATAATTTGAGACACTTTCGCAAAGGCTATCCAAATAATAACTATTCAAATTTTCGAGGTAATCATTCTCGACGTCAAGATTATGACGATGGTGAATTTAGAAACCGGGATTCAAACCGGAATGATGATTACAATAGGCAGTATGATAACAATTACAGGGGAAATGATAGTCGAAATAATTACAGGGGAAACGATAATCGAGGCAGACCTAGATTTAACAAGAAAAGACCTTTCCAACAGGCAAACTCTGCACAACAAGAGTTTGATGGAGCCTGTAATACAGTAAATGATAGTGGTAACTCTAGGGCTATCACTGGTTGTGCTTTCGATTTTGGGAGAGCAACTGAATGCCCCCAATGCTTAACATTGTTTGACTCATCGACTGTATCTACGCTAAGTTGTGGTCACCCTCTTCCTGCTCTACCTGCTACAGTTGCGCATGATGGGAGAGGATCTCTCATCTTACATAAAGGTCTAATAAATGATAGGCTAGTCTCAGTACTTTTCGATTCGGGATGTACTACCGTCGGGGTTAGGGAGTCTCTGATAGATCCTTGCTGTGCCACTGGAAAAACAATCAAATGTGTTACATTTGGTGGTACTATGGAAAGTTATCCTACTGCTATTATTAGGATTGACACTCCTTTCTTCACAGGAGATGTCCATGCATGTCTTCTTCCTAATCCTATTGCGGATCTTATAATCGGTCGTATTCATGGGGTTAAGGAATGCACCCCGCAACAAATTTCTAGTTGGGAAGAAAAAAACATTCAAACGGTCAATGCAGTGGTGACAAGAGCTCAAGCTCTTAATCCCCCAACTTCATCTGATAATAGTAATGAAGTTGATAGCCAAGACGAGCACTTGGTGATTTCCCATGACTCGTTTGTTAAACGTCAAGAAGAGGATCCTTCTTTGAAGAAATTCTTCCTTCTTGCAAAGAAAGGGGATCCCAATCAAAATACGAATCACAAATCGTATATCACTATGAAGAATGGTATATTGGTACGAATGGTACAACACTCGGACAAGTCTATGCACTCGCAAATTCTTGTGCCTAAGTGTATGAGAGCCTTAATTCTTCGGCATGCACACGATTCTCAGTGTGCTGGACACATGGGTTTTTCCAGAACTAAAACTAGAGTCCTTGCGTCCTTCTTTTGGCCATTCGTGAATAAAGACATCCGAATTTATTGCCGATCTTGCAAAATTTGACAAGAGGTCAAGTCTAGGGGTCCGAGACATGCTGCTCCTATTCAGGCTGCAGATATTCCGATTCGGCCGTTTCAGAAAATGGCTATAGACATCATTGGTCCGTTCAAGATTAAGTCAGCCAGAGGACACCAATTTATCCTCACTTGCGTGGACATGTGCACGCGTTGGCCAGAGGCTATTCCTCTGAAGAGCATATCAACTGTCGATATCGCTGATGCTCTTTGGCTCGTATTTTCTCGTCTGGGATTCCCCGGAGAAATACTGTCGGATCACGGCACTCAGTTAATTTCGGACGTTATGTCTCAGGTAATGGCTACGCTAGACATTAAAAGGTCTCTCAGTAGTATTTATCATCCAATGTCCAATGGATTGGTAGAACGTCTTAACAGGACACTAAAGAACTTACTTGGCAAGATAACGGAGGATCATCCTGAAGATTGGGACAGGGTTTTACCTGCAGTCCTCTTTGCCTATAGAGAGGTTCCCAACGAGCATACAGGGTTTTCTCCTTTCGAACTTGTCTTTGGCGCGCAACCGCGTGGTCCGATGTCCTTGTTACACGATTTGATAACTTCCGATAATATTGACGATGATACACAATCGTCATATGAATATGTCATAGCTCTTAGAGAAAAGATTATCGAATCGTGCAGGTTAGCAACTTCATCTTCCGAATTTGCGAAAGAAAAAGCTAGGCGATTTGCTAATAGGAAAAGACGCCTACGTCAACTTTGTCCTGGAGACAAAGCATATGTCTTACTGCCCTCAAGAGAGAATAGACTTCTCATTTCATGGAAAGGTCCATACACTATAGTCTCAAAAATTTCCGATGTCGACTATATTGTCGATGTGGATGGAAGGCATAAAACCTTCCATATAAATATGCTAACAGAGTTTATTGAACGTCCAGACTATTTGCAGCCTATTTTCCAGGCGACGGACGACTCTCCAGTCCAACATGGTCACATCTCATCCCTGTCCGTTATACAGGAGGAGGAAACTATTTTTTCTGACGTGAACTTACCTCTTCCTGCGATTCCACTTACTTCAACGGAATCGTGGAGAGACGTTACAGTCTCTTCCAACTTGTCTTTTGAGGAACAGCGTCAAGTATCCTCTACGTTACAATCATATCAGGATGTCCTTACCGACATTCCTGGACACACAGATGTCATAGAACATGACATCATACTTACTGATCGTAATCCGATCAGAGTAAGACCATACCCAATACCTATTCATTTTCAAGCACAAGTCGAGAAAGAATTGGATGAAATGATTCAACTACAAATAATTGAACCATCCACTTCAGCTTATTCTTCGTCGATAGTTATTGTTCGAAAGAAAGACAATAACATACGTCTTTGCGTTGATTATCGCAAATTAAATCAAGTTACGAAGTTCGATGCTGAACCTATGCCGTTATTAGATGATCTACTTATTAGACTTTCTAAAGCTAAATTCTTTACTAAACTAGACTTGTCGAAAGGTTATTGGCAAGTCCCACTAACGGAACACGCCAAACCTCTCACTGCTTTTTCGACACCTAGGGGTCTGTTTCAATGGAATTTTATGCCTTTCGGGCTTATGAACGCCCCAGCGACTTTCGTGCGCATGATGCGACGAATTCTATCAGATCGTGCAGATGTCATTGCATATTTAGACGACATCTGTCTTTTCAGCGATACTTGGGAAGAACACTATTTGGGTCTAAAGGAATTGCTATCTACTCTACGTGAGCATAGTTTGACTGCTAAACCCTCTAAAGCTTTTGTTGGGTTTAGTGAAATTTCCTTCCTAGGTCATCGAGTTGGTCATGGTCTGTTGAAGACAGAGGACCAAAACATTTCAAAGATATTAAATATCTCGGTTCCGAAGACGAAAAAGCAAGTGCGTAGTCTCTTGGGATTGATACAATTCTATGGAAGATTCATTGAGAATCTGTCCTCCATTATGGCACCACTTTCAACGTTATTGAAAAAAGGTTCTCCTAATATGGTGCGTTGGTCCCAAGAATGCCAATCTTCATTGGATCAGGTTAAGAATTTGTTCTCATCTCATCCTATCTTAAGACTACCAACGATTGATAAGACTTTTGTCCTTCGTAGTGATGCCTCTTCCACTGGGATTGGAGCGGCACTAATGCAGGAATATTCAGGAACTCTGCATCCTGTAATGTATATTTCTAGGAAGCTAAATGCGGCAGAAAGGAATTACTCGGTTTTGGACCGTGAATTGTTGGCTATGGTTTGGTCCATTCTTAAGCTACAAAGGTTCCTTCTGGGCGCGCATTTCTTTATGGAAACCGACCAAAAAGCTCTTACGGCTATGCAAAGTAAGGATTTGAAGAGCTCGAGATCTACTCGTTATGCTATTGCTCTTCAGCCTTTCCATTTCACGGTTCGAGCTATCCGTGATTCGGATAATGTGATGGCGGACATATTGTCTAGATGCCCACATGATTCCAGTTAAATCTTGTGTCCTAGTTTTTCCTGATACACTTTCAGACTTAGGTCTGTCCTTAATATCATAATATGTTGTAATACAAATGTATTTGGATGATGTTTAGATAATTTAACAAATTTCATTTTGTCCATCCATCAGTGATATGTTGCTAAAATAGCATTGACATTTGTATATTGCTATGATTATATTATTTAGTAATGTTTGATATATGATTGGTATTGCCAGCAACTTAGGTTTCTTGAATGGTATCCCTTAGTTTGTTTGGCTTAAAGGAAATATTTTCTCCTATGTTGAGAGATGATTTGTATTCTCTTCAGACGCTTTATTTATGCGTCTATTGTACCTGATATTAGGTTCAGTTTTTGCATGAGCACAGAAGTGATACTGGTGCTATCTTGCTCATGGACATATTAAAAAAAAAAAAATTTCATTTTTTTTTTACAGGGGGGTGGTAGTAATGTTGCTGTCATTTTCGACGGAGTCATCTGTCAAGTTATTTGCCTATGTTTTATCATAAGTATAATTGTGTCTTTACCTGCGATGTCAGGTTGATTAGGGGTTGTCTTCCCTTGTTTATTCATTCATTGTGTTTTGACCTTTAGGGTCAAAGGTTGACAGTTCGGGCGTAGGCCTATGGGAAGGTTTTTTAAGCGGGAGAGAGATATACTTCCGGCAAGCCGGGAAGGTCCTGCTTTTCTGAAGGGACCAAGAGTCCATTGTTTTTTCGGGGAGAATCTTCGAAGTAACTGCTATGGCAGTTTTCCCCAGTGAATCTCTGTGCGTCGGGATGACGACAGAATTCCTTGTTATGTTCTGAGGATTCATTTTCCAGGTAATACCGACCTTTATGCATTATTACGCTTTTCGGTGGCAGAACATGTAAAAGGATTACTTAGTGTGAACTGCAGCTCACCGATCCTATATATTTCAGAACTTATATATTTGTGCTCGAGGTAGCCATCCAAGACTGTTAGTCTTTATATTGTCCAGAAATCCAGTGACGAAGATATATTGTGGGAACCGCAGATTGGCGGGATTTATGTCTACAATAAGCATTACTGCAGGGTTGATGATAACTTATTTAACAGAAGTACACAGCCGACGTCAGAACGAGGCCTGTGCTTTCGGCTATTATACTACAGCCTGATAATGTGCAATTGGCGGGGAATGCCAAGTTGCACCTATGTGTCAAAGTGACTAAGGCATCTGACGCGTTTAGTCAGAGATGCCAAGGGCGACGCTACGAACTGTCATTATTGAAGAACTTTGCTATTGACCATGCACGTCTATTCCGATGTTTACCTTTTTTGAATGCCAACTGTATACCTATCGATTTCCGGTCAGCATGACCTTGTTACACTGACTGTTCCTGTTGATACCATGTGTGTTCTCGTCAATAAATGTTTTGAAACATGCCTGCAGTGTCCAAGCATCCTTGACTACTGCATGTGAGAGTATGGGTTGCAGGGTCTTCATATATACGAGCCTAAACACATTCGCGCCTTCATTCGCACCCACACCCAGTTCATCATACGCTCGCACTACACATCTAACAACAAATATACTGTCTTGGGCCAGTGATCACCTCAACAAGAGAAAAAGACAGTTACAATCACTCGCAGGTATTTTTTTTAAACAGTGAATACAATCAAAATAATATCCGATGACGCGCCCCCCCCCTTTCCTGGCTGCTACCCGGGACCGACTGCTCCCTCGCACCCAATTCATAGTACGCTACTGACGATCCTTGGCAGTTTTACTATCAAATGCATATACAGGCGTGTAAAGGGCAATTTTTACTATCTTGCAATATAATACATTTATATACTTATTATGTTCGCAAATATTTGGTAATCAAAGTATTTCCTTTTTAAGTGCTTAAGGAGAAGTCATTTTTGAGTTACTTCCCTTGAAAGTAGTTCCGTCATCTTCGATCGGACTCCGCGGACGAGTCTAGGCCTACTGCGATTTATTCTTTGGCTGGGTAGGAATAGATTGTTCTTGCTTCAGTATATCTATGGCCTGAATTTATACGTAGTGTTTGTATGAGTAGGACGAGTCTGTCTTATATATGGATATCTTTACATTTCTAAGTCGAACTATGTTGGTTGTCGCTAGAAAAGGTCAAAGGCTATGCAGCGGAAGTATCGCTAGCAAGGGGTGTGATTCATGGCTGTCATCCTGTCTGGATGTAGAATTTTGTGGTAGCCGGCCTATCGCCGAAAAAGTGATCTATATGTGGATGGGGAAAAGTGATAGTCATTTAGACATGTTGTATGTACTTTACCCCAGTGTTTATTCTCTTTTGCCAAGGAATGGCAAAGTTATATTTCGCATAGAAAGGTAAAACCACAATTTATTATCAACTGGTGGACATTCACGTCATTTAACAAATAAAGCGTGATTCAGCAACTAGTAGCCAGTATGAGTAAACAACTAAACAGAGTTTAACAACTGGTGTGCCAGCTTCCTGGGTCAACCTGCACAGTGACCATATTGAGAAGTAAACTACTGAGACCAGACCGTTCCTTGGGGTCTGTTACGACACACAAATACATCAGCAGTACAACTCTACAGTGATGTCAGCGTGACCTGTCCTGTCGAGAGTATGCAGTAACTAGGTCAGCGTTTGTTGACATTTGGTTCGTTGGACATTTGCCATACAACTGACAGTGTTACACAGCAAGCTTGGTTGAAACATAGAACATTACACATCAGGACTGGAGAATATTTGACAGTGTTTGCGAAAGGAAATGTTATTGAACTGAGAAGTCCTACATCGATTGTTATCATTCACATCAACGATGGAGCTTCTATTGCTGTGTTGAATTTAAAATAATTAGACCAGAAGTATTTGTTTAATAAATTACCACAGTACTGTACTATTAGGCAGTGTAACTGAGCCTTCTTTACAACACATTCTTTCTGCAACACTCTATTTACATCATATTGCCATACTATTTATGCAATTATGTATTTATGTTTAAATATTTATATGTGATATTTGTTGGTATCCAGCGGGTTGTTGTTTTCGTTGGGCGGTGTCACACAACAGAGTATCCCACGTAATAGAGGGTCTGATGTGTGCGTTTCTATAGGTGCAATTTTCTTGATTGAAAATTTGCTGCGACAGCTGTTGCTATTAGTGTTAGCTGTGAAGACTGTACTCATTGTTGTTTTTGTAATATTCCTCTGTTCTTTAGTTTGTTTTGATTTGTTTGTAATTTGTTGGTCTACCCTATTCTATCTTTCAGTTCTATTCTCAATTTATATTTATATACTGTGGCGTTATTTGTATTTGTTATCCTCTTGCAGTTTATCTTTTATTGTTTTTCCCATTTGATTTATTTCATCTCCGCAAATGTTTTCATGTTCTCCTGTATAACTGTTTTGTTTTGTGCCTGATCGACATACACTATTTTAAATATAGTTGATCATATAAATTGATGTACAAGAATCAACTGATAGTTAATTGCTATTACTAAAGGTACACAGTTGATGATATAAAACACTATTTCTGGTGCACTGCACTTATATTATAGAGTGAACCAGCAACTTATAGCTGTTATTATATAAGGATTTATACAAGACCTTTGTAAGGCTTGTTTCCCACAGTGATTGGGATAGTTAAGTACTATTTTCCACAGGTTACAAAGTTATCATACAAAGTCTTTGATTAAGACTAAGAAAGTGAATTTATTTACTTTTGCAAATTACTGATCTTATTAGACAAGATGTCTACTTTAGATTATTTTATCACACAAGGCAAGGTTCTTGATAAGACTGGTCAGCAATTAGAAGAATGGGCAGTTGCTCAATATGACAAAGCTTTAGCTGCAGAAGAGAGAAAAGCATTGATTGAAGAAAAGAAATTAGCAGCTGAGGAGAAAAAATTAGAAGCTGAGGAAAGAAAATTACAAAGAGACTATGAACAAAAGAAATTGCAGATACAGACTGATGAAAAAAGATTCCAGATGGAAATGGAAAAAGAGAAAAGAAAGGATGAAGCTGCTGCAGAAGAGAGAAAATTACAAGCTGAAGCTCAAGAGAAAAAAGCAATAAGAGAACATGAACACCAAAAAGAACTTTTAGCATTTGAGTTAGAAAAGTTAAAGTTAACAAACATAAGTGATGGTAATCAAGCATCTGGTGGTAATGGTAAACCCTTTACTTACAAGGTCAAGGTACCAGCGTTCAACCCTTCCAGTGATGACATAACATTCTGGCTAAATAGATTTGAACGCTCGTGTCGAGCCCATAATGTGGACAAATCACAATATGCTAACCAGTTATCAGAAAATCTGAAAGGTGATTCTCTGACTAGTTTAAGTTTGGTTGAAGAGGCTGACAAAGATAACTATGATGTTATTAGGGCAGCCTTATTAAAGAAGTATCAGTTGTCTGAAGAGGGTTATCGGAAGTTGTTTAAGACAATGGTGCCTGAGGCAGGTGTAGAATTCTCAGAATTCATTGCAAGGACACGTCTTACATTTGATCGTTGGACTGAGCTATCCAAAACAGAAAAGACTTATGAAGCCCTTATGGACTTGATACTCAGAGACAAGATTATGTCAAGTATAAATAAACCTTTCCTCGAATTCTTACATGAGCGTAAACCTAAGTCTCTAAAAGAAATGGAACAGTATTGTACCCAATACGTCACTGCACATCCGGACGTAGCTATTAGCAACAATAAGGTTAAAGAAGGTATGCCAGTTGCTTCTGCAACACCATACAACCCTAATCACTCTCACAAATTCCAAGGACCTCAAAATAGGTTTAATAAAAAAGGTAACTATTACAGTTATCAGAACCAAGGTAACCAATCATTTCAGGGTTCTTCTTCGAATACCTGGAGAAGAGCTGACAGCCCTCGATTCAGGGGTGGTCATAATTACAGGAACTTTCGCAAAGGAAGTCATTCTAGAAACTATCCAAGTTTTCCTTCATGGAGACAACAAGATCATAATTACAGAGATACTCATTATAATGAATATGATGATAGTAACCAAAGGAGCTATGATTCAAACCCGAGTAGAGGTTATAATAGTGGAAACAATGATAAGTACAGAGGCAATAATAACAGAGGTAGAGCACAATTCAAAAAAACATAAAGCTCATTACCAGGCGAACTCTGCACAGCAAGAGTCCCACGAAGCCTATAAACAAAATAAAGATAATGATGACTCTAATAATATGGCATGTGCCGCTTTTGATTTTGGGAGAGCATCTCAGTGCCCCCAATGCAAAACATTATTTGAGCCAACCACAGTGTCTACTTTAAGCTGTGGGCATCCTCTTCCCGCTCTTCCTGCGTCAATCGCGCATGATGGGAGAGGTTCTCTTGTCTTACACAAAGGTTTAGTAAATGACAATCCAGTCTCAGTACTTTTTGATTCTGGATGCACAACTATTGGGGTTAGGCAGTCACTCATAGATCCTTCTCATTCTACAGGCAAAGTAGTCAAATGCGTAACATTTGGCGGCACCATAGAGAAATACTCTACCGCTATCATTAGGATTGCTACTCCTTTCTTCACAGGAGATGTACACGCATGTCTTTTGCCGGATCCGATCGCTGATCTTATCATCGGTCGCATTCACGGAGTCAAAGAATGCACTCCGGAGCAAATTTCCGTTTGGGAAAATCAAAATATGCAATCTGCTAATGCGGTAGTCACTAGAGCTCAAGCTCTCAATATGCCTGAAACTTCATCTGTTGAAGATAATGAAGTGCATAACCAAGATGATCCCTTGGTAATTTCTCGTGACTCGTTTATAAAACAACAAGAAGAAGATCCGACTCTTAAGAAATTCTTCACTCTTGTAACGAAAGGTGATCCGAATAAAGATTCAAATTGTAAATCTTGGATTACAATGAAGAATGGCGTACTTGTACGTATGGTGCAAGACTCCACTAAGTCAAGTCATTCTCAGATTCTTGTACCCAAGAATTTGAGAGTTAAGATCTTACAACATGCACACGACTCTCAGTGTGCTGGTCACATGGGTTTTTCCCGTACAAAGTCAAGAGTTCTTGCGGCTTTCTTTTGGCCTTTTGTGAACAAGGACATACGGATCTATTGTCGATCCTGTAAAGTATGTCAAGAAGTCAAATCCAAAGGTCCTCGTCATGCTGCGCCTATTCAGGCTGCAGATATTCCTATTCGTCCATTCCAGAAAATGGCGATAGACATCATTGGTCCATTCAAGATCAAATCTGCTAGAGGACATCAGTTTATCTTAACGTGTGTAGACATGTGCACACGTTGGCCAGAGGCTATCCCTCTAAAGAGCATTACTACCGCTGACATTGCAGATGCTCTTTGGCTTATATTTTCTCGGCTGGGATTCCCCGGAGAAATATTATCAGATCATGGCACCCAACTGATATCGGATACCATGTCTCAAGTAATGTCTACTCTACAGATAGAGAGATCTTTGAGTAGCATCTATCATCCTATGTCCAATGGGATGGTCGAGCGACTAAATAGAACACTTAAGAACTTATTAGGGAAGATAACTGAGGATCATCCTCAAGATTGGGATAGGGTTTTACCCGCGGCCCTCTTCGCGTATAGAGAGGTCCCCAATGAACATACAGGGTTTTCTCCCTTTGAACTTGTCTTTGGCGCGCGACCGCGCGGCCCAATGTCTTTGCTGCATGATCTTATAACAGCTGACAATATTGACGATGACACAAAATCTTCTTACGAGTATGTCATCGCGCTGAGACAAAAGATTATCGAAGCATGCAAATTGGCAACGTCCTCTTCTGAATTTGCTAAGCAGAAGGCAAGACAATTTGCTAATAAGAAGAGAACTTTACGACAACTTTGTCCTGGTGACAAAGCATTTGTTTTGCTACCTTGTCGTGAAAATAGACTCCTTATTAGTTGGAAAGGTCCGTACGATATAATATCGAAAATTTCAGATGTTGACTACATCGTCGATATCAACGGGAAGCATATAACCTTCCACATCAATATGCTTACGGAGTTCCATGAACGTCCTGACTATCTACAGCCTATTTTCCAGGCAACGGACTATTCTCATGTCAAACATGGTCATTACTCATCACTGTCTGTAATACAGGATGAGGAAACAAGTTTTTCGGATGTTAATCTTCCGCTTCCAATGATCCCACTTCATTCTAGTGAATCATGGAAAGACGTTACTGTTTCTCCTGATTTGTCTCTAGGAGAACGGCGACAATTTTAGTCTATGTTACAAACATTTCAGGATGTCCTCACTGACATCCCTGGACAAACTCATGTCATTGAGCATGACATTGTTCTAACTGAACATACTCCAATTAGGGTTAGACCTTATCCTATCCCTATACATTTCCAAACACAGGTTGAAAAGGAGTTGGATGAAATGATAGATTTACAAATAATCGAACCATCCACTTCTGCATATTCTTCGCCGATGGTTATTGTTCGAAAAAAAAAGACAATAACATACGTCTTTGCGTTGACTATCGCAAATTGAATCAAGTTACGAAGTTCGATGCTGAACCTATGCCTTTACTAGAAGAGTTACTTACTCGTCTTTGTAAATCGCATTTTTTCACTAAACTTGATTTGTCTAAAGGATATTGGCAAGTTCCGTTATCCGAACGCGCCAAACCTCTTACCGCTTTCTCTACTCCCAGAGGCCTTTTCCAATGGAATTTTATGCCTTTCGGCCTTATGAACGCACCAGCTACATTTGTACGCATGATGCGTCGAATCCTATCGTATCGGTCAGATGTCATTGCTTATCTAGACGACATCTGTCTTTTCAGCGATACTTGGGAAGATCACTATTCAGGGTTAGTTGAATTATTATCAACTCTGCATGAGTATAACCTGACAGCAAAACCATCTAAAGCTTGTATTGGCTTTAGCGAAATTGCTTTCTTAGGCCATCGAGTAGGTCACGGTTTCTTGAAGACAGAAGACCATAATATCACTAAGATACTTAACATCTCTATCCCTAGGACTAAAAAGCAAGTGCGAAGTCTTTTAGGTCTCATACAATTTTATGGACGTTTCATTCCGAATCTGTCCTCTATCATGGCACCTCTCTCTACACTATTAAAGAAAGGGTCGCCTAACATGGTTCACTGGTCTCATGAATGCCAATCTTCGCTAGAGAAGATCAAAACTATGTTTTCGTCACCACCTATTTTAGTGTTACCTACAACAGATAAGACATTTGTTCTTCGTAGTGACGCTTCATCCACTGGGATTGGAGCGGCACTAATGCAAGAGTACTCTGGAACTCTGCATCCTGTAATGTATATATCCAGAAAACTTAATGCTGCAGAAAGGAATTACTCGGTTTTAGACCGTGAATTATTGGCAATGGTTTGGTCAATTCTCAAACTCCAAAGATTCCTTCTGGGCGCGCATTTCGTAGTGGAAACTGACCAAAAAGCTCTTACGGCTATCCAAAGTAAGAACTTGAAGAGCTCGAGATCAACTCGATACGCAATCGCTCTTCAACCTTTTCATTTTTCGGTACGAGCTATCCGTGGTTCAGAAAATGTGATGGCGAACATTCTGTCCAGATGCCCACATGATGCCACTTAACTGTTAAATATTGGATCTTTTTAATATGTATAACTTTACAACAGTTATTTTTTGTTTCTTTACTAAGATACACATTTGTAATTTAATAATAGAATGATGGTATCGCTACTTAGCGGTTTATTGATGTTTATGCACCGCTGTTCTTTGATGATTGTTTCTTCATAAATCATAAATTTAAGATTATAGTGTGAATTTTTGGTATGCATTGTATAATTACCAGAATTGTATTATACGTACATCACACCTTCCTGGAAACATTTATTCGTAGAGAAACAATTTCTCTCAGATTTTGAGATATATATTCTCACCGGTCATATTAGGAATTATAGTTATTCCTGATATTTTCATCTGCGCAGTATTCTTGCGTTGTGAGCCTATTCTACGTTGCTCCTAGATGTATTTAAAAAAAAAAAAATTTTTTTTTTCCCGGGAGGTGTGGTAAGACTGTAAAGGGCAATTTTTACTATCTTGCAATATAATACATTTATATACTTATTATGTTCGCAAATATTTGGTAATCAAAGTATTTCCTTTTTAAGTGCTTAAGGAGAAGTCATTTTTGAGTTACTTCCCTTGAAAGTAGTTCCGTCATCTTCGATCGGACTCCGCGGACGAGTCTAGGCCTACTGCGATTTATTCTTTGGCTGGGTAGGAATAGATTGTTCTTGCTTCAGTATATCTATGGCCTGAATTTATACGTAGTGTTTGTATGAGTAGGACGAGTCTGTCTTATATATGGATATCTTTACATTTCTAAGTCGAACTATGTTGGTTGTCGCTAGAAAAGATCAAAGGCTATGCAGCGGAAGTATCGCTAGCAAGGGGTGTGATTCATGGCTGTCATCCTGTCTGGATGTAGAATTTTGTGGTAGCCGGCCTATCGCCGAAAAAGTGATCTATATGTGGATGGGGAAAAGTGATAGTCATTTAGACATGTTGTATGTACTTTACCCCAGTGTTTATTCTCTTTTGCCAAGGAATGGCAAAGTTATATTTCGCATAGAAAGGTAAAACCACAATTTATTATGAACTTGGGCTTCGCCATCGTTGTTGATAAACAGATGCACAGTGGTACTTTTGAAAAGAATATTTATTCAAAGGAAGACGACATTCCTATGTAACAACACTAGATTATATGATATTATTCAATTACTTCTATGATAGAAGTCATGAAGAAATGAGGACATTTAACGAATGACCAATTTTGGTCTGGGTCCTATAGTGAGTGAAACTCACGAGAGAAGAACAGCCATGTTGAAATTCATATACTTTGTATTTATCGAGTGAGAAAAAGGGATGCCTGTACTATCGCTCGATGAACCAAGAGATCACTGCTACATGTGAGAACCCATGTCTGGGATTCCTATATCTTTATGGAAAATATATATATTGAACTTTACGTGAAGGGATATTCACTAGACGAGGTTAGGTCTAGGAGCCTTCCTATATATTGGTTATGGTCTGACGTGCCCAGTCAGTAAAGCCAGATGATTTACATGATGGAACTCTGAATGCTTATTTACGAATGCTCCATTATGATATTTGCCAAGCATGAATGCTAACTTAAGATGATATTCCTGTGATCAACATTATGCTGTCTATGTCGACATTTGTTCCTGTAACCATACACGTACTGTCCAAGTGTGCGTCCCATTAAATGTTATAAAAAGACCACCGTAGTTCCAGTTATATATGGATATCTTTACATTTCTAAGTCGAACTATGTTGGTTGTCGCTAGAAAAGGTCAAAGGCTATGCAGCGGAAGTATCGCTAGCAAGGGGTGTGATTCATGGCTGTCATCCTGTCTGGATGTAGAATTTTGTGGTAGCCGGCCTATCGCCGAAAAAGTGATCTATATGTGGATGGGGAAAAGTGATAGTCATTTAGACATGTTGTATGTACTTTACCCCAGTGTTTATTCTCTTTTGCCAAGGAATGGCAAAGTTATATTTCGCATAGAAAGGTAAAACCACAATTTATTATGAACTTGGGCTTCGCCATCGTTGTTGATAAACAGATGCACAGTGGTACTTTTGAAAAGAATATTTATTCAAAGGAAGACGACATTCCTATGTAACAACACTAGATTATATGATATTATTCAATTACTTCTATGATAGAAGTCATGAAGAAATGAGGACATTTAACGAATGACCAATTTTGGTCTGGGTCCTATAGTGAGTGAAACTCACGAGAGAAGAACAGCCATGTTGAAATTCATATACTTTGTATTTATCGAGTGAGAAAAAGGGATGCCTGTACTATCGCTCGATGAACCAAGAGATCACTGCTACATGTGAGAACCCATGTCTGGGATTCCTATATCTTTATGGAAAATATATATATTGAACTTTACGTGAAGGGATATTCACTAGACGAGGTTAGGTCTAGGAGCCTTCCTATATATTGGTTATGGTCTGACGTGCCCAGTCAGTAAAGCCAGATGATTTACATGATGGAACTCTGAATGCTTATTTACGAATGCTCCATTATGATATTTGCCAAGCATGAATGCTAACTTAAGATGATATTCCTGTGATCAACATTATGCTGTCTATGTCGACATTTGTTCCTGTAACCATACACGTACTGTCCAAGTGTGCGTCCCATTAAATGTTATAAAAAGACCACCGTAGTTCCAGTACTTCTTGAATTCGAACAGTGTGAGTATGAGTGATGTACTACCAACCTGTCAACTCTATCGAATCATTCTACCATTCGCGTACTGACATTCAGATACACACTCATTGTTTACACTCACATTCTTGTCGGAGCCTCATCACGTTCCAGGACAAGATGACCTGTATGACCAAAACTGTGCTGGGTTTAATGAGTTGACAATCGTTACACTTTACTACACCAGTCCCAACATCTACATTTAACAGGCGTTTCCTGCTTTGCGACGATTCGCTTTCCGACGCTTCGCTCAGACGACAGTTTTAAATTGTGACCATACCCGGAGTATCCCACAGCTGCCTCGCTGATACGATGGTTTAGCTACATGACGCTGCTGGCTTCCTGCTGGACTCAGTTTGTTTACAAACACGGTACACGCTGCGTCTCTGTGTTACGCTCTATGATTTAGTGAATTATGAACTGTTTATAAATATATTTTATTTCTTTTATTGTTTTCAATAAAATATAGAATACATTAATAATAGCAGATAAAAGTGAAAAGAGAAGTCGTAAGGCAATTACTTTAGATACAAGAATTCAAATGATTAAATTTAGTGATGAAGGTGTATCAAAAAGTGAGATAGGCCGAAGGCTAAACTTATCTCTCGTTACTTTTGTTACTGTCGCTAAAAACAAATAAAAAATTCTGGATGAAGTTAAAAGTGCTGCTTCAGTTAACGCGACAGGGATTCGGAAACGTGATGGGGTTATTGCTGATATGGGGAAACTGTTAATTGTGTGGATAAACGATCAAACTAGTTAACATGTTCCATTAAGACAGGCTATTATTCAGAATAAAGACCAAAGCCTGTTTGATGACATGAAATCTAAAAATGAGAGGCAGTGAAGGACGCTGAAGTTGGAACAAGCAGAAGATGGTTTTATAGGTTCAAGAAAGGTCACTTGCATAATATTTAAGTTCAAGGTGAAGGAGTAGCCGAAGATACTATTGCTGCAGAAAATTGTCCCTGTGAGTTAGCTCAGATAATCGTCGATGGTGGCTGTTCTAAGGAACAAATATTTAATGTGGATGAAACTGGGTTGTTCTGGATACCTTCAAGAACATTTATTGCTTTATTTACGCCAGTTATGCACATATATGACGGTTTCACATGCATCGACAAATGAAAAACAGGTAATCATTCACTTTTCGACAACGGTCTTGAACCTAACATGTTGCAATAACGGGGTATACCTGTACATGTAACTCGGGCTGGGTTGAGTCTTGAAGTGAGCATTATGCTGTTTTGCTGTAGATTTCCTTGTTCACGTGCGCCGTTAAGCTCCAACTGTTATCGTGTGGAATATCACTTTGACTATTGTTACTGTTTCTTCAAAATGTCATCATCTTCCTTAACCGCCGACTGTCAAAGCAGTCAGTGGCCATTACGCCTGGTGTCGTCGTGTAAGGCAGCAACAATCTGCTTCCTGTTTGCTAGGTCGGCGGCCAACCTTCGTGCAGTGCCCTAGCTCTGGTTCATTCTTTGTAACTTGAAATATTAAAGACTCTACCATACCAGGTCCAGCTTTTTGATGAAGTGGGGTGACCAGTTCCTTTACTTGCTGCCCTTGCCATCCCTAACTAAAGATCAAAGTATTGTACCCATTTACAGCATCTTCCCCCCTCCCTTTATTACTTCAAATGTTACGTAATCTGTCTGGTCTTCTGAATCTCCTACTAATCCTACAATTGTTAATCTGCCGCCCCTTCTGTTACGGTATATAATATTAACGCCGTCTGCTAAAGGTTATCAGACGTGCAATTGTAAGAGGTTAAGGCATTTAATATATTGCGATAGAGGTTTCAATTTTGAACGCTCCATGCACGATCGATCATGACGTGTATAGCGTTGTTTAGGACACAGTCGGTAACTAAGAAACGCTACCCTTTGTTACTTGACCGCCAAGCTGAATAGCTGCGTTGTTCTAACCTTCCAATGCAATGGCATGATATAGCCATTTATATGTGTATTTTTTGATGGACCAGGGTCAGTCATAGAACTCTTTATGAGAGGGAAATTTATGGAGGTTAGTATTTTAACTAGAATTCTCAGAAGGAGAAGAATAATCGTCAAATTCGTATGAATATATTCAGACTCGCAGTCTCACTGTCGGCAGGTAGCCATGTCTAGCTGCGCGTGCATATAGCTGTGATGTTCTGACGACAATTACTGCTCTGTATCCTTAAACGGACATTGACACGTAAAACAGCAGTCTACGCCATTGATTAATTTATGCATGACTCATGTTCTGTCCCTATTTGAAATGTGTACATGTGAATTAAATGTACGGACTCAATGAAATGACTTATCAAATCAATCGTATTCCAAAGTTCAAGTATTGTTTGGAATCTTCCACCCCAGCATTCGCTTAATCTTCCATCAAAGGCACGATGCACTAAAACTAACATATCAAGGAAGAAAACAATGGCCAGAATTTTATAATTGTTTTATTCATAACACATGGAACATTGTTCAGAGCAAACCACCACGCAACAGTGGTGGCCAGTGTGGGGACGACAAAAAAAATTTCTTCATGACTTTCGAATGAAATGTTTACGATCAAGTTTCGATCACATGACCAGTACGAGGCTGACGTGACGCAGTACTCGTTATAATACCTAACAACGTGACGTCACTGAAAATCGTGTAGGTGATCTGTCGAAGAAACCAGCCGTTTCTAAGTCTAACCAAAGGAAACATAAGCCATTTGAAGCCAACACATGATATGGACTATAGGAGCAGACAGTCAGGGGCTTTAGCCTAGCTGTTGACGACCGCTAGCACTGATCGAAGCAACGGTAAAGATAAATCTAGGTGTTTAACTGTTGGTATTGCAAACAGTGCTAACTAAGTCCATTGTCCTCTGCCTATATCGGCATGTTTTTATCTATGTTTAATGTAATTTTTGTTGTCTTAATGTGTTGTTAATTCGTGGGAGGTAGGGAGGATGAACCGAAATTAGATTCTGTGGCTCTCACGATGCCTGAATTGATTTCGGTCGTTTCTTAGGGCAGTTAAACGATCGCACCTTTGGAAACCCCATTGAGGTTTGACATTGGACTTGTTGTCCAAATCTGCTATCGTTTGACGATTTGCGTTAGCTGTACTGTCCCGTAGATAATTGGTGTATTTTATTCGTACTCAGTTAATAATTTTATTCAGTTCTGTACCATGTTCGTTACTATTCGTCCAGTCTCCTCTGACTATCATTTATTTTATGATTGTTAAATTTTCGTCCGTTATGAGTCCTGTGACGTCATCATTTTTCGCAGTCATTTTTTTTTTGTGTGTACCTTGAATATTCAGTTGACCTCCGGTCAGACCTTGCCCTTCATTTGGTCTGTGACATTTCCGCTTATTTTATTTAGTTCATAAATTCATTTTAATTGTGAAAATGTCTTGTTTGCGTCTTGACATTGTTTGTACCCTTTAGTTGCATCATTGTTTTGTTTGTCCTCATGATATATATTAATATTACATTAATAATATGCTATTATATGCAATAATACACTTGTAATTTAATTTAATTAATTTTTTCTGATAATTAAGGTTAATATGGGACATTGCATAATTATGCAGTGATAGTCCAAGAAAGTAGCACTACAATTTATAAGAGATGCCTAGGGCATAATAATATAATATATATATTGACAAAATAAAATAATCTTATAGCTACCTTTGAGGTAATAGACCCATTGTATATTATTTAATATACTTTTCTGGTACTAAGAGAGTGACTTAGTACATTGAACAATATAATTACTAGGAATTATACCCAACATTATTGGATATTGAGATTAATTGTGTGATATAATTACATTATATTTAACATATATCATAACTATTTATGGTATAGTATTATTTAGATACAATATTGTTACAAAATATTATCTATTAGTTGAACTTAGACATTAAGTTCAGTACTATTGTGATTACTTATATTGAATATTTCTAAGTTGAGTAAGTATAATAATTACTCTGAAGCTACTATTGACTATTTTAATCAGTAATTATCAATAATTACTTACAGATAAAAGTCAAAATGCTTACTATAGACCATTTCGTTAAGATTGGTCGTGAATATGGTTATAAATCTCAAGAACTTCGTCAGTTTGCTGAATCAGAACTGGAAAAATATGAAAGAAAAGAAGAAGAGAAAAAGGCAGCATTAAAGAAAGAGAAAGAGGAACAAAAGGCTGCATTAAAGAAAGAGGAAGAGGAACAAAAGGCAGCATTAAAGAAAGAGGAAGCAGAACTTGATATGAAGCAAATTGCCAAGGAAAATAGGTTGAGAGAGATTGCTCAACGTGAAAGAGAAGAGCAAAGAGCAATCGCCAGGCAGGACCACCACGCAACAGTGGTGGCCAGTGTGGGGATAAAACTCTATTGTTCCACCAAAAGTCATACGTGCAATTGTAAGAGGTTAAGGCATTTAATATATTGCGATAGAGGTTTCAATTTTGAACGCTCCATGCACGATCGATCATGACGTGTATAGCGTTGTTTAGGACACAGTCGGTAACTAAGAAACGTGACCCTTTGTTACTTGACCGCCAAGCTGAATAGCTGCGTTGTTCTAACCTTCCAATGCAATGGCATGATATAGCCATTTATATGTGTATTTTTTGATGGACCAGGGTCAGTCCTAGAACTCTTTATGAGAGGGAAATTTATGGAGGTTAGTATTTTAACTAGAATTCTCAGAAGGAGAAGAATAATCGTTAAGGCATTTAATATATTGCGATAGAGGTTTCAATTTTGAACGCTCCATGCACGATCGATCATGACGTGTATAGCGTTGTTTAGGACACAGTCGGTAACTAAGAAACGTGACCCTTTGTTACTTGACCGCCAAGCTGAATAGCTGCGTTGTTCTAACCTTCCAATGCAATGGCATGATATAGCCATTTATATGTGTATTTTTTGATGGACCAGGGTCAGTCCTAGAACTCTTTATGAGAGGGAAATTTCTGCTAAAGGTTATCAGACGTGCAATTGTAAGAGGTTAAGGCATTTAATATATTGCGATAGAGGTTTCAATTTTGAACGCTCCATGCACGATCGATCATGACGTGTATAGCGTTGTTTAGGACACAGTCGGTAACTAAGAAACGTGACCCTTTGTTACTTGACCGCCAAGCTGAATAGCTGCGTTGTTCTAACCTTCCAATGCAATGGCATGATATAGCCATTTATATGTGTACGTTAGCGTTGCTAAATGAATGCAAATTTTTTTTCCCAATCAATAATTTCCTGTGGGGAACAATCCTTACTACCATGGATGCGTCCCAACATCAGATCTGCAATTGGATTCTGAAGCATGCATACTTTTACGTTTCCTGTGAAGAAAGGTGTGTTAACATGAATAATAGCTGTGGGGTAAAACTCTATTGTTCCACCAAAAGTCATGCAACGGACATATTCCCCTGTTGCACAGCTAGGATGTACCAGCGATTGTCGTACACCAATCGTTGTGGATCCCGAATCCCTCAACACTGAGACGACGGATCCATTAACTAATCCCCTGTTAAAAATTAATAGGCCTGTTCCATCGTTGACTGCAAGACCTACCTGTGGTATAATATGTCCGCAGTTGAGCACTGTTTCTTTCGCCTTCTGAAAAATAAGATTGCATTGCTGGCAACTATTTGCCACATTATAATTAATAGCAAAACATGCAGCAGAAGACTGTGTTGTATTATTGTCAAGTGGGACCTGAGCTATAGGGGTAGTATTATTTGTAACTGCCGCCCCTGTATTATGGTTGTAATGAGATGATCCCCGAGAATGAGATCGATTCCGAGTATAATTGTTAGAATTATCTCGTCGTCCTCTATAGCAACTATTATCTCGATGTCTCGAGCCATGATTATTACCATTCCAGTTATTATTATTATTGGGAGTATGTGATCGATTATAATGAGTGTTATGTTGACTATTGTGGTAGTTTGTTTGAGGTGAATAATTTCTATCTCGTGATCTACCTCTGTTGAACTCATTTTTATTGTTGAAATCATTATTAAGTCCCTTCTGAAAGTTAACGTTATGATTTCTTTGGAACCTGCTTCTGTCTACACTGTGATGTCTTTGTTTGTTATTGTGATTGTAGGTCATATTAGACGCCACAGGTAGAGGTTCTCTTAATGAGGAGTTAGAAATGGTTGCATTCGGATGTGCCGAACAGTAGTTTAAAGAAATTTTTTCTAACTCATCCATAGTACCTGGTTTACGCTCCTGCAAATATGCAAAAAATGGCTGGCTAACCGAAGATAATACCTTATCCCGCAGTAGTAAATCAACTAATTTGTCGTATGATTTGTTGACTTCTGCCAGTTCAACCCATCTATTAAATGTATTGCATATGTTCGCAATGAATCCTGCAAAATCCTTTGGAGATTCAGGTAAAATTCCCTTAAATTTCAACCTACAGTGTTCCTCGTCCAGGTGAAACCTTCGTAAAAGCAAGGACTTAATAGCACCGTAGTTATTAGCTATTGATGGGTCAGTGTGTTACGGTATATGATATTAACGCCGTCTGCTAAAGGTTATCAGACGTGCAATTGTAAAGGTTAAGACATTTAATATATTGCGATAGATGTTTCAATTACTGAACGCTTCATACACGATCGATCATGACGTGTATAGCGTTGTTTAGGACACAGTCGGTAACTAAGAAACGTGACCCTTTGTTACTTGACCGCCAAGCTGAATAGCTGCGTTGTTCTAACCTTCCAATGCAATGGCATGATATAGCCATTTATATGTGTACTTTTTGATGGACCAGGGTCAGTCCTAGAACTCTTTATGAGAGGGAAATTTATGGAGGTTAGTATTTTAACTAGAATTCTCAGAAGGAGAAGAATAATCGTCAAATTCGTATGAATATATTCAGACTCGCAGTCTCACTGTCGGCAGGTAGCCATGTCTAGCTGCGCGTGCATATAGCTGTGATGTTCTGACGACAATTACTGCTCTGTATCCTTAAACGGACATTGACACGTAAAACAGCAGTCTACGCCATTGATTAATTTATGCATGACTCATGTTCTGTCCCTATTTGAAATGTGTACATGTGAATTAAATGTACGGACTCAATGAAATGACTTATCAAATCAATCGTATTCCAAAGTTCAAGTATTGTTTGGAATCTTCCACCCCAGCATTCGCTTAATCTTCCATCAAAGGCACGATGCACTAAAACTAACATATCAAGGAAGAAAACAATGGCCAGAATTTTATAATTGTTTTATTCATAACACATGGAACATTGTTCAGAGCAAAACACCACGCAACAGATATGATATTAACGCCGTCTGCTAAAGGTTATCAGAGTGCAATTGTAAAGGTTAAGACATTTAATATATTGCGATAGATGTTTCAATTACTGAACGCTTCATACCCGATCGATCATGACGTGTATAGCGTTGTTTAGGACACAGTCGGTAACTAAGAAACGTGACCCTTTGTTACTTGACCGCCAAGCTGAATAGCTGCGTTGTTCTAACCTTCCAATGCAATGGCATGATATAGCCATTTATATGTGTACTTTTTGATGGACCAGGGTCAGTCCTAGAACTCTTTATGAGAGGGAAAGTTATGGAGGTTAGTATTTTAACTAGAATTCTCAGAAGGAGAAGAATAATCGTCAAATTCGTATGAATATATTCAGACTCGCAGTCTCACTGTCGGCAGGTAGCCATGTCTAGCTGCGCGTGCATATAGCTGTGATGTTCTGACGACAATTACTGCTCTGTATCCTTAAACGGACATTGACACGTAAAACAGCAGTCTACGCCATTGATTAATTTATGCATGACTCATGTTCTGTCCCTATTTGAAATGTGTACATGTGAATTAAATGTACGGACTCAATGAATTTTGAACGCTCCATGCACGATCGATCATGACGTGTATAGCGTTGTTTAGGACACAGTCGGTAACTAAGAAACGCTGCCCTTTGTTACTTGACCGCCAAGCTGAATAGCTGCGTTGTTCTAACCTTCCAATGCAATGGCATGATATAGCCATTTATATGTGTATTTTTTGATGGACCAGGGTCAGTCCTAGAACTCTTTATGAGAGGGAAATTTATGGAGGTTAGTATTTTAACTAGAATTCTCAGAAGGAGAAGAATAATCGTCAAATTCATTGAGTCCGTACATTTAATTCACATGTACACATTTCAAATAGGGACAGAACATGAGTCATGCATAAATTAATCAATGGCGTAGACTGCTGTTTTACGTGTCAATGTCCGTTTAAGGATACAGAGCAGTAATTGTCGTCAGAACATCACAGCTATATGCACGCGCAGCTAGACATGGCTACCTGCCGACAGTGAGACTGCGAGTCTGAATATATTCATACGAATTTGACGATTATTCTTCTCCTTCTGAGAATTCTAGTTAAAATACTAACCTCCATAAATTTCCCTCTCATAAAGAGTTCTAGGACTGACCCTGGTCCATCAAAAAATACACATATAAATGGCTATATCATGCCATTGCATTGGAAGGTTAGAACAACGCAGCTATTCAGCTTGGCGGTCAAGTAACAAAGGGTCACGTTTCTTAGTTACCGACTGTGTCCTAAACAACGCTATACACGTCATGATCGATCGTGTATGAAGCGTTCAGTAATTGAAACATCTATCGCAATATATTAAATGTCTTAACCTTTACAATTGCACGTCTGATAACCTTTAGCAGACGGCGTTAATATCATATCTGTTGCGTGGTGTTTTGCTCTGAACAATGTTCCATGTGTTATGAATAAAACAATTATAAAATTCTGGCCATTGTTTTCTTCCTTGATATGTTAGTTTTAGTGCATCGTGCCTTTGATGGAAGATTAAGCGAATGCTGGGGTGGAAGATTCCAAACAATACTTGAACTTTGGAATACGATTGATTTGATAAGTCATTTCATTGAGTCCGTACATTTAATTCACATGTACACATTTCAAATAGGGACAGAACATGAGTCATGCATAAATTAATCAATGGCGTAGACTGCTGTTTTACGTGTCAATGTCCGTTTAAGGATACAGAGCAGTAATTGTCGTCAGAACATCACAGCTATATGCACGCGCAGCTAGACATGGCTACCTGCCGACAGTGAGACTGCGAGTCTGAATATATTCATACGAATTTGACGATTATTCTTCTCCTTCTGAGAATTCTAGTTAAAATACTAACCTCCATAAATTTCCCTCTCATAAAGAGTTCTAGGACTGACCCTGGTCCATCAAAAAGTACACATATAAATGGCTATATCATGCCATTGCATTGGAAGGTTAGAACAACGCAGCTATTCAGCTTGGCGGTCAAGTAACAAAGGGTCACGTTTCTTAGTTACCGACTGTGTCCTAAACAACGCTATACACGTCATGATCGATCGTGTATGAAGCGTTCAGTAATTGAAACATCTATCGCAATATATTAAATGTCTTAACCTTTACAATTGCACGTCTGATAACCTTTAGCAGACGGCGTTAATATCATATACCGTAACACACTGACCCATCAATAGCTAATAACTACGGTGCTATTAAGTCCTTGCTTTTACGAAGGTTTCACCTGGACGAGGAACACTGTAGGTTGAAATTTAAGGGTATTTTACCTGAATCTCCAAAGGATTTTGCAGGATTCATTGCGAACATACGCAATACATTTAATAGATGGGTTGAACTGGCAGAAGTCAACAAATCATACGACAAATTAGTTGATTTACTACTGCGGGATAAGGTATTATCTTCGGTTAGCCAGCCATTTTTTGCATATTTGCAGGAGCGTAAACCAGGTACTATGGATGAGTTAGAAAAAATTTCTTTAAACTACTGTTCGGCACATCCGAATGCAACCATTTCTAACTCCTCATTAAGAGAACCTCTACCTGTGGCGTCTAATATGACCTACAATCACAATAACAAACAAAGACATCACAGTGTAGACAGAAGCAGGTTCCAAAGAAATCATAACGTTAACTTTCAGAAGGGACTTAATAATGATTTCAACAATAAAAATGAGTTCAACAGAGGTAGATCACGAGATAGAAATTATTCACCTCAAACAAACTACCACAATAGTCAACATAACACTCATTATAATCGATCACATACTCCCAATAATAATAATAACTGGAATGGTAATAATCATGGCTCGAGACATCGAGATAATAGTTGCTATAGAGGACGACGAGATAATTCTAACAATTATACTCGGAATCGATCTCATTCTCGGGGATCATCTCATTACAACCATAATACAGGGGCGGCAGTTACAAATAATACTACCCCTATAGCTCAGGTCCCACTTGACAATAATACAACACAGTCTTCTGCTGCATGTTTTGCTATTAATTATAATGTGGCAAATAGTTGCCAGCAATGCAATCTTATTTTTCAGAAGGCGAAAGAAACAGTGCTCAACTGCGGACATATTATACCACAGGTAGGTCTTGCAGTCAACGATGGAACAGGCCTACTAATTTTTAACAGGGGATTAGTTAATGGATCCGTCGTCTCAGTGTTGAGGGATTCGGGATCCACAACGATTGGTGTACGACAATCGCTGGTACATCCTAGCTGTGCAACAGGGGAATATGTCCGTTGCATGACTTTTGGTGGAACAATAGAGTTTTACCCCACAGCTATTATTCATGTTAACACACCTTTCTTCACAGGAAACGTAAAAGTATGCATGCTTCAGAATCCAATTGCAGATCTGATGTTGGGACGCATCCATGGTAGTAAGGATTGTTCCCCACAGGAAATTATTGATTGGGAAAAAAAAAATTTGCATTCATTTAGCAACGCTAACGCTGTTGTTGATATGGCTACACTTCGTGCCAACAACATAAATACATGTGGCACAGCAGTTTCCAACTTCACTCTCAGTACTATCCTGGAAATTGATGAAGATGATAGATCTATTGGACAACATACTAAGGATATAACTGATCCTAATAAAACTGTTGACGTTGTCAACATTGACAAAAACATTATGAGGAAGAATAATAGGTTAAATAATAATGCTGGACTTAAAAGGAAACATAAAGTTAACACAAATAATTATGATGAAAAAGTTTTTACTTTGCCCAGCAAGGACATGTCTACGACATGTAGGAAACTTAATACCCTTGGTGATGATAGGTATCATCCTCAGTCCAGTCAGGATGATACGACATCCAACAGAAAGACAATGTCGGCGTTGAAAAGGAATGTTAATTCTTTGACAAAGAATACATATCATCATTGTCCACTATTTCGTGACAATGATACTACATATATTGGGAAAAGTGCGTATTCTCGCACAGTGTTAGTGCGAAATCTGCCGCAGGATACTACCTGGCAGGCACTTAGAAATTTTTTTGATTATACAGCAAACGTTAAGTTTGTTCGCCTTCTGCCATCATGCAATGGGCAGAATAGACAGGCGATGGTTACATTTCGTAACAATCGAGACGCTCGTTGGGTAATCGAGCGTGATAATGGTGTTTATTTTCATCACCGTTATCTAAAGTTACAATTACTACCTGATTCTGCGCCACGCAGATAATGGTGTACGCTCACCCTTTTGTCTTATTTCTTGATGACTCAGCTCTAGTCAGTCATCATTTCTTTTCCTTATTGGTCATTTATTCTTATACGTCTTAGATATCAAGGGACACAAAAAGATATTTCATATTAACATGCTCAAGCAATTTCATACACGTCCTGAACACTTACAGTCAATTTTTTCATGAACTAGATGACAACACAGTATCCACTTGTCATTATACTAACTTATCTGTCATCCAGGAAGAAGAATCTTCTTTTCCTGAGGTACAGTTACCGTTACCGGTACCAGTAGTTCAACCTACTGAATCTTGGCGGGATGTAACCATCTCTTCAACGGTTACACCGCAACAGCGTCTACAGATTGCTAATCTATTACAATCTTATCCAGATGTGTTGACCGACGTCCCGGGTCGCACATCGGCTATCAGTCATGACATTACTCTCAATGATGATACACCTATTAGTGTACATCCCTATTCTGTTCCTTTACATTTCCTTGCTAAAACTACTAAGGAACTTGAACAGATGTTGTCTCTGGGAATCATTGAGACTAGTAATTCGCCATTCTCTTCTCCATTAGTGATTGTCCGGAAGAAGGACAATAACATTAGACTATGTGTTGATTATAGAAAATTAAATGCTAAGACTATAGTTGACAGCGAACCACATCCACTTATCGACGACTTACTGCCACGTCTATCCAACGCAACTATATTTAGTAAGATAGACTTAACTAAAGGTTATTGGCAGATACCACTGACCGAAAAGGCTAAGTACTACACCGCATTTTCCACTCCACAAGGTCTATACCAGTGGAATGGGATGCCTTTTGGGCTTGTTAATGCGCCAGCTACCTTCATTCGCCTGATGCGACAAATTTTATCAGGTAGACCAGACGTTATTACATATATTGACGACATATGCTTGTTTAGTTCGTCGTTTGAGGAACATGTTTCGGGACTTAGATATGTTTTTGACACTCTAAGGAATTATCACCTAACTGCTAAACCTACAAAGGTGCAAATCGCGTGTAATGAGATAACCTTTTTGGGACATATCATTGGATCGGGATATATCCGAACTTTACCTAGTACAGTCTCCAAAATTCTAAACATAGCAGTTCCTCAGACGAAGAAACAGGTCAGGAGTTTGTTAGGACTTGTTCAATATTACAGTAGATTCATACCAAACTTGTCATCCATCACGGCTGTATTGTCTTCATTGTTAAAAAAAGATATGCCGGTGAAGGTGACATGGACTGGTACATGCAATGAAACTTTCAACAAAATTATAAATTTGTTCTCGCATGAACCAATTTTAAGACTTCCCGATGCTTCCAAAAGATTTTTCTTGCGAACAGATGCTAGTAACTACGGCATTGGTGCATGCCTGCTCCAGAACCATGATGGCATTCTACATCCTACGTTATACATTTCAAGAAAGCTGAAGCCGGCAGAAACGAAGTATTCAACAGTCGACAAGGAACTTTTATCTGTGATCTGGGCAATAACCAAACTTGAAAAGTACTTACTTGGTGCTCCCTTCACCATACAGACGGACCAACGTGCTGTAGCAGCCTTGCGTCGATCAAATCATACAAGCCAGAAACTTGCCAGATATTCAATCATCCTACAGCCATTCGAGTTCTCCATTGAACATATTCCTGGCACTGAAAATTGTGTGGCAGATGCATTGTCACGTAATCCTATTGACGACGAATAATCAATATTGACACTCTTAAACTACATCAATCAGAACTACATTGGATTGAACGAAATATCAACTATAAGAGAACTAACCTTGCCTTCAATTTAAACTTTATAAACACTATATGCATCACAGAATTGAACTAAAAGACATATTGACATTGGAACTTCGTCTAACGTCCATACACGATATATAAAAACCGTTGAACAATCATGGAATAATATCTGACGACAAGTCGAACTTATTATCCTATGGACTCTTAATTCTTGGATGCAGTGATAAATGACATTTCTTTCCGACGTGAACGTTTGAACACTTTTGCCTAAAAGAATTCATCAGGATCAAGACTACGGATGGATCATCATATCCTATACTAATTAATTAGTTAACTTAACTTCTTAATTGAATTATTATCAATAAAATGAAAGGTGAGAAAAAAAAAATTAAATGAAAAAAAAAAGAGAACGAAATATAAAAAGAAGAAATTATGAAAGAGAGAAAATAAATCTCACACAAGTATTAGATTAATATTTTTGTTAATGTACCTATACATTATTTAGTTAGTTAAATTAGATAGTTATTATTCACTAACACTTAACACACACAATTAAGTTAAAACTTATATTCGAATTTCTTTCTATTTCTTCTCACTTAGTTTGTCTTTTCTTCTCTCATGACATCACGTTACATTAGAACCTTAATAATTTAACTCTTAGTTTAATTAATTAATTTAATTTTAATTAGTCAAATTAATTCCTATATGACATACTAATACGACAGACCTTACTTTAATTTAATTCTATCATTCACTATTAACATTGGACATTTATTTAGTTGATATAATAATATGTATAATATTGATATATAATGTGATTTATGTTAGATGACTATTACAAATAGTTAGTTGACACGACCGCAACACGGTTCTACTCAGAACATCGTCGGCCATATGTCACAATTGTGTTAAATTTTTTTGAAAAAATTGTTAAGTCGGATAGATATTGAAAAAAAATCTATCGATTTTTTTTCCCCGGTGTACAGGGAATTGTTACGGTATATGATATTAACGCCGTCTGCTAAAGGTTATCAGACGTGCAATTGTAAAGGTTAAGACATTTAATATATTGCGATAGATGTTTCAATTACTGAACGCTTCATACACGATCGATCATGACGTGTATAGCGTTGTTTAGGACACAGTCGGTAACTAAGAAACGTGACCCTTTGTTACTTGACCGCCAAGCTGAATAGCTGCGTTGTTCTAACCTTCCAATGCAATGGCATGATATAGCCATTTATATGTGTATTTTTTGATGGACCAGGGTCAGTCCTAGAACTCTTTATGAGAGGGAAATTTATGGAGGTTAGTATTTTAACTAGAATTCTCAGAAGGAGAAGAATAATCGTCAAATTCGTATGAATATATTCAGACTCGCAGTCTCACTGTCGGCAGGTAGCCATGTCTAGCTGCGCGTGCATATAGCTGTGATGTTCTGACGACAATTACTGCTCTGTATCCTTAAACGGACATTGACACGTAAAACAGCAGTCTACGCCATTGATTAATTTATGGATTAACGCCGTCTGCTAAAGGTTATCAGACGTGCAATTGTAAGAGGTTAAGGCATTTAATATATTGCGATAGAGGTTTCAATTTTGAACGCTCTATGCACGATCGATCATGACGTGTATAGCGTTGTTTAGGACACAGTCGGTAACTAAGAAACGCTACCCTTTGTTACTTGACCGCCAAGCTGAATAGCTGCGTTGTTCTAACCTTCCAATGCAATGGCATGATATAGCCATTTATATGTGTATTTTTTGATGGACCAGGGTCAGTCCTAGAACTCTTTATGAGAGGGAAATTTATGGAGGTTAGTATTTTAACTAGAATTCTCAGAAGGAGAAGAATAATCGTCAAATTCGTATGAATATATTCAGACTCGCAGTCTCACTGTCGGCAGGTAGCCATGTCTAGCTGCGCGTGCATATAGCTGTGATGTTCTGACGACAATTACTGCTCTGTATCCTTAAACGGACATTGACACGTAAAACAGCAGTCTACGCCATTGATTAATTTATGCATGACTCATGTTCTGTCCCTATTTGAAATGAGAAGAGAATAAATTGAAACGAGAGGAAATTATTTTACAACAAGAGATGGAATTGGCGCGTATTAAATTGGAGACAGCAAGATTACAAGCACAAAGTGCTGATGCAAACCAGAATAATAACGCACAAAATGGATCATCATCCAGCCAACCTAAACATTTCTACAACTTTAAATTACCCATTTTCAACTTGAACGTCGACGACCTTTCATCGTTCCTGGCACGTTTTGAACAGACTTGCAAATCTAACCATTTGCCTGAAGAGTCATGGGTACTCAAATTAAATGAATTCTTGGTTGGAGAACCACTGACAGCTTCTCAAAATGCTGACCCATCAATAGCTAATAACTACGGTGCTATTAAGTCCTTGCTTTTACGAAGGTTTCACCTGGACGAGGAACACTGTAGGTTGAAATTTAAGGGAATTTTACCTGAATCTCCAAAGGATTTTGCAGGATTCATTGCGAACATACGCAATACATTTAATAGATGGGTTGAACTGGCAGAAGTCAACAAACCATACGACAAATTAGTTGATTTACTACTGCGGGATAAGGTATTATCTTCGGTTAGCCAGCCATTTTTTGCATATTTGCAGGAGCGTAAACCAGGTACTATGGATGAGTTAGAAAAAATTTCTTTAAACTACTGTGACCCATGGTCTGATAAAAGTTTTCTAGGAAACCCTATTCTAGAAAAGATGAGATGTAGTGCATCAGCTACATCTGTGGTAGTGGTGGTCGTTAATGGGATAGCTTCTTCATGTAGTACAGGAACGTACATACTGCGAAATATCTCTTGACACCCCTGGCCAAAAGAATGAAGACAGTACTCGAGATCGTGTTCGAGTATATCCCATATGTCCAGCACAATGTGAGTCATGTGCATGTTGAAGAATGTACCGTCTAAAAGTATACGGGACCATAACTTGTTGTTTCATTTGTGATTTGTCATTAAAACATCTAATCAATATGTTATTTTTAATAACAAAACAATGTTTGTTATTATTACCTGAGGATAGATTGTCAACTTTATCAACCAATTTAAAATTTTTTTTTAAACTGAGTGTTATGTTGACTATTGTGGTAGTTTGTTTGAGGTGAATAATTTCTATCTCGTGATCTACCTCTGTTGAACTCATTTTTATTGTTGAAATCATTATTATGTCCCTTCTGAAAGTTAACATTGTGATTTCTTTGGAACCTGCTTCTGTCTACACTGTGATGTCTTTGTTTGTTATTGTGATTGTAGGTCATATTAGACGCCACATAGCTATAAGATTATTTTATTTTGTCAATATATATATTATATTATTATGCCCTAGGCATCTATGATAAATTGTAGTGCTACTTTCTTGGACTATCACTGCATAATTATGCAATGTCCCATATTAACCTTAATTATCAGAAAAAATTAATTAAATTAAATTACAAGTGTATTATTGCATATAATAGCATATTATTAATGTAATATTAATATATATCATGAGGACAAACAAAACACCGCAACAGCGTCTACAGATTGCTAATCTATTACAATCTTATCCAGATGTATTGACCGACGTCCCGGGTCGCACATCGGCTATCAGTCATGACATTACTCTCAATGATGATACACCTATTCGTGTACATCCCTATTCTGTTCCTTTACATTTCCTTGCTAAAACTACTAAGGAACTTGAACAGATGTTGTCTCTGGGAATCATTGAGACTAGTAATTCGCCATTCTCTTCTCCATTAGTGATTGTCCGGAAGAAGGACAATAACATTAGACTATGTGTTGATTATAGAAAATTAAATGCTAAGACTATAGTTGACAGCGAACCACATCCACTTATCGACGACTTACTGCCACGTCTATCCAACGCAACTATATTTAGTAAGATAGACTTAACTAAAGGTTATTGGCAGATACCACTGACCGAAAAGGCTAAGTACTACACCGCATTTTCCACTCCACAAGGTCTATACCAGTGGAATGTGATGCCTTTTGGGCTTGTTAATGCGCCAGCTACCTTCATTCGCCTGATGCGACAAAAACCTTTATCAGGTAGACCAGACGTTATTACATATATTGACGACATATGCTTGTTTAGTTCGTCGTTTGAGGAACATGTTTCGGGACTTAGATATGTTTTTGACACTCTAAGGAATTATCATCTAACTGCTAAACCTACAAAGGTGCAAATCGCGTGTAATGAGATAACCTTTTTGGGACATATCATTGGATCGGGATATATCCGAACGTTACCTAGTACAGTCTCCAAAATTCTAAACATAGCAGTTCCTCAGACGAAGAAACAGGTCAGGAGTTTGTTAGGACTTGTTCAATATTACAGTAGATTCATACCAAACTTGTCATCCATCACGGCTGTATTGTCTTCATTGTTAAAAAAAAGATATGCCGGTGAAGGTGACATGGACTGGTACATGCAATGAAACTTTCAACAAAATTATAAATTTGTTCTCGCATGAACCAATTTTAAGACTCCCCGATGCTTCCAAAAGATTTTTCTTACGAACAGATGCTAGTAACTACGGCATTGGTGCATGCCTGCTCCAGAACCATGATGGCATTCTACATCCTACGTTATACATTTCAAGAAAGCTGAAGCCGGCAGAAACGAAGTATTCAACAGTCGACAAGGAACTTTTATCTGTGATCTGGGCAATAACGAAGCTTGAAAAATTCCTGCTCGGTGCTCCCTTCACCATACAGACGGACCAACGTGCTGTAGCAGCCTTGCGTCGATCAAATCATACAAGCCAGAAGCTTGCCAGATATTCAATCATCCTACAGCCATTCGAGTTCTCCATTGAACACATACCTGGCACTGAAAATTGTGTGGCAGATGCATTGTCACGTAATCCTATTGACGACGAATAATCAATATTGACACTCTTAAACTATATCAATCAGAACTACATTGGATTGAACGAAGTATCAACTATAAGAGAACTAACCTTGCCTTCAATTTAAACTTTATAAACACTATATGCATCACAGAATTGAACTAAAAGACATATTGACATTGGAACTTCGTCTAACGTCCATGCACGATATATAAATACCGTTGAACAATCATGGAATAATATCTGACGACAAGTCGAACTTATTATCCTATGGACTCTTAATTCTTGGATGCAGTGATAAATGACATTTCTTTTCGACGTGAACGTTTGAACACTTTTGGCCTAAAAGAATTCATCAGGATCAAGACTACGGATGGATCATCATATCCTATACTAATTAATTAGTTAACTTAACTTCTTAATTGAATTATTATCAATAAAATGAAAGGTGAAAAAAAAAAATTAAAAGAACAAAAAAGAGAACGAAATACTAAAAGAAGAAATTATGAAAAGAGAAAATAAATCTCACACAAGTATTAGATTAATATTTTTGTTAATGTACCTATACATTATTTAGTTAGTTAAATTAGATAGTTATTATTCACTAACACTTAACACACACAATTAAGTTAAAACTTATATTCGAATTTCTTTCTATTTCTTCTCACTTATTTTGTCTTTTCTTCTCTCATGACATCACGTTACATTAGAACCTTAATAATTTAACTCTTAGTTTAATTAATTAATTTAATTTTAATTAGTCAAATTAATTCCTATATGACATACTAATACGACAGACCTTACTTTAATTTAATTTTATCATTCACTTTTAACATTGGACATTTATTTAGTTGATATAATAATATGTATAATATTGATATATAATGTGATTTATGTTAGATGACTATTACAAATAGTTAATTGACACGACCGCAACACGGTTCTACTCAGAACATCGTCGGCCATATGTCACAATTGTGTTAAATTTTTTTGAAAAAATTGTTAAGTCGGATAGATATTGAAAAAAAATCTATCGATTTTTTTTTCCCCGGTGTACAGGGAATTGTTACGGTATATAATATTAACGCCGTCTGCTAAAGGTTATCAGACGTGCAATTGTAAGAGGTTAAGGCATTTAATATATTGCGATAGAGGTTTCAATTTTGAACGCTCCATGCACGATCGATCATGACGTGTATAGCGTTGTTTAGGACACAGTCGGTAACTAAGAAACGCTACCCTTTGTTACTTGACCGCCAAGCTGAATAGCTGCGTTGTTCTAACCTTCCAATGCAATGGCATGATATAGCCATTTATATGTGTATTTTTTGATGGACCAGGGTCAGTCCTAGAACTCTTTATGAGAGGGAAATTTATGGAGGTTAGTATTTTAACTAGAATTCTCAGAAGGAGAAGAATAATCGTCAAATTCGTATGAATATATTCAGACTCGCAGTCTCACTGTCGGCAGGTAGCCATGTCTAGCTGCGCGTGCATATAGCTGTGATGTTCTGACGACAATTACTGCTCTGTATCCTTAAACGGACATTGACACGTAAAACAGCAGTCTACGCCATTGATTAATTTATGCATGACTCATGTTCTGTCCCTATTTGAAATGTGTACATGTGAATTAAATGTACGGACTCAATGAAATGACTTATCAAATCAATCGTATTCCAAAGTTCAAGTATTGTTTGGAATCTTCCACCCCAGCATTCGCTTAATCTTCCATCAAAGGCACGATGCACTAAAACTAACATATCAAGGAAGAAAACAATGGCCAGAATTTTATAATTGTTTTATTCATAACACATGGAACATTGTTCAGAGCAAACCACCACGCAACACCTTCCAAACAATATTTTTCGAGAGAACGAAAAAGTGGAACAAGAAATTGTCAGACTACGGTTTCTTAACCTGTGATCCACGGACTTCTTAATTGTCCATAAATATTTTCTATGGGGTCCGTGTACATAAACTAAAATTTAAAATGTTCAGTTTTTTATTATACTTTTTTTATGTACATTTTTTTTTTCGAAGAAGTGGTCCATAGCCTTCATCGAACAATAAAAGGGATGTATGGTCGTCATTGGAAAATCTAAAGGTGCCCATGGCACAAAAAGAATGAAGAATCCCTGCGTTAAAGAGTTGTAACAAGGAGCAGGTTATAGTTTCTCTCTTTGCGGATTATATAATTTTGCTCTGAAGTGTGCCCTATTTTAAACATTCTGTTGTCAGAATCTCTGTTCCTGTAACTTCCATGCTTTTATTTGAGTCAACTAATCACTAGTATCAAGGAGGTTAAAAAATTATATGTATATGAAAGCGAGGCCAGAAACCGATCGCAACAATGGCAATGTGCAAGTTGTGGTGGATTTTGATGTTATGAATTGTTGTTAGGCATTATTATTGTATTAAATGAGATTAGCTATGAAGGTCCCTGAATTTACCCAATAGTATTGTGAACTTTTCAGGGTACCTTTCCGCTACCACCCCTTTTATCTCATTCAAAATGTATTTATTTTATTATATTAAATGACTTCGTGTAGTGTCTAGGGTTATGAAGGTAGAGTGTAATGTACAATAATCAACAAACATACAAACAAATAGTTTATTATTCACAACAGCACACAGTACTACCACAATAACATACAAACGACACTTTAAAAGGCTATCTTATTTAAGACTGTGGTTGAAATTTGTGTAGATATAATTTTTACAATTTATTATCCTGATTCTAATTTATTTTGAACCAGGACTGACAATCAAAAGTGAAATCAAAAGAATCATTTACATCAGTCAAACAGCACAGTAGATCTTCTGTCCATACATAAAAATATTATTCTAATATACGTCTGTAGTTGTATTCTCCTACTTTAAGGTAATACTGGTAGTACCCCTAGGTTGTTGTTTAAAATCACACCCTTTTAGTTATGTTTGTTTTCGTTTGTCTCTTGTGGGACTATTAAATATTTGTCCCAGTTTTATTCACTGTCACTTTATATTCCTTTTTAGTTCTGTTAGTTGAGCTGCCAGGTGCCGAACATGAACTTAACTTGGCAGTAGAATACAGGTAGAACGTTTCCTCTGCTCGCTTGACAATCTGTTCCCTGTTTGATAGGCAATGGCCACTAGCATGGGCTCGCAGTATACAGACAGAGTCCTGAATCAATCAGTTTTCAAGCGTTTGGTACCACATTAACGTCAGTACCCAGGACCTCTGAAATGTGAAGGTTATGCATCCTTCTTAATACCTAGCACACACTAATAGTCCACATTCTAGGACAGGTACATTACAAACAAACAAAAAGGGTCATAGCCTTATACCAACCTATGCCACCATTATCTTTTGATGTGACAATGTACACCAGTATTCCTCTCCCCTAATAGTTACAGCGCCACTGCAATTCCAGCTGTAATCTTTTCCATATAATAGGATAGGTGTTATGCTCCTTTATGACAATCATACATATTCTTGTAGTTTTACACCTCTCTGACAGTCTATCACATGGTAGATCAATCTCTAGGCTTTGCCTCATGGTCGCTATAGACCCACTCATGTACAGACATATATTATTATTTCACATTCAATTTTTATATAAAATACATGTTAATAAATGTCAATCTTACCACAATTTTTCAACGAAATACACAGTGACGATGACTGACACAGTTTCGACCTGTTTTATTGTCCAGGCTGCCTAGAAATTGTATTTGAAAGCACAGCCTGATCTCATCAATCGCTGGTAGAATTTTTCAAGAAATGGCGTCCCCCCTAACGCTTGTTCTGACAATATCGACTCAGTTGGCCAATCACTCTTAATATTACAGTGTAAACAGTATTTTAAAAAATATCATTCAAACCTTTCTACATTACTAGGCTATTTATGTTTATTTAAACGTCAGCCAATAACATTTCGTCTCACTTCAAATTCCACCCAATCGGATTCACCGTACTATCTTAGCCTATCTGTCACCTACTTTTTTCCCAAAAAATATGCGATCCAATCTAAGCAGATATGACTTGACCTGACAGTATCTCTGATTCTCTATGTATTGTTTTATCATTATTTGATTAGTTAAGGGACTATTTAGATAACTAACAACATATTCTTGGTCAGCAAGTCTTCAGGTACACGAATATACAATTTTTAAGGGGCTATGTGGTTTGGTTCAAAATTCTATCTTTTTTCTATGTTAGTTGTTTATTTTTAAACTACCTCTCGTTCACTCTTTTTCCATGTAATATCAAGCTAAATACGAGAGCTTAGGTCATTCACAATAAGAGCTAAACATGTTTCCATGACCGTAGTGTCCATAATTCTAACTTTTTCATCGTATTGGGGAAACCCCTAAGGCAAGGCTTGCCACTGTGCTGTGGTTGGCTTTTAATTTGAAATCAATGCGAAACGATTCTATCCTTGCCCCTCCTCGTTCCACAATGCATTTTAGGCAAATATTTCTTAGAACTAGGAAAAGTGGTTCGTTTATGTCAATGACGAATTTGAAAAATTGGGTACCGTTTTGTTCGGCTATTCGTTAGCAAATAATAATCTGAAGGCGTAGGCGACACCAACCGTTCTAGCAGAAATTTTTTGTACTTTCGTATCCTTGCCTTTATGCCCTATACTGTTATATTCTAATTTATATATTGTATTTAGAAATTCACTACACAAGTAATTAGACAACTTAGAATCAAAAACTAAAATTAGGAGTCTTTCAATTACAGTCAACTTGGATTTAGCCTTCCTTAAATTAGATCAAAACTGTCCTCTTTCCACACAATCTGCCTAAGGACAATTCTCCGAATCTTTAGTCCTAATACCATCACCAATCAAGAACTGCTTAATCGGAACAACCAAGAGGACATGCACACCATCACAGCTGGCAGACGCTGGAGTTGGGTTGACCACGTCCTCAGAAGAGACCCTGATTCCATCACAAGAACATTTATGCTATGGAGTCCCTTATGAAAAGCGAAAGAGAGGCCCACTAAATACAACTTGGCGGAGAACTGTGGAGGCCGAGATGCAAAGAATGAACCAGAGCTGGGACACTGCACGAAGATGGCTGCCGGCCGAGCAAAGTGGAAGCAATCGATTGCTACCCTAAAAGACGCCACCTGGCGTGGTGATCACTGACTGCTTTGATAGTCGGCGCTAAGGTTCAAAGAAGAAGAAATTAGAAAAGGAAATTTTCGTGAGAATTCCATACATAATAGATACAGCTCCACAGTGTGGTGATTTACATTGATACACAGATCAAATAGTAAAAATACCCTTTGTTTATAACGATAAAATAATGTAGAAATAAAAATAGTGGAGTTGTGATGCTTCTTCTTCGCCCACGCCACCATCGTGTTGATTTTAGCAGACAGTATTGTAGAGTAAATAGTACTATCGTTTCTAATGTCCTTGAAAAACTATTTATAACATTTTGACACGAAAGGCTTATTCGTCTAGAAGGAGTGACACATACATAACAACATTCATTATCTTTTACCATCATAACCTCTCCAGCAAAATTTAAATTTGCTACATAAATTGGGGTCTCCTGTCCCGGGATTATACTTAGTAACATCATTATTATTGAACCCAGGGAATCCCCATGAGTGAAATTTACCCAAGAATTTGGGAAGTTGATAAATTTTCAGAGCCTGGAATAAGTTAATTAGAATTGTTATTATTATTATTATAGTAGTAAATTTATAACATTTTAAAATTGATCAGATGGCAGACCTGGCCAAATTCAAATCTGCTGCTGTGCTAGCTGCAAAAGAGATGGGTATGGATGGACCAGAGCTGGTCCAGTATGTAACAGCTGAAGTTGATAAATTCATTGCAAGAGATAGAGAAGATAGAAAGTTAGAGGCAGAAAGAAAATTAGAAGCTGAGAAAGAAATTAAAAGGTTACAGATTGAGGCTGACAAAGAGGCTAGGGCATTGGAGGCGGATAGGGAGGCTGAAATAAAAAGGCTCCAATTTGAAGAGAAGAAATTGGAGGCCGAGAAAGAAGCTAAGAAGATAGAAGCAGAGGAAAGAAGACTGGCTGCTGAAAGGGAAGCAGAGGAAAGAAGACTGGCTGCCAAAAGGGAAGCAGAGGAAAGAAAACTGGCTGCTGAAAGAGAAGAAAAGAGATTGGCTGGAGAGCGAGAAGCAGAGGACAAACGATTACAGAGAGAGCACGAGTTACGACTAAGGGAGTTGGAATTTCAAGGCCATGCTCCTGAAAATGGTGCCAGCCCCTTTACCTCTGATGCCACTGCCAGTCAGGGAGCCTCAACCTCAGCTATGGGGTTCCATTTAGATCATTTTTGTTGAGAGGGACGATGACATTGAATCATTCTTAAGCAGATTTGAGGTTTTAGCCACCACTTATGGGTTGGAAAAAGAGAGATGGAGTTTAAAGTTATCCCAGGGTCTTAGGGGAACATCTTATGAAGTGTTTGCAAAGATGAGTAAAGATGACCAAGACAATTATGACATGTTAAAGCAGGCTCTATTGTTAAGATATGAGAAAAATGGAGAATTTTATAGGAAGAAGTTTAGAAATGCCAAGCTTTTGTCTGGGGAGACATACCACCAATTCTCTGCCAGATTGGAAACCTATTTGGAGAAATGGACTGCTCTGGGGAAGACCCAAGATCTTAAAGAGATGATCATGATAGAGCAATTAAGAGAGTCCATGGCTCCAGACCTGAGAAAGTTTCTCATGGAACAAGGTGCAGAGAGGTTGGGTGAGGTACTTAATGTCGCTGAGAGGTATCAGGCGGCCCAGACAGAGGAAGCTGGCGCAAAAAAAAGAAGCATGTTGATAACTATAAGACCCAACAAAACTATAATAACTATAACAAAGATCAGGGTAACAAAGGAAAGCCAAACTTTGATAGGCCACGAAATGATTATCGAGTTAGAAACCCACAGTTCAATGACCAAAAATATAATGAAAGAAAACCTTTCCATCAAGGAAAGTTATGGTGTAGATGGTGCAAGAGGGACACTCATAACACCAACGTTTGTAAAAGGAACCTTCTACCTTCGCTGTTATGAAAACGGGAAACCAGGGGTTAAAGGTCAAACCTACTGGACAGCAGGAACCTTATCACCCCCCCCCCCCAGTGTGTGAGGATGTTGTATGCAACGGGGTCACCGTGAGGTGCCTTTATGATACAGGTCTAGATTTTGATTCTGTCGTGAGTTTTAGCCTAGTAAACCCGGATCAGTATTCCACAGAAACCGTGGAGATACAAGGGGCAACTAAGGACGTAGCAACCATGACACTTCCTAACTGTGAAAACTCGCTATGTGGAAGGAGTAATCAGAGCAGCAGTGATAGATGAACCAATCTACCCTCTGATATTGGGGTGTAGATATGTCTTCTTGGGGAATCCCAAGAGACCTGTGATCATGGCAACAGTGCAGACCAGATCACAGTCAAAGAAGGAGGAGGATAACTCTATAAATACTCATCCAGAGGAGATGAGGAAGGCACAGGCTGAGAACAGATAACTCATGCCATGTTTTAAAAAATTGCCTAAATGCCACACACCTCCAAGCAAAGGAGATTACTATATGAAGAATAAACTCTTATATAGGAAGCCCGGAACTCGTTCAAATGGTCACGGGCCACTGGTACTTCCCAAGATGTTTAGGGCAGACGTAATAAGGAGTTTACATGTTGGAAAAGATGAGGACCACGAGAAAGTAGGTGCCATCTGCCAAAAGGTTTCTCAAAAATATTATTGGCTAGATGTAATGATAGACATTGAAAATTTTGTAGAAGCCTGCGGCATATTTCATGAGGAAACACCCACAAGGGGGGAAAATGATCAGGATCTAGAAACGCCACGGGGCAAACTTAGGTCTGAAAGTAAAAATAAATATAATAAAGTAGACACAGTGGAATGGGAACCCCCTTTTCACACACAGTCTTCAATTGAATGTGTTAGAATGGCCACTATGTGGCGAGTACAAAGAGTGATTCTACCACAGAATAAGCCGACAATCCCTCGGTCGGAATTATGTGAACTGGAGGAAGATAAAAGAGAGAGAAGATCTCTCACAAGGAAATTAAAGTGGGAAGAAAACCCCAGGAAACGAATTGGTAGTGGACGATTTGTGAGTGATGATAAAAGGAAGAAAAGTCCTCACTATAAGGCTTCCAATGTCAGGGACCCTACAGGTGCCATGAAAAATAAGTCAGCAAAATTAAAGGTCCATATGTAACCTTATTAAGGACGTGGACAGATGAGACGGCAGAAGAAACTGTTACCTCATCATATCAATATGTGAACGAGCTGACCACTCGTCTTAAAACTGGCTGGAAACTTGCTAATGATAATTTGAGACAAGCCAGGAAAAAACATGCTGCATAATATAATAAGAAAGCTTTGAAAGAGGAGATCGATTATCTGGTGAAAAAAGGGATTATTTCTCACAGTGAATCTCCATATAGCTCTAGTGTGGTTTTGTTGCGGAAACCATCTGGGGAACATAGACTGTGCGTAGATTACAGGAAACTGAATGCTGTCACAAAAGGTCAGGTGGATCCATTACCTGATACAAATCAGCTGTTTGCCAGGCTGAACAAGGCCAAATATTTTTCTAAGGTTGATCTTAGCAAAGGCTATTATCAAATCCCAGTGAAGCCTGAGGTTTGACCTTATTTAGCCTTTAGCACCTCGGAAGGACATTATGAGTTCAACATGTTGCCGTTTGGGTTGAAAAATGCTCCGAGAGTGTTTTCTAGGATGATGCGAAAATTGTTGGATCCACTGAATAATCCATGCATCACTAATTTTATGGATGATATCCTCATCGCTACTGAAACGTTTGAGGAACACGTTAACTCTTTGACTATGTTGTTTGATAGACTCAGAGATGCTAACTTGACTGCTAGACCAACAAAATGTTGTATTGGATGTAAAGAGTTGGAATTCTTGGGACATACTGTATATCAGGGTAGCATGACCCCTGACCCCAAGAACCTTGAGAAACTGCAGAGACCACCGAGACCACAGACAAAGAAAGATGTGCGATCTTTTGTGTCGTTGTGTGGATTTTATCAAAAATACATAAAGAATTTTAACTCTATATGTGCTCCTCTGACGCATTTAACTCGCAAGGGCCAACCTGATAGAATTATTTGGTCAGCACAGTGTGAATTGGCATATCAAGAGTTAAAGGAAAAACTCACTAGCAAGCCTATTTTAAAATTGCCTGATTTGACTCAGGAATTCGTGGTAAGAACGGACGCAAGCAATGTGGGCTTGGGGGCCACTTTGTTACAAAGGTCCTCTTCACCAAATGGGGAATTGAACCCAGTCGCTTATGCTAGCCGCAAGTTGAACAAGGCGGAACAAAACTATTCAACAAGTGAGAAAGAGTGTTTAGCTTTGATCTGGGCTATAAAAAAGTTCCAGATCTATCTCTATGGTAGGCCATTTGTGGTCCAAACGGATCATCAACCCCTCGTATTTTTGTCACAGGCCAAGCATGAAAATGCTCGGTTATTACGATGGTCGTTGCTCATACAGCCTTATTCATTCACTATTGAATACATTCCCGGGTCGCAAAATGTTGGTGCAGACTTCTTGAGTAGGCATCCTTTTGACGAAAATCAGAGTATTCACAAGGCCTAAGGAGCAAATTTGATCTATGTGTATCACTGTTCTTGAACTTGCATCAGAAGCATGTTCTTAAGTGGGGAGATGTGTGGTGATTTACATTGATACACCGATCAAATAGTAATAATACCATTTGTTTATAACGATAAAATAATGTAGAAATAAAAATAGTGGAGTTGTGACGCTTCTTCTTCGCCCACGCCACCATCGTGTTGATTTTAGCAGACAGTATTGTAGAGTAAATAGTACTATCGTTTCTAATGTCCTTGAAAAACTATTTATAACATTTTGAGACGAAAGGCTTATTCGTCTAGAAGGAGTGAGAGAGGAGCGACAGAAAAATGATACCATTGTCACGCGTTGGTTTGAAACACAAATTGGCAGCGAACGCGTCGGGTAGTGATAACGTAGGGTAAAATTAAATAGAACATGTTTGAAACAAATCAAGACGTAACCCTTTTCCGCATAACATGTTTGAAGCAAAAATCTATGTAAGGCCAATATTTGTTCGTTCTATAGTCACACAGTGGAAATGTATACACACACAGACAGCGCATTGCCTGCCAAGTAGTACATTTTATGACGTAACGGACTAGTGGTTTCAGTTTGAACAACGAGAGAGAGGGGAAAAGATGGAGTATTTATAGAAAAGTAGAAATTGACAACTAATATGGAAAATATATGGAAATCATAATTACAGGGACCATGGCCATAAAATTTAGTTAGTTTAATAGCATATCTTCTCCTGAGCAATAATATGTTTTAATATACAAAATCCTCCATGTAATAATCAAGATATTGACATAATACTAGATGTTCACGAACGGACTGACGAACAGACCCTCATGTTTGCATTCACTATTCATAACATTTTGGGGACGCGGTTTTGAAAAAGAGGCATGAGAGGGGAAAGTGAAATTTGATTGGTTAGTAATAGGAGGATAGGAGAAATATTATTGGGTGGTCCAAACTAAGTATATTTGTAGAGTGATATCCAAGACAGAATTACTAACAGACTGTGAAACACGCAGTTTGTTTGGAGTTTGGTTTTTTTTAAAATTTCAATTCAAAACGGGGGAATGCTGAATTTCATTGGCCAGCCTCTTTTATAATATCCCAAGCTTCCAAGGCTTGTCGCCATTTGTATAGAATCATTTCCATACTCAGGACGTTGAGAATAGAAGTGTGACTTTGTTGTTAAAACTAAAACTAATAAAATAAATAAAAAATAGTCACAGTCTAGCCAGCGGCAGAACTGAATGTGTGCCAGTCATCGTACCTGTGTTTTATTTCATTGAATTGTGGTAAGGGGAATTGAATTATTATTATGTATTATTTGAAAAGGCAAAGGTTTGATACTGCCAATTGGGAAAGTGTATGACATGCCTAAAGAGACAGTTTGGGTATTCTCGTTTGATTTATGTTTGAATATTGCATTGTTGTAATTGACAATTATTGTAAGATCAAGAGAGAATAGCAAGCCTCAGTGTTCGAGGAACACTTATTAACATGCCTAGAGCGTTTATATATAGAGAGAAATAGAAGAAAAATCATATAGAAGGAGATGTACATACTCCTATTAAATTGTGTTGAAGAGAACTATGGAAAAATGACAGTGGCGTATCTGCCATATGGACCTAAGGTGTGGTCATAGTAGGATGTGAGTTCATATAATTTAGGGGCTGGTGCACTTTTTTTGCACACGAGGCTGACCCCAAAATCATACCATGTAGAGAGTAAGTGAAATATACACCAGATATGAAAAGGCCAGGGTGTCTTTTATGTTGCAGGGTTTTATTTCCTGTTACCAGCCGGTGACAGGAAACCTGAAGTACTATAAGAAGACAGTAACGTCTCCAGTACAGCATATTCTGTATATTATTATCAAGTGAATCTCTGAGAGCAGCAGTTCTTTGCAGAGACATACCATCGAGTTGAATCTTCACGGGGGAAATTAAAGGTGATGTGCCACAGTCTGGGCACTCTGACAATTTATCGGGAGTAAAATTGATTCCCTACAAATAAACTATAACTCTCAGGGGGATGATGACAACCACAGCTCCTCCAATAACTGACTCACATCAATACTTAGTGAATAATAGTCTGTGAAAACACTTGAAGGAACATTTTAAGATTAATATTATTATTTTTGGACCCAGAGTCCTTGTTTTTAGTTCACTATTAGTGTAACATATATTTTCTTCAGTTTTAAAGACCTGTCCATAGAAAGAGAAGGACAGGCACAATAAAATTGTACAAAAAATATTCAAAATTCAAACTTAAACCACAGACTTATTAAGTTCCTTATAGTGAGTTATATTGTGTTGTTTTGATGTACCATCATTTCATTGCATACCCTAGACACTAGCCACATCAAACACCACACATTAGAAATAACATACAGCACCGTGTGAGATCTAGAGAGGTAGCGTTAGGTCCCTTGAGAATTCATCAACATCATCTATTAGACTCAAGGTCTTACATAGCTTGACCTCACACGGTTGACACATACCTAACAACATTCATTATCTTTTACCATCATAACCTCTCCAGCAAAATTTAACTTTGCTACACACAGAACAAAAAAACATTTAAAATATACGTAATCGGTGGGTAATGATAAAGGATACAATAAAGAGACATCAAAGGAAACATATGACGACGATATATCAGAATTAAACATACAAGACAGGTGTAAAGTGCTATCATTACTTGCTGCAGAAGTTGAGGACGCTATGTTCACATGAACAATGGAAAGGTCTAAGAAGCAAACAGTACTATAGTAAAAAAAAAAAAAAACAGATTGAAGCTTCGGAAGATTTTGGACCAGAAGCAATAACAAAACTTTTGATTGACATCTACATTAGTAGGTACTGTTTGGTGGACTTTTAAAATGCAAATAAACAATATGTATAACTAAGGAGCTGTTCACAAATTACGTAACGCAAAGAAATAAGGGGGGTTGCCAAGATGTTACGCTTTGGTGCGGCGGGTTCTGAAAAGTTGTGGGTTTTTTGTTATGCACACATTACGGCGGAAGTTCTAGTAAAACGAGTAAATAATTGTGACGGATATATCTCATACAAGTAGTGCTAGCAACATAAAAAAGGCATGCAGCTACAACGTTTTATCTAGTAACTATTCGTATGTTTGAATAACCCGACCGAAGCGGTTAGCAGAGTGTGTCAGCGTCCCCCCTACTTCCCACCCCACACCTATAAGTCACGGGGACCACAATATAAGATTTGAAGCAAATAAATGGTGTTCGCTGTCTGCTTGAAGGCGAACACTTATTTTTCGAGTGATTTGTTGTGTGACCGGTAATCTCGATATAGCCTCTTCAAGTTGAATTATTTTTACAACAGTTCGTAAAGAGTACTGGCCAGGTAAACCAAAGTTGTCAAGTTTAGAAAGCTCTTTTTCTTTGTTTGGTTTTTTTTTTTAAATCGTCCAAGTGGGCCTCATGGATTACTTGACAGTATAAGAACTGTCTGTCATTCAGACTTATCTGCTAGGCCTGGCAGAATAAATACTTCAAGGTGCCACAAAGCATAACAAATGCAGCAAGGCAGGGTGACAACTACGTATTTGGATATTGTTCTAAGATCGTGTAATTTTTTTGTAATAATCTGTTGATTATAGTTTGTGCCGGTGACAACTTTTCAGTTATAAAGTATCAGTTTCTTTAGTTTTGTTAAGTTAAGTTTACGGGCCGGTCATTCGTTTCAGTGCTGTTTTATTTTTAAGTGTTATGTGTGTCTGGCCGGGATAGGCTTTCTAGTTTTGTGGGGTAAGTCAGAACGTGCTCTAGTTTCAACAAAACCCTAAACTGTTTTAATGAACTTCACACATGTGGTCGCTGTAGAAAGGTTTCAATATATTGCTAAACTGGCTTTTTTATTTGTTTGTTTGTTCATTTTTTGTCCAACTGCCATAGGTTTTATATTTACGTTTAGTTACTGCTAGACTTGTACAAATACATAGTAAGCATGTCTGTGTATATGCTGTTTGTGTTTGGTGTTTCTTCTTCTTCTTCTTCTTCTTCTTCTTCTTCTTCTTCTTCTTCGGACACTCTCAGACGTCTACTTGAATGTTTTCAAAGAAAGCAGTAGTCAGTTTGAGGCTATTTGAATCTCCGTAGAGCTTTTCCACGAATGGTACTGATGTCAGCCATATGTGCTTTCTATGTCCCGCATATGTTGGGCAACTTTGAAGCAGATGTTCAGCATCATTTTATCAGTGCCACAGTTACACTGATCGGTAGTTGCTATCTTTAGCTGGTTAAATAGATTGTATCCCAATCTGTTGTGGCCAGTGCGGAGTCTGAAGATTACCACTTGTTCTCTTCTGTTGAGCTCGTAGAATGCATCACTTTGTGTGTGACCTGGATGGTGTTTGAGAAGTATGTTGTATTGTCTGTATGTATGTTTGTGTGGACCTATCTGGGGGTGAAGAGTATATGTGTGTGTGCAGGGAAATATTGTATTAAAAAAAATATGTGTGTTAGTGATGTTGGTTTTGGGGTGCACTCTGTATGTGCGCGTATGATGTCTGCATTAGGTGAATGAGGAAGTATTGTCTTCTGTCTTAGCTTATATGGCGTCTATGTTAGATGTGTTGTAATAATAATTTATTCTCTGTCTATGTGTTTGGGGCTGTGTGAGGTGTCTGGTTGGATGTGTGAAGAGGATATTGTATTCTCACCTTGTGCGTGGGGTTGTGTGTAATGTCTGTGTTGAGTGTGTGAAGAGAATATTGTATTCTCTGTCTTTGTATGTGTATGGTGTCTATGCTGGGTGTGTGAAACAAGATGTAGAATGTTTGTCTTTGTACGTGACGTTGGTGTGTTGTGACTGTGTTGAGGGCATGATGGTTTGTTTATTGAGTGTGAGCGCTGGCTCGGGGGAGGGGAGAATTAAAGGAACCAGTGAACGCTCATTTGGGAATTACACTTGGCAAAATCATGTCACCAAGGCAGATCTGGCTGTTAGTAGTATTAACTGTAGCTTGTTCCCACGATCTAGACTGTTTTCGTGTAACAAAAACATTGTTGACATCTTTTCCTTGATGACTTCAAGTATATCTTAGCCTGACAAGCAGGGTACTCTTATTATCCTGAAGCGGCAAGTTTGACTAATTTGTATTTTAGACTGGACAAAGATAACACAAGCTGACGCAGTACCTTAGTAAATTATTTTCGTATGCCCACATCTGGTGTTGTATTAAGAAATAACACTTTTTACAGAATTATAATAAATGTAACTTAATGGGGTGCCGTTTGGACTCTCATGAAACAAACACATTTTGAGAAGTCTGTTTTCCAGTCGTGTTTTTTTTTCATTACTAACTTTGCTAGGGCTACGCTCTCTCTCTCTCTCTCTCTCTCTCTCTCTCTCTCTCTCTCTCTCTCTCTCTCTCTCTCTCTCTCTCTCTCTCTCTCTCTCTCTCTCTCTCTCTCTCTCTCTCTCTCTCTCTCTCTCTCTCTCTCTCTCTCTCTCTCCCCCCTCTCTCTCTAACTCGCTCTCTCTCTCTCCTCTCTCTCTCTAAGTCGCTCTCTCTCCCCTCTCTCTCTCTAACTCGCTCTCTCTCTCCCCTCTCTCTCTCTAAGTCGCTCTCTCTCTAAGTCGCTCTCTCTCTAAGTCGCTCTCTCTAGCTCTGTCTCTCTCTGTCTATCTCTCTCTCTCTCTAAGTCGCTCTCTCTCTCTCTAGCTCTGTCTCTCTCACACACACGTGTGACAAAACGTCTGAATATGCTCTTTTGTGTGATCTCTCACACCTTCAGCCCTCCGGCAGTATCCTATCTTTTTCTTCAGTTTTCTCACTCATCGCTTTTATTTGGTATAAATCATGCCTTTTCATTTGTATTTTCACTATTTTGCTCTATGCTGGACATAGCATGGTGAAGTCTCTAACACGCCACTCCCCTATGGCAGTATTTGCTACGGGAGTAATTCTTATCTTATTGTGTCGCATTCACGCTTCACGAAGACGTGTTAAGTTACGCCAGGTTATTAGATGGTCAGCAACAGTATTTTATCACAATATCCGTCTGACCATCTTTTCAAGCGACGAGGCGTGTTTATCCAAGGAGTGTTGAATAGAACCAGATTTGTTTGTCTGGCGAAACACATGATAACCCGTGAACGAGGCGGAACCTATGACATAAGCGCTTCCGGGTCATCCTTGCTACACCAACATTATCGACTGTGTGACACCTGTGGGCAGACAATAGTGATATAATCGCTACCGGTCACTTAGTAAAAAGTAATCATGGATTTATTACATTTTAGACAATATGAGTCTACAAATGTGTTGGTGAGAGTGTATGCAAGATATCATATTACCATATATGGGAGACGTGACCTTTTGCAACATTTTTCCGTGTAGGAAATATTTTGAAAGTGCCACAGTTTGAAATGATTGGATCTTTCTGATTAGATTCATAACATCATTGGAGGGAATATAAGCTGAGAATTTCACAGTTTTATTTCTCTGTGATTTGCACGCTCGCCAAGACAACATCAGACTTTCGCCAGAGTAAGAACTAGATTCATAATTCCTATTTGTTAAACGGACCTTGTATTGGAGAATCAGATAAGACTTACAAAAGCACAGGAAATCTCTACATTTAATAAGGAACACCGAGACTAGGAAACTGAAGAAACACGGAGTCAGAAGCGGCAGTCTATTGTAAGATTAAAAGAAATCCCAGACAGGAGTATGAGAAAGATTCGTCTCTTTTATTCATCTGTGCGATAGTCTGTCGCCAGGATTCGCTTATTGGTGGTACCAGCAGAAAGGACCATTTCTGGCACAAGCAGGGACAAGCGGTTTACGCATTAAGATGGCAGACCAGCTTTGAAGACTCTCATAGACTGTCCTGGGAAACGAGCTTCACCCTACAAACTTTGACCAGAGACGAGCGAGAGCAGAGTGAAAGGAACTGACCCAGTAGGAGAAGAAACTACCATTGGCAGCTAATTGCAAATATTCGCTGCCAAAAGTGACCTCCTTTATTCAGTTAAATCCCAATCAAGTGATGAAACTTGTCCATAACTATTCAATTTATTTTCCAACTGTTAAAACTTAAAGTGATTATTAAATTTTGTTATTTGTAATGTTACAAATTTAACTTACAAATCCTTTTACTTCGATTTTGTCTCAGTCTTTTAAACGTACTACATGTTTGTATATAGTCAAAGTTACTAATATATACATATCTAATATATTATATATATATATATATATATATATATATATAGATATATATATATATATATATATATATATATATATATATATATATATATATATATATATATATATATATATATATATATATATATATATATATATATATATATATATATATATATATATATATATATATATATATATATATATATATATATATATATATATATATATATATATATATATATATATATATATATATATATATATATATATATATAATATATATATATATAATATATATATATATATATATATATATATATATATATATATATATATATATATATATATATATATATATATATATATATATATATATATATATATATATATATATATATATATATATATATATATATATATATATATATATATATATATATATATATATATATATATATATATACGAGGTCTGGTCAAAAAGTATCCGACCTTTTTTTTTCCGGGAAAAAAAAAAGGATATACAGGAGGTTTCTCTGGTGGATACAGTGGAGAAGACCTTCCTGCGCATGCGTGAATTTTTTCCCTCCCAAAGACAGTGTCAGTCGTTTGCAATTAGTGTACGCGCGAGCTATGGTAGTAACAAGCCGTCGGATTTTTATTTTAGACCATCAACAAGCCAAAACGACGTGGTCATTCACGAAGTGCGGACTTTGGTCATGCAGAACCGTCGCATCACCATCCGAGAACTTACACACGAGGTGGGGATAAGCCACGGTTCAGTACAATCCATATTGACAGAGGATTTGAACTTGCGGAGGAGTGGGCGCTAAATTCGTGCCGAAGCTGTTAACGATGGAGCAGAAGCAACTCCGTCTGGAAGTTCAAATCCTCCGTCAATATGGATTGTACTGAACCGTGACTTATCCCCACCTCGTGTGTAAGTTCTCGGATGGTGATACGACTGTTCTGCATGACCAAAGTCCGCACTTCGTGAACGACCACGTCGTTTCGGCTTGTTGATGGTCTACCGGAACGTGGCTCGCTATCAACCGATGTGCGGCCATCTTTGAAACGGTTGTACCACTCCTTAATTTGTGTAATGCTCATGGCTTCATCGCCAAAAGCTTGTTGAATCTTTCGAATTGATTCTACTTGGGTATCACCGAGCTTTTGGCAAAATTTAATGCAATACCGCTGTTCAAAACCTTCCGTCATTTCGTGACAAATAAAAATCCGACGGCTTGTTACTACCACAGCTCGCGCGTACACTAATTGCAGACGACTGACACTGTCTTTGGGAGGGAAAAAATTCACGCATGCGCAGGAAGGTCTTCTCCACTGTATCCACCAGAGAAACCTCCTGTATATCATTTTGTTTTCCCGGAAAAAAAAGGTCGGATACTTTTTGACCAGACCTCGTATATATATATATATATATATATATATATATATATATATATATATATATATATATATTAATATATATATATATATATATATATATATATATATATATATATATATATATATATATATATATATATACATATATATATATATATATATATATATATATATATATATATATATATATATATATATATATATATATATATATAATTGTGGTGAGATCAGTGATACAAATAAATCAAAATCTCATTAATATTTAACTAAAGAGTCAAAAAGTAGAAGAAAAACTAAATAAAGCCCGCGTTTATTGCCCGACATCATCACCGATGCCGCGAGGCTAACCGTATGTTAAAAAGTGTTCGCGCTGGAGGAAATGAAAGCCTATCCCACACCCGCCCGCGTTTTTGTCACTCCGTCTTGGGAAGAATAAACTAACATGAAACAGTTTGCGCGATGCAAATACTTCTTTCATTCATTGGAGCGACAGACAAAATAGACTAAGGGGGAGGGTAATCGAGTGAGAGAAAAATTAACTACGGCAGTGTATTGTATCTAGACGCATAATAACCTTGAGTTTGAAAATTTGCACTATGGCGTGAGAAAAGTCACTCCGTGTTACCCCGCCACTTCGTTAGGCTAGACATGCAGTTAGCGACGATTCAAATTAGTATTGAGAGAAAGGGGGTGGGTAAGGAAAACGATACCAAAAGTGAAACTGACTTTCTTTATAAACTAAAAGGATAGTTTGGAAGGATAGAATTAATATTATTACCTATAAAAATCCTCCATAGTCCTTATAATATATTAGAAGATAGATTTTATTGATATTGTGATAAAATATAAGAAAACCCAAAATGCAAGGAAAAAGATGAAATTGTTAACGACACTAAAGACTGACATAAAACTTATATCAGCTGATAAGTTAGTCTTCTGACCAATAATATGTTTCAATATAAAAAAATCGTTCAAGTAATAACTAAAATATTGTAGAAATACTGAATATTCTGGTACAGATTGACAAACGCACGATCGTTCTTGCTTGTTTTTTTTTTTTTTTGGTAACATTAGGGACGCAAATTTGAAAAAAGAGGCATAGGAGTGATTCAATCTGATTGGTTGACGTTAGGAGTAAAGGGGGAGGTAGGAAAATGTTAGCCCAAAACTAAACATCTTTTTGCATTGGCAACAGAGAAAATCAATCTGCTGTTGCCCTTAAGACGCCACAAGGCGTGATGGCCTCTGACTGCTTGGTCGGTCTTTGGCTAAGGACGGAAGAAGAAGAAGAAGAAGATAACTAAGGCAGACTGACCAATGGACTACGAGACTCATATTATGTTTGGGGTTTTGTTTTTGCTTTTCAAAAATAAATTCAAAATTTGGTAGTCGCCTGATTTCATTGGCCAGCCAAATAGATATTAGCAAAAGCTTAGAAGGCTCGTGGCCATTTGTATAGAAAATTTTCTGTATCCAAGTACGATGAGAACAGAAGTGTTAATTGTAAAAATAAATAAATAAAATTAACAGTCTGAACAGCGGCAGAGAAACTGAGGCCATATTCGCCAGTCATCGTCACTTGTGTTATATTTCATTGAATTTGTGGTAAGAATTATTTATTTATTAATGTGTCTTATTAAAACTGCAAAAAGCTAGATACTGCTATTGAGAAAAGTGAAGGACATGCCGGGAGCAAAAAGTATTGAGTCCTCATATTGAACTGTGTTTGAATGTTGTTATTGGTTATTATTATATCATAAAATGTTAGCAAGCCTCTGTGTTCCATGAACACTCATCAACATGCCTAGAGCGTTGATAGTTATGAAAAGAAAAGAAAATCATTCAAAAGAAGATGTGGTTACTCCACGTTATTGTATTAAAGAAAACTATGTAAAATTACAGTGGCGTATCCGCCATATGAACCTGAGGTGTGGTCACAGTAAGGTTAAGTCATATGAGTAAGAGGCTGGTGCACTTGTATGCACACGAGGCTGACCCCCATCATATCATGTATAAATAGTTAATGAGAATCTAAATCAGAGATGAAAAGGCCAGGGTGTCCTTTTTATTGCAGAGTTTTATTTCCTGTTACCAACCGGTGACAGGAAACCTGATGAAAATTTGTGAAGACCAACAGTCTCCAGTGAAAGTTTATATTGTCGTCAATTAACCAGAAGGAGCTTCTATGTGTTGACATATTCTCTGCAGAGCAGTGTTGGACATTTTCATCTACATAACAAGAAAAAGGTGATGTGCCATTAGCCGGGACAACTGACAGTTCATCTGAATAAAGTGTTTTTCCCCAAAATTAACTTTACAGATAGGGGGCATGATGATAACAACATCTCCTCCTATAATGACTTTCATTATTATGTACTAACTAACAGTCTGTGAATACACCTACAGGAACAATATATTATTATTATTCTTATTGGACAAAGAGTCCCATTTTAGTTAATCATTTTGGTGTAAAATATATTTTCCTCATTTTCAAAGACCTGTCCAAAAGAGATGGCAGGACAGGCAGATTAAAATTGTAAAAAAAAAAAAATAAAAAGAATTCATATTCAAAGAAAAACTTAAACCACAGACTTATTACTTTTTTTTACATCTTGTTTTGATGTATCATCATTTCATTGCATTCCCTAGACACTAGCCACATTAAACACCACACACTAGAAATAAAATACAGCACCGTGGGAGATCTAGAGAGGTAGCGTTAGGTACCCTGACACTCATCATCATTTTCATCAACTATTAGAATCAGGGTCTTACATAGCTTGACCTCACACGGTTGACACATCCACAGCAATCTTTCTTTCTTAAAACATCATAACCTCTCCAGCAAATTACACTTGCTACAATAATAATAATAATGATAATTCCCCAGCGGTGGGGGCTTAACGAGCTAGAATAAACCATTGCAAAATTCTTCATAAAAGTCAATCAATCAAACAATATCCTTTAGCTCCCCAAGGAGCATAGGCCTTCAACAAACACTTGCCAAGTCTTCCTGTCCTGTGCCATCCGCTCAAGTTCTTTCCATGTTTTCCTCATCATTTTCACCTCTGTTTCCAGTTCTCTTCTTTATAAAAGTGTCGGCAGATTATAGAATTAACGTGCTTAGCGACAGCCAGCATTGTTTTCGCTTATCTGAATATCTTGTGAAGACTCCCATGTGATAGAAGCTTTACTACTCTTCTATCTACATGTCTGTCAAGAGTAATCTTGTTTAAAGATAGACTCCATTGAAGCCTATACTAGATACTCTTGAGTTTTGGCCACTTTTGGACCACTACTGCAATGCAGGGGAGGCAATACCATCACAACACGTACAATACTAAACTCCTCGCACAATACCACATACTTCTCACACAATACTACATATTCCTTAGACACCCAGCGCAGAGACCATAGCGCGTAATATTCACGCGTGCTATACAAAAGAATACACAGAATCTAACGCCCCATATCACGATTGCACAGATTCGGAGTCTAGGTGAGTACTCATACCAAAGCAATGATACATTTGTATTCATACTCAAAACATTGATATGCATGTATGTTGAAGGCCGTTTTTGTTTCGTGTTAGGGTTTTGCAAGTGTATGTTGTTTACATACAATATTCATGTGAATTTACTGTCCAGGGTTCTTTCTTTACGTGCCTGACAAACAAGTATTACTTTACTTTTGTGCACACATCTCTTTCTCCAAAGAAAGTAATAGCAGCTGAGTGACGGTTTATAGCTTTAATAAACATGACGAACTTCACAATAGACCCATTGATGTGGTCAGGCAATTAGAGCACAATCAAGATTAATAATAATAATAGTCACTCATATTTTACTAAACAATCCTTTCAATAGTGAAATATGAAATACAGTTGTATACTTTAAATATACGGATATTGTATACATGAATATTTCTTATGGGCCATACACACACACCCAGAAACACATCTCAACAGCCAACACGGCTGGTCACTGAATGCCCCCTTTTCCCCACTCCCTTTGCTGCTAAACTCTCTCTCTTTTTGCACACGCCTCGTTAGCAATCCTTTTCCTGCCAGTCTCATCACGTGACATAAAGTGGCTATTGGGCTGGGAGAGCGAAGCGACGTTCTGGGCATTCAAACTACTGCATTTTCTAACTCCCAACATTGCCCCCCTGTTACGGAGCGGAAACCAAGGGTTTTCGCTTGAGAAAAGTGGATAGTTAGCACAAGAACTACTAATATATTAGGAAAGAAAAATCATACTGTTCAGACTAATATATATGAAATAGTAATTATGGCACCACATGACATGAAAACAGATACATCTAAACAGTTTAGACAAAATGTCATCCAATCTTTCAAAAAATGCAATGCATATCGTAAAATGAATGTTTCGATGGTATGGTACCTAAAAATAAAACAAGATCAGACAATGTCAACATCTGGCACAAACAATGTCACTTTCCAGTTACATTCCTTGACAATAGGTCTGCCAGAAAGTTTTCTGATCCCTTGATATGGATAATTGTATATCTATATTCTTGAATAAGCAAGAACCATCTGTGTAATCTATGTTCTAATCTTTTTTGAATTAGGGATGTTAGTGGACGGTGATCCGTCTGGAGGTAGAAGTGTGCGCCAAGTAAATAGCGTGATAACATACCCATACACCAAATGATGGGCAAGAGTTCTCTTTCACTGGTGGAATACCGAGTTTCTGCTTGAAGCAACTTCCTGCTTACATAAAAGAATGGATGTGAAGTATCATTGAACCATTGCAACAGGCAGCCACCAATGCCAGCCTGGGAAGCATCAGTCCTCAGAAGAAATGGCATAGTGATATTAGGTAACACCAAATTAGGTGCCTTGGAAAATACAGTTTTAATTTTGTTCAAAGCTCCACTGCAAGTATCGGACCAAATAACTTTATTAGGAGAACCCTTTCTAGTCAAAGATGACAGGACAGAAGAAATAGATGAAAAGTTCAGAATGAACTTGTGATAAAAGTTAATGTGGCCTATCATGCTCCTAACTTGTTAGGGATATCTAATTCTAATATACGTTTGACAGTCTGCTCATCAGGGAATAACATGTGGCTACCAACACGGTGACCAAGAAATGAAATTTCTCGACAACCAATCTGAACCTTTGAAGGTCTAGCTGTCAAACCAAGCTTTCTAAGTAGCATTAATAAAGATTTTAAACCTGTGATATGTACTTGCCAAGAACTATGGAATAAACAGATGTCGTCTATGTATGTGATGACATCAGACCTATCTCCTAAGAGTCTCCGCATCATGCGCACAAAAGTCGCTTGAGCATTGACAAGACCAAGACACATATAATTCCATTGGAATAACCCATATGGAGTCATAAATGCGGTTAGCGGTTTGGCCTTCTCAGTTAAAGGGATCTGCCAATATCCCTTGGATAGATCTAGTTTGCTAAAGTATGTAGCCTGGGGTCATTGTGATAAGAGATCCTCCAAAACAGGCATAGGCTCATCATCTGTGATAGTGACACTGTTAAGACGTCTAAAATCAATGCAGATGCGAAGAGATTTGTCCTTCTTTCTAACTAGAACCATAGGAAAAGCACAGGATGATTCAGAAGGAGAAATGATGCCCATGCGTAGCATATCCTTAAGTTCACTATCCACCTGAGATCTGTAGTGTAAAGGTATAGTATACGATCTGAGTTTGATAGGGTGATCATCACTCAATATAATATCATGAGAGATAACATCAGTGCGACCTGGAAGTTCTGTCAGCACATCAGAGAAAGATTCTAAAATAGCAAGAGCCTTTCTCGATAACCAGAATCTAAATCACCTGATACAGTTACATTTCTCCGGGATTCGGAAGATGTTAAAGGCAGCAGAGGAAAATTAAAAGAAATATCACTCGCTGTAGAAACATCAGATTCTAAAACAGCTGACAAAGTGTGTCGAACAGGTTCATCAGAAATACTGTCCAAGATAGGTTCTAACTCAGCAGGGCGCTCCACATACAATTTTAACATATTAATATGAAACATTTTAATTTTGCCCCTTATGTCAATGGCATAATCTACATCAGTTTTCGTCTCAACCACCTTAAAAGGGCCCTGCCAGGAAATTAGCAGTTTATTTTCCTTGGTCGGAAGAAGTAACCATACTTGTTCTCCTGGTAAGAACGAACGTAATTTTCGAGATTGGTTGTAGCGGAATCTCGACCTATGCGAAGCATTACGTATCATACTTGATGCATAGGTACATGCATCCACAAGGCGTTGTCTGAGATCAATGACCAGTTCATAGCTGGTGCGGACAGTATTATCCTCCACTGATCCCAACAACAAATCCTTTAGTATGTGCATAGGACCTCTAGGCTTGGCACCATAAACCAACTTAAATGGAGAAAAGCCAGTGCTCTCATGGGGCACTTCTCTGTAAGCAAATAAGACCGCTGGCAACATTAGGTCCCAGTCACTGTCACGAAGTGGCTTTATGTTAGACTCTGTCTGAGTACAGAGACAAGACCCTGGTTATGAGAAAATCTGAGAAGATAGATTTAGATGAGAATGACAGTGAATGTGGAAGGATGAGACTTATAACTTCAAGGGTGAGAACCTAGATTGAGACTTATTTTCTAGCTACTGTCTCACCACCTCTGATTACCAGAAAGGAGATAAGGTTTCACTAAACTCCACAGACACCAGTATACAGACAAAGCATATAATTACAGTATAGTTAAAGATAAACTGATCCAGTGTACATTTTATAGTTTATTAAACAACAAATACATACCACAGCAAACAAAATATAGTGCGAGTTCGCACAACCTGGAAAAAAAGAAAGAACAAATCAAATTTTTTTTTTTTTTTCGTACGCCCGCTAATACTCGAGGCGAAATCTCAGGTTATTATTTTAACCTGACATTGATTTTACGTGAGTATCCCTTTTTCTTGTACAGAGACAGATGTCCCTCGCCATTCAGGCAAATACTCTCCGATTTCGGAGGTACCCATTACAGCTGGGTCGGCTCAGGAGCCGCCAATCCCTGGTCGACGACACTCCTTCAAATGTCCTCGCCAGGTCTCGAGTTAATCCAGTCCAAATCCCGGTCGACGAAAAATCCTCAAATGCCGTCACCCGGGTTTGATCCTGAATCACCCGGTCGCCAGAGCGGTGTTGTAACCACTACGCTAGCGCGGCTCCCACAAATCAAATGAAAGACACAATATAAAAATGTCCACACTCTCTTTCACACCTGCATGAAAACACTAAGGATAAAGTAATATACTTGGTGGGAGTCTCTGGGTAAGAGCCACCACTCCTGACTACACTATTGTTACTAACTAACACACTGTCCCGCTGAAGATGCATAAACTAAGTGACTCCTCTGTCTTAAAGGCGCTCTAGGCGGTCCTGCCCAACTAACACATACACCACCAGAAATGATACGCTAAAAGACTTTTCAGCGCTAACTCTCATAGGCTGTCCTCTAAGTATTCTATCTAACCCTACTGTTCCTCGATAACTTCTCTCTCTCTCTCTCTCTCTCTCTCTCTCTCTCTCTCTCTCTCTCTCTCTCTCCTCTGTCTCGGTTCAGTGCCTCTCTGACGCTACCGTATTCGTCTGAGGCTCTGATGAGTTGCTTCTTCGTCACGCACCTCCTCTCGTTAGCATTTAGAAAAAAATGTTTTCCCTCTCTCCTGTCCCGAATACTGATGAAGAGGGCCTTGATACTTTGATATAAATTTAATTGCCTAAGGCTGTAGATGTTATCACTGCTGATGACACTCAATTCTGCAAACCGCCGAGTTAACCCGCTTCAGGTTTAGGCTTACTGCATTATTATGGCAGTATTGTAAACACCAGGCAGTGTAGCCTGTTTGGTGTGGGCCTTAACGAGCTAAGAGCTCCTTATTTAGAGACAAGTTCCCGCTGAGGTATGTGTCCTCACTGCAAGAGAACTTCTCCTTCCTTTCAGTGTTTCCGACGTAACTGGGCGACCGGTACAAGCACGTACCCAGTTTTTTTTAATTACGGCGATGTCTCGTGCCTCCTTCTCCTGAGAAGGCAAAGTCCGTGATAGGCTTAGGGCTATCTATAACCTCCACGCCGTGAACTGCCAACGATACAGAATTTCTCGAACTGAACAGACTGCAAAATGGCGCTTCTTCACGGGACAAAATTTTTGGACTAGTGAGCGATAAATACTTTTGAAGCTCACTATTTATATTGTGAATTAGCTGATGCAATATCAGACGCGGTGAGTCATCGCTTCTGGCATTATCTATCAGGAACCGCTTATAACCAACCTTTGACCTCCTATCATGCCTACACATAAATTAAATCTAAACCACCCAATCATATCATAAGCTAACATATGACTCAGTGTACCGAGCAAACCGTAAAATTATTCCTGCTCACGCGCCGAAATAATACGTAGTATTCTGTAACCCTCTGACCTTCTATCTACCAGAATAATTTTACTGGTTCAGCGTTAACCTGGGTCGTGCTTTCCCCATCCCTACAAAAAAAAGGGTTAGTGAAGGTGGTCGGATTTATCCTAATGTCCAAGAAAAAAATAACCCAGAATTAATAACTAATGACCTCGACCGCCTAATAATAATAAAAGAACACAAATAATTACATGGAAAAGAAAAATGGGGCGAGTTGAAAATAACAGTAACTCATCACAATACTCCGCCCTTCTAGTTCGGGCCTCCCGGTCTAAAATACTGTAAATTTCCTTTTCATACTGGTCACTATTCACGTCCATAGATATTCTATTCTCTTTAATGGCGGTCATTACTTGTATCCAATTCTCTGCCGCACTGGTCTGAATGGCTACAAATCCACTTTCCTTCCCTCTGTCTTTTAGTCGCTCTGCAACTGGCAGTTGGCTGGGCCAATCAGCCATGACATACCTCCTTCCCCTTCGCACCTGGCCTTGATGCGGCAAAAAAGTACAAATAAAGCATCAGCGAGAGCTGCTGAGGTGATAGTCTTCAGTGTTATGGCCTCCGGCCAACGTGTTCATAAGTCTATACACGTTAGGGTATATCGATATCCTCTATCGGACATGACTGACATAGGACCAACTATGTCAACCGCAAGCTTGGTGAAAGGCCGTAATGGCACATCAGTGACTTGTAAGGGTGCAGCATGGTGCTTGTCCCTACGTGCTACCTTTTGACATGTTGTACACAACCTGCAGTATAGCTTTACGTCTTTGTTAACACAGGGCCAATAAAAATTCGAGGTGACACGAAACAGAGTACGCTTAATCCCCATATGACCAGCTAAAAGCGAGTCATGGGCAGTATTCAAAACAATAGACCTAAAACTCTTTGGAGTAACTACCTGTCTCCTGACTGAAACATAGTTGTCAAAGCATCTAGTCAGTACTGAGTTTTTAATTTCGAACCAGTAACGTGAAGTTTTTGTCTTTTTGACATGTTTGCTCTCTGCTAAAGCAAACAATGGTTGCAAAGCAACATCTTCGCGCTGTTTGGCCGCGAACGACTGGGGTTGGGGTGGGGGGGGGAGAGACATTATGAACATTCTGAAGAGATGCTCTCTCACTAAATGGTATAGCTGGCTCTGCCTTCGATTCATCGGCATGCTGGGTCCTAGTGACCACAGCGTTAGCCAAAACTGGGTGAGATTCAACCCATTTATATATCTCCTCTGGAGAGCAATCTTTAACACCTGGTATGTTACCAAGGATAATCTCTGATACTGATTGCTCAAGGACACATGCCCTTACCTTACCTGTAAAGAAAGGTATGGCAATGTCTATTTCTGCTACTGGGTAACACTCTATACTCCCTCCAAATGTTATGCATTTCACTGTTTTACCAGTGAAGGCAGATTCATCAATTAACGATCTACGGACTCCGACAGTGGTACAGTCGGAATCACGAAGGACACTTACAAGCCTGTTATACAGGAAACCAGTATATAACTTTAGGCGTCCCACGTTCTCACAAGATGACATAGTGGGTAGAGCATGCCCGCAGATCAATCTGGGCTGTGAACCAGGTTGGAATAATGATTTGCACCCATAACAATTTTCATCATTAAGTGAGCTAACAACACATGCATTGGCATGGTCGGCTACCTTCTCATCATTCTTCTTTGTAGTTACACATGCATTACCCCTGTCATGGTTGCTATTGTCATGATGCCCACAGTGTTTGTTTGTACTGTTTCCATAGTATTTCTTATAAGGTCTATTCCTAGCACATCTGCCATTATTCCTATTACCACTGTAGAGTGCGTTGTCTTGTGTGGGTCTATGATCCATAAGTTTGTGATGCATTTCATCACCATGGCTAGAATTGTGCCACCACTGACCTTGGTTTGAATAACCATAGTCTCGACTCTGTGAGAAGTTAGATGTTGACCTCTGCCTTGGGAAGTTATATTTTCCACGGTAGTTGGATCTATAGCCTTGCCTTACTCTGCTGTCCACACTCTGTGAACGAGGTCTCTGACCACCATCTCTATAATCATGACGAGCCATACATACTGGGAGTACGTCCTTTAAAGTTGGTTTGTGAACCTCTTTATCTGGGTGAGCTGTCATCTATTGTCGCCCAAGTATTTCCATTGCCTCAAGGTCTTTCGGTTTTCTTTCTTGAAAAAATGAGGCAATTTCGGTGCTACATGCCGACAACACCTTGTCACGTAACATTAGATCAAGTAAGCCAGTGAAGGACTTATCAATACCGGACAACTCTATCCATCATTTAGAGTATAATTTAATAAATGAGATAACCTCTCCAAAGTCAGCTTTCCTGCTAGGCAGACAGGAATGAAATTTATCACGGAATCCCGTTCCCGTAAGCTGAAATTTACGTAGCAATGTCTCCTTGACAACATCGTAGTCTTCTCTACTACTGCTGTCCAAAGCAAAATAAGCCTGTAGAGCGTCTGCTGTTAAGAAATCTTATAACGTAGAACTCCATTGAACCTTGGGGATCTTCAACGCACTGATCTTGAGTTCAAATCGTTGTAGGAAGCTGTCTAAGCAGTCTTTTTGCTGGTCAAAATTGGGCAATCGTATTCGGTTTGTTGTCACAGGTGTACTAGAAAATGTCTTTGGAGCGTTCAACTTCACTTTCCTTAAGGCGACAGTAACATCTACATCTATCTGAACACGCAATTTCTCTATCTCCAAATCAGTTACTTTCTGTGCAGCTGCAGCAGCTAATGTTAGTTTCTCTATTTCAATTGCTTTATCTTTCTCCAATTCTCGATGTCTTTCTAAGGCCATTAATTTTTCCCGTTCAGCTTCAATCTTTAATTTTTCTTTTTCCGCGTCTATCTTTAATTGTTCTTGTTCAGCGTCTATCTTTAAATATTTCTTGTTCAGCGTCTATCTTTAATTTTTCTTGTTCAGCGTCTATATTTAATTTTTCCAGCGCAAAAGCTTGTGCAAGATCTTTTTCTTTCTCTTCCATCTTTATTCGCTCCAATTTCTCATTTTGTTCCAGTTCTAACTTGTCCTTCTCTAAATCTTGTGCCTTTTTCTTCTCGTCATGTTCTAACTGAAGACGTTTCAATTCACGTTCATTCTGTCTTTCTATGCGTGCATTGTAACTGTCGAATTGTGTGGTAGAAAAAGCCTCTAATTCCGCTCCTGATTTATTAAATCTAATCTTGATTTCTTTGAAGTCCTGCAAAGAAGACATGATTGTCTCCCAAAAACCACTTTCTGTTCAAGATGTGGTGATATTTGTAATGATGAACAATACAATGCTCAATACATATGTAATTCCTACAAAACCACCAAGGACATAATTAAAATGTGTTAAATTGTGGTGCTATTATTAATGAATAGTGCAACACTCAGTACATGTTATTAAAAAATGTATACAAAATTTTGCTATGAGTATCAATGGGTCCAGACAAGTGCACAATGTACAAATGAAGGCAATGGTGTCAATGACAATGATGGTGGTGATATATTTCAAAATACAACACACACACAAACAAATCAAAATCAACTAAAATAAGACAACAAAAACAATATTCTATATTAAAATGTAAACAAATAATAACTATTAGACACTACAATAGTTCACAACTAAAACCAAACAACCGTCACATTAACAACTAAAGAGAAGAAGGTATAGAAACACTATTACAGTAACTGACAATGTGTGACATAGATACGAAACAATAACAACACGTGATACCTGACGGCACCGCTAAATATAAATGAATGTTCAGATGCAGATAAGGACTATCAACATTTGAATGTATACGTCAAAGCGCTAAACTTCCCTAAATGCAACCCTCACATAAACCTATAGAAGATCACCTTTCATCATACTTCCGAAGATGAATGATAAAAATGATACCTAAAAAAAAAAATGGCAATACTGAACATATAGAAGAGAAAAAATATGGAGCACGCTATGACCGCACAAGATGCTATAAACTGGGTTATCACAATCCAGAAGCTTTTAAAATAAAACTAAACCTATTTTAAATTCAGAAAAAAACTTTTGCGGTCTGAACAAAGCGAAGCGTTTGTTTACAATAGTCACATGACTCAGCAACGCAACGCTGAGCCAAAAATAGAAACTATAAACTTCTGTAAACTTGTGTGATAATACGTCGTATGGTCGAACTGTTGTATTTACTCTTAAATAATAAAGTGCACAGAATTTCTTTTATATATATTATGAACGTTTGTACATAGTATTGTTCCCGCAAAGCCTTAAATGATGTTTGAAAAATCGGCAAATCGTTAGTCTTTAAAATATTCCGTAGGCAGAAATAAATACGAGCATGTTTCTTGACCCAAATTCCTGCTGACGACAAAGGTCACGGGGCGTGGCTACAATTCTCCTCTCTGTTTGCAGAAAATTTGCACGAATGAAGTTATTTTTATAAAGCATAGTTCGTCAAAATAGCTTAAAACACGTTGCCTTAAAAGTGCATCTAAAAGCATATCTAATGTTCTGTCATATTATAGTTCAATTGATGCAAATGCACTGTGGATAAACGTGTTGCACATAATTAATTGTCGTCATACAAATTTGCAAGGCACACAGCTTGGCTTCCCATTTTTTGAAAGCCGTTTTTGTCTCGTGTTAGAGTTTTGTAAGTGTATGTTGTTTACATACAATATTCATGTGAATTTACTGTCCAGGGTTCTTTCTTTACGTGCCTGGCAAACAAGTATTAGTTTACTTTTGTGCACACATCTCTTTCTCCAAAGAAAGTAATAGCTGCTGAGTGACGGTTTATAACTTTAATAAACATGACGAACTTCACAATAGACCCATTGATGTGGTCAGGCAATTAGAGCACAATCAAGATTAATAAATATAATAGTCACTCATATGTATGAAACAATCCTTTCAATAGTGAAATATGAAATACAGTTGTATACTTTAAATATACGGATATTGTATACATGAATATTTCTTATGGGCCATACACACACACCCAGATACACTTCTCAACAGCCGAAAAGGCTGGTCACTGAATGGCCCCTTTTTCTCCACTCCCTTCGCTGCTAAACTCTCTCTCTCTTTTTGCACACGCCTCGTTAGCAATCCTTTCCCTGCCAGTCTCATCACGTGACATAGAGTGGTTATTGGGCTGGGGTAGCGAAGCGACGTTCTGGGCATTCAAACTACTGAATTTTCTAACTCCCAACAATGTAGTCATACCAATACATTCATATACATGTAGTCATACCAGCACATTGATATACATGTAGTAATATGTACACACTGATATACGTTGTAGTGATACTTAAACATTGATATACATGTAGTGATATGAACACGCTGATATACATGTATTGATATCAACATATTGATATACATGTAGTGATACCAACACTTTGATATACATGTAGTCATACCTACATATTGATATACACGTAGTCATACAAAAATATTGATGTACATGTAGTCATACCAAAACATTGATATCTTCAAATCGTAACAAAACATTGCTTTACATGTAATCATATCAACACAATGATATACGTGTAGTCATACCAAAACATTGATATACATGTAGCAATACAAAAATATTGATATACATGTAGTCGTATCAAAATATTGATATACATCTAGTCATGCCAAAATATTTATATACATGTAGTCATACCCATGTATGTTAAATAGGCAAACGTTAGGAGAAGTTAACACCTTTAAATATCTCGGGTCCACTATATGTAGTGATGGAAGATCAAGTAAAGAAATCAAGACAAGACTTGAGATGGCCTCAGCTGCCATGACAAGGCTGAATGTGATCTAGAAAAGTAACATCAGTTTTCCTGTGAAGATCAAATTATACAAATCACTCGTATTATCTATTCTCTTGTATGGGTGTGAGGGCTGGACAGTCACTGCAGATATGGAGCGAAGGATTCAGGCTTTCGAGCATAAATGTTATAGAAGAATTTTGCGCATTTGCTATAAAGAGCACAAAACAAATGTCTATGTTAGAGAGAAGATAAACACCTATGCAGGCCACCAAGAACCACTTTTGTCAGTAGTGAAACGTCGAAAGCTTGCCTGGTTTAAGCATGTAACTCGTCATGACGCCCTTTCGAAAACGATCCTCCAGGGAACAGTCGAAGGTAAACGGAGAAGAGGAAGGCAAAGAAAATCATGGGCTGATAACATCAAAGAATGGGCAGGACACGGTTTTTCCACACTTGTACGCATTGCTGAGGATAGAGAGCAGTGGAGGACCCTGTCTGCTGATGCTTCCACTATGGCACCCCTACGACCCATGACGGGTTACGGGTTGAGATGATGATGAGTCATACCCAAACATTGATACACGTGTAGTCATACCAAAATGTTGATATACATGTAGTCGAACCAAAATATTGATATACATGTACTCGGACCAAAATATTGATATACATGTAGCTATACCAAAATATTGATATATATATGTAATCATACCAAAACATTGATATACATGTAGTCATACCAAAACATTGATATACAATAAGGCATACCAAAATAAGGATATACATGTAGTCATACCAACACATTGATTTACATGTAGTCATACCAACACATTGATATACATTTAGCCATACCAAAATATTGTTATACATGTAGCTAGACCATCTAAAGCATTACTGTGCGCGTTAGCGATCTTACGCGAATTGTCACAAATATTTGAGCCATTTTTACAAGTATTCAAAACTGAGTTAACGGTGCAATGTGTTTTTGCAGTTTCTTCTTCTTCTTCTTCTTCTTCTTCTTCTACTTCCTCTTCTTCGTACACTCTCAGACGTCCACTTGAATGTTTTCAAAGAAAGCAATAGTCAGTTTGAGGCTATGTGAATCTCCGTAGAGCTTTTCCGCGAATAGTACTAGTGTCGGCCATACGCACTTTCTCTGCAGTTTAATGTAAACAACTAAGAAACAGTTAAATTGACATAACATTGTATGCATTATCATCGCCCTTCAGCTCCGCAAGGAGCATATGCCTTCAACAGACATATGCCTTCAACAGACATATGCCTTCAACAGACCTATGCCTTCAACAGACACATGCCTTCAACAGACATATGCCTTCAACAGACATATGCCTTCAACAGACATATGCTTTCAACAGACATATGCCTTCAACAGACATATGCCTTCAACAGACATATGCAAAGATTTCCTGTTTTATGTATAATGTCGTATATTTTGCAACCTTGGTTTCGCAACGGCCATTAAAAGCAACTTCCGGAAACTCTCGAGGAAGAAATCAAGACCCTTTTAAGGAATAATCCGTCAGTTTGCGATGTTTCCCGGACATAAGTGAAGTTATCTGAAACGAACCGCGCTCTGCAGTTCCACTTTATGGCCCCGGTAGTTGAATACAAGTCTTCTGTTCTTTATAGTAAAATTACAAATGCCTATACCAGTGAAAAAAGGTTAGTCGCATGGCTGCGTTTTGTGGCCGGAAAGAATTAGTAACACTAACGGATCCAAGGACTTTTTCCCCGCTGAATATTTAGTGCATGACCGGGTATAGTCAATATCTTCAGCATCTGTTGCGATTTTAGTACGTAATTTTTTTTTTTTTTCTTAACCAGCGGCACTTGGGCTTTCAGCCCTTTTAGCCCAATGACATGTCATTGCGAGGCTGGGGAGCCAGTGGACTTTCCTTCCAACCCGGTCAGGAGCTTCGCTCCTTCCCATCCACAGAGGGTTCATCTCAGGAGCCGTTCAGGTTATTCAGTCAAAATCTCGGTCGATGACACTGCTTCTAATGCCAACGCCCGGACTTGAACCTTGAACACCTGATCGCCAGCGCAATGTGGTAACCATTACCCCAGCGCGGCTCACTTAGTACGTAAAAAATTTATAACAAACGTGTATAAAGCTATGGATGGTTTAAAATTAAATGAGAAAGCCAACATGTTAGACATTAAAACAACATTTATTTAAAAACATGCTGGTAAAATGGCCAACGGTGAAATGTGATTAAGAAAGCAGTACCAAGTACCGTTCCTAGTGGCGTAGGAGATCATGTCTCTCCACAACTTCCTGTCTCCAGTACAATTTATCAATTCTGCTGTTGACTTCTTTCCATGCCACGATGTCAAACTGTCCAGTATTTGCTCTTTTTGTTTTCCCCTATTTCGTTTTCCTTTAATCTTACCTGTTGTTACGGTACATTCCAACTGTCCTCTTCTCGTAACATGCCCAAAAATAGTGTCCCTGGTATTTTTTAATATTCTTCTGTAAAACCACATCTCTGTTGCCTCTAGTGCCTTCCCTATTTGTTTACTAATTGTACATGACTCGCTCCCATATGTCAGGATTTGTTCTATATAACAATGAAGAACTCTCTTTCTTACTTCCAATGACAAAGAATTATTACATAAAATACTCTTCATTCTATAGAATTATGAAGAAAGCAGATGCTTGGAAACACAAAAACAATACTGACTCCTGTGATATTTACTGGCCTAGAACACTCAAGAAGAAATGTAACCGGGCTGGTTACAACATCAATGAAAGAATGTGTGTGTCCGTCAGCTGGTCGGGTCAGTTCAGTTAATGGTGTTGAGCGCAGGTAAATATTTTGAAGTGCGCTAACACTTGTACGTTTCTTGGTTCAAGTCGTTACAGGCCTGTCCGCCTGAGATGGAAATCAATGGTGAAGTACTTATGTCTTTCTTACACAAAGTAGTGAGTATCCAAAAATGAAAATGTAAATCCACAGGAATAATATATCCAATAGAGTAAAATACAAACTTGTCTACTTAAAAATACTTGTCTAACCTGAACAAAACTTGTCAAGTTAAAAACAACTTGTCTTGATAATCTCAAAGACGAAGTTCTGTAAAAATCCTCTCGCCTAACGAATCCTAAAATCTATACAAGCCCTGTCAATCGCCCACGTCTCTTCTTTATATACAGCCCACTATTTTTTTCCCGCCAATTTTCACACGATGCTTTATTTTTCACACGGTATCAAACATCTACATTTGCACACGCTTCCTCAGCTTTTCGATTTTTTTCACACGACTCTCACTCTAGCAACGGAAAAAACCCAGATTAGCAACTTCTCCCAAAACTTTCCATTCAATAAACATGCATTTACTATTTTGTTGTTTTGGGACAGCTTCTCTCGAAGCCGTGAACTTTTCATGATACTGTATTTTGTGCACAAATGTCTTAACTGCTTTTAACGTTGTTATTTCTCATTTTATGTGGTTTTTAACACGTATTAATTGTATTGTATGCCAAGCGGTCACAGAAATACGTTGTACTGTGTGGACAGAATACTTATGCTGTATGGAGA
>JAMPIV010011731.1:0-195000 GCA_024509875.1 Oreohelix idahoensis | reverse complement strand
AATTTAATTAGAGTTTATTGGTGTAATTAGACAAACACTGTAAATTTCACAAAATGATGGTTGTTTATCCAAAATGAAAAATATGTAATCCAAACGAATAATATATGTACATCCAAATAGAATATACTGATTTGTCTACTCAAAAAAAACTTGTCTTGGTATCATCAAAGACGAAGTTCACCTAACGCTATTTGTAAAAATCCTCTAGTCTAAAATTATGGTTTCATTAGAATCATAAATCCTGAAATCGCTGCCTATCGCCCACAACTCTTCTATTTATACTATTTCTTCTTTTTTTCCCGCCTTTTTTCACACGACCAGTCCTTTTTTCACACGGTACAATAATTAACATTTGCACTCCTCTCCTCAGCTTTTCGACCTTTTTGCACACGACATTCTGTTATTTCGACTTTTTTTCACATGTGTGATCTTTTCCAACTTAACAATAGGATTAAAAAAATCCCAGATCACACAAACATTCATTTCCCACTTTCGCGTTTATAAAACCCATTCATTATTATCTGGGACTGACCTACGTTTGCCCTATCAGATCAGTAACTGCCAACTGAACTTTCAATGAATACTGCGTTTTGTGTAAAAACGTCTTATTTGCTTTTAAGGTCTGGCATTCTTACATGTAGCATATTCTAGCACATATAAATGCTTAGCGTGGAAGTAGGAGGGACAAAGCTAGCATGAAAGGCCAAGCGGTCACAGTGTATATACTCTGTTTATAGTCCTGTTTTATTCATATACACATTCGCGCATATATGTATTACACATGATATTATGCACTTAAAGAAAAAAAAGAAAAGGAAGAAAGAAAGATCTCTAACACTGAACGTCGGGCCAAGCGAACTTAATTTTTTAAAAGGGTTCTGAACTGGTGAATACAGATATTCCAGTCAGACTCCACTAGTTGTGCGTAATTATTCTTCTAGTTTGCCAGTCATTAAAAGCCGTGCGTGGTTTTATCAAAGTATTGTAGATAGTCTGAATGAGTTTCTGACTGATGTTGTATTTCTCTATCATTGCCAATAACGCCTCTTGCCGTGTTGTGCGAAAAAGTCTGTGTGAAGTCGGCAAAAAGATGATAAAGTTACAGGTGTCAAAGCACTGGAAAAATGTGTTAGTAATTCTACAATACTTTCTGTCCCATAGGCTGGGTGAACATTTTTAAAAAAAAGTCATTCGTCTTACTAGGACAAAAGGCAAAGAAAATTGACTACGCTACGGCCACAAGGCCTTCGTGAGGACAAGGAGAGAAAGAAAGAGCTAAGTAAGAAACATGAGAAAAGAAATAAAGATGGATACAACCCGGAAGACCTGCTAGTGAGCGTGGACTGCCAGGTGGTCTGGAATCGTGCAGTGAAACACATTTTGTTTTAAATTCACCCACCGTTCACCACGTCTTACTGCAGTTCTTCTAATCTTCCTTTTTGTCCTGACGTAGCCCTTTCTTCTGTCCACACATAACAACTTTTCAGTGGCGTAAATAGGGTGAAGCAGGGGTGGGAGCACGTACCCTGGGCACCAATTTTTATTTACGTTTATTTATATTTTTTATTTGGGTGGCGGAGGCCATTTTATGCTTTAAAAATGCAAAAGAATCCACTTCTCATTTATGACAATCCCATGTATCACACTTCACATTTATGTGTAGGTATATGTAATTTTAGGACAGAGTCAGGTGATGGTGTTCTGAGAAGACCAAGAGCAGCAGTTGAGAGTTGTTTGGAAGGGTGAGGTTAGAGGAAGTGAGTAGTTTAAAGTACGTAGGGTTGCATGTGTCAACAAAAGGAGAAATGGAAGTAAAAGTGAGGCGCAGATAAGATGTAGGGAGGAAAGATTTCAAGGGACGCCATTTTTTAAAAATTTTCTCTGGGCGCCATCAACCCTAGTTACGCCTCTGCAACTATTATTTATCTGATTTGCAGTCTCAAAATTGACCAATTCTCTAATTACCCATTACAGAATATCGATCACACACTGTGTAGTAGGTTTCGATGACTCGATAAATATCAACCCCGAGTTGTTGGCCTTGTGAGGTCACGTTTTAATGTTTAGTTTGTTATGTCTCCTTTCTTTTTAACCTTTAGCTCCACTTATACATCAGCAGCAAAACGTTACATCACGCATTAACAGTTATCACATCGCATATTTAACAGATGTGTCTAAAATGAAAATGTTAAAAAATTGACATTTTATATTAAATCGTTGACACAATTTTCGAAGGCAATATTTTTTTTAACTGGCAATTTGGAAATCTTGTTTAAATCAGCTCCGCCTATGCCGGGCCCAAGCCCGGCTGAAAAAGGAGGAGGGCGGCCTGCATGGAGGCTGTAAGGAGGCAGCCCCTCCACCATGCAAAGGCACAACAGGCCAATCACCTGTTTGCTTTAAACTTTTGATTACGAGAACTACAAGAGAGAAAACCGGACTGATTCTAAAGGCGACGAACTGGAACGGACTACGGACTACGACTTATGGAACTTGGAACACAAGAAGTATAAATGGGAAAGAAGAGGAGCTGGTGGAAGAGATGAGGAAAGCAAAACTAGAAATCCTGGCTATAACGGAAACAAAGAAAAAAGGACAAGGAGTCAAAGATCTCGATGGCAACACGCTGCTCTACAGTGGTGTACCCATATCTGAAAGAGCTAAAGGGGGCGTGGGTTGCATTGTTGCCAAAAACCAAAAAGATAGTATCAAGGGATGGAACTTTGTCTCGCAGCGCATTATGGTTGTAAAACTAAAAGAAGGAGAAACCATAGTCAACCTGGTCATAGTGTACGGACCAAATGAGGATGAGAGAGCAGAGGTCAAGGAGGAATTCTTCGAGCTGCTTCAAAGGACAGTGGATGACTGCCTAGATGAAATTATCATGCTCGGAGATTTCAATGGCAGAGTTGGAAATGACCATGCTAGATGGGGTGGAGTTATCGGAAGATATGGAGAAGATACTCTCAATGACAATGGAAAGCGACTCCTTAGATTCTGCAGTGCAGTGAGCAGAATCTGATCATTACAAACACAAAGTTCCCCCATAAGCGCATACATGCATACACTAGATGTGAACCAACAAAGAATGAGAAGTCAGTGATCGACTTTGCCATTGTTAGGAGGAGCTCATTCAAATATGTCCGGGATGCTAGAGTCTGGAGGGGGCCAGAGATTGGAAGTGATCATTACCGGCTTACAATCAAAAGAACAACTGAAAGAGTTTCTCAGCATAGGAACTGCCCAACATCACGCAAGAAACTAAGTAAACGAACGGGAGAAATGAGCTTTAAGACCTACAAGCTGAGAGAGCCAGAAATTAAGACCAGATATCAGGGCCTTATTGCTGCAGCGGTGAGAAACACAGAAGAACAACCTGATGACTTGGAAACCCTATGGATTAAATACAAGTACATCATAAAGACAGCTTCTGCAGAAGCATGTGGTGAAGTTCGACTTGGGAACAAGAGAAAGAGGACACCTTGGTGGACAGAGGAAGTCAAAGAGAAAATAAGAGAGAAGAAAATGGCATGGAAACAATACTTAGGAGCTAAAAACACAACAAGACAAATGGAGAAATATAGAGAATATGTGACACTCAGAACAGAAGCAAAGAACAAGGTGCTAGCAGCAAAACAGAAGTCCTGAGAAGAATTTGGAGAAAAGCTAGAAAAAGATGCTCAAGAAAACCAGAAATTGTTCTATAAGACCCTAAAGAACATGAGGAAGGAAAAAAAATGCCCTCTCACATTTATAAAGGACAAGCAAGGCAAATTGCTTACTGCCCCGAAGGAAGTAATGGAAAGATGGAAAGAATATTTCTCAGAACTCCTGGATGGTGAGCATGGTGAAGCATCAGAAATGATAACCACTAGCACAGAAGAGAAAACCAATGATGGTGAAGATGACATAAAGATGGAAGAACTGAAGGCAGCGCTGGAGAAAATCAAGATGGGCAAAGCAGCAGGGCATGATGGTATAACACCAGAAATGGTTAAGTACATGGGAGCATCAGGCGACCTATTGCTCTTAAAGGTCCTACAGGCAGCGTGGTGCAACAAGATTGGGAGATTGCCGTCATGGCACCAATTTTCAAGAGGAGTGGCAGTCGACGGTGTGGAAACCGTGGAGGCATGTCCCTTCTCGGTGTCCCTGGTGGAATCTGCTCTGGAGTCCTGGGGCGGAGACTCCGACGCCTAGCTGAGGCACAATTGGATGAGGTCCAGTGCGGATTCCGAGCGGGCCGACGTGCTCGGGACCTGGTCTTCACACTCGGACGGCTGAGTGAGGGGCCCTTGGGTGTAGGAGTGAGAATCGTCTTTGTTTCGTGGATCTGGAGGGGGCGTTTGGCGGGGTCCCCTGGAGCAAACTTTGGGATTGTTTGGCAGGGAGGGGCATTCCAGCGCCTCTGATTCATGCTATGCAGCGCTTCTGCAGGTCTTGCATAAATTATGTGAGGACAGCAGACCGTGAGTCAGAGGAGTTCAGAACCACCGCTGGTGTGGGACAAGGTGGTGTCCTGTCACCTTGTCTTTTCATGCTCCTCGTGGACGATGTCGTCAAGGTATGTTGGGGGAGAACGTGAGAGTGTTCAGTGGGGTGCAGGAAGGTGGGACAAGTCTGTGTTTCAGAGCTGGCATTTGCTGATGATGTTGTCCTGATTGTTAGATCGGGGGCACGTCTCCGGTCCGGCCTGCGGGTCTGGAGGGGGGGGGGGGATTGCTGGAGGGGAGAGGGATGGTCATGGGCAGCTCTGAAACGGAATCCATGGTGGTATCGCGAGAGAAAAGAAGGCATCATATTGGGCTAGGAGAGTGGGTCCTGGGGCAGGTCGACCACTTTAAATGCCTCGGAGCTATTGTCGACCAAAAGGGAGGCATCGGAGAAGGGTTGGCCGCTCGGGAGGCAGCAGCTGGGAGACTTTTTCAGGCCATAGACCGAGGGTTCCTCAGCGGGAGAGAGGTTGGTGGGAGAACGAGGAGGGCTGTGTGCCGCTCCACCTGTGTCCCAGTCTTGAAATATGGATGCGAGTCGTGGGCGGTGACTACGGCCCACAGGGGCGGATCCGGGCCTCAGTGGTGAGGTATCTTGGGAGGGTGGTTGGGGTGACGGGAGGATGCGTCAGGGCCTTGGGTCCCACACCCTGCAGACCCAGGTAGTACAGTCCCAACTAAGATGGTTTGGCCATGTCTGCAGAATGAGAGGGGATCGGCTGCCACGGCAGGCATGGGAGAAAGGGAGCGGCCGAGGGTCCGCGGGGAGGACGGCATTGGACGGTCTTTTGGTGGCCGAGGACTGGAGTGGAGCCGGGCCGGGGGGGGGGGTGGGGCGGCCGATGGGATAGTCTGGCGCTCTCTTCCAAACCTCTACACCTCACGGTAGAAGGGGAACGACTAAGTAAGTAAGTTTAAATCAGCGTTTGTAATATGTCTGTTAACTGGTACTTGGTGGGATTAAGTGGGCCTATTCTTTCGTCTACTTTACCTTTTTCTTCATCGTTCTCATTTTCTGATTTCTCCCCTCTTTGCCCTTTCATCATTCTTTAACGTGATCGTTCATAGTCACACCTTGTATTTAATGTTAAATCTTTCCCATTTTTAGTGCTTTAATGAAACGTTATCGTTCATGATAATTTGCTTCATTGCATGTTATTAGTAGCATCGTTGGGAACTGCAAAGTTAGCGGTACGGGCGTTTGTTTGATCACATAATCTCTTATCTAAACAAACGTGTTTCTCCACATTTGATACAATAGAGTTCCAAGAATTGGGCTTTTAAAGACAAAGGACTTTCGCGATTGGGCTATTTGGAACAGATGCGAGAGAATTGCCTTTCACAGATGATCAGCCTTTGATGGCGTGTCAGGAAAATTATCTCTTTTGTCTGGGACGACAACGAGACAAAGGAAGCAAGCACTGGCAGTCTCTACGAGGGGAGATACCTCTAGTCTTCAGATAGATAACTCTCTTTGACAAAGGGCATGTCTCAGGCGGTCAGTTACATCATGTTGTTTCATCACCTGCAGATTTATCACGTGGAAGGAAGATTCCCGCCCCTTTTCGCCGATTGACGGACATAGACTTGCAATGCAAGCGCTCAATCATGGCACTTGCAAGGAAGGAAACAAATTACTGGATGAGAGCGGAGCTAGAGGAGCAGCCTAAGGATTGCTATACATTGGCGACTAGGGCTTATAATGTAGCGCGAAGTAGAAGTCATTATGATGTTCTTACACGTTCGTGGTGTATATGTCGGATCTTAGAGCAGACAACTAGATTCATAATTTCATTTTAAAAAATTGTGCGTATGCTTTTGAAAAATTACCTTAAATACTCATTGCACATGGTTAAGATTAAGAAACCCACATATACTCCAAGGAAAGTCAATTGTTTAGCGGTTAGAATGTTTACAACAGCACATAGCTAAAGATAATAGTATAATGTGGAATATCTAAGAAATCAGGGAATACGAGAAACATTTTAGTCACAATATAATAAATACCAAGTACTCCAAAAGCTAGAAGATGTAGCAGATACGAAAGACCACTAGCAACAAGTTAAAAATACATGGGACGAGACATGTGGAGAAGTACTGGGAAAAAGAGAATATCAGCAAAAGACATCAATAATAACATAAACCATAAACATGATAGAAGACAGGAAAAACAAGAAAGCAGATTTAAACAGAAGCAAAACCAGAAGCTCCAAAGCCAAGGCTTATGCAATGTACATAGAAGCAAACAAAGAAATAAGAAGAAACGTCATAAGAGGCAAGAGGAAGTATATTGAAGAATTGACAAAGGAAGCAGAGGAAGCTGCAGCCAAAGGAAATATGATGAACCATTACAACAACACACATAAGCTAACAGGGAAATTTAAGCAAGCAAGTGGCCTCATGAAAGGTAAGAATAGAAAATTGCAAAGTGATACACAAGATCAAATGAAGAGATGGACAGAACATTTTGAAGAACTTCTCAGTAGACCAGCTCCAACAAATCCATCCATCCAGCCCCCCCACCCCCCCCGCCCCCCACCCCCCCCCCCCCCCCCCCCCCCCCCCCCCCCCCCCCCCCCCCCCCCCCCCCCCCCCCCCCCCCCCCCCCCCCCCCACCCCCCCCCCCCCCCCCCCCCCCCCCCCCCCCCACATCCAGCCAACAGAAGGAAAGCTACAAATCAACTGGGAACGACCAAGTAGAGAAGAAATAAAGAAAGCCATACAGCTTCTAAAAGATGGAAAAGCAGCTGGTCAAGATGACATTACAGCAGAAGCCATCAAAACAGATATTGATACCTCTGCAGAGATATTATACAAACTACATGGCAAAGTCTGGGAGAGAGAAGAAACACCAGCAGAATGAAAGGAAGGTTATCTGGTCAAGTTGCATAAGAAGGGAAATTTACAAGAGTGCTCAAATTATAGAGGAATAAAGTTACTATCGGTGCCAGGAAAAGTTTTAAACAGAATCATCCATGAGAGATTAAAAGAGTCCATAGACAAGCAACTGAGAGATGAACAAGCAGGTTTTCGACAAAACAGATCCTGTACAAATCAGATAGCCACATTTAGAATAACAGCTGAACAAAGTCTGGAATGGAATTTACCGCTATAAATCGGATTTGTGGACTACGAAAATGCAATTGACAGTGTAGACAGAGAATCTCTTCGGAAATTGATGAGGCATTATTTGCAGATCATAAACTTAATAAAGAAGACTTATGAAGACATGACATGCAGAGTTCATAAAGGACAGCTTACAGAACCTTTTAGAATTAGAACGGGAGTGCGACATGGATGACTCTTGTATCAATTTCTTTTCTTACTAGCAATAGATTGGGTTATGACAACATCGACATCACACAACAGAAATGGAATCCAGTGGAATCTGACTAAAGAGCTTGATGATCTAAATTTTGCAGATGACTTGGCTCTTCTGTCCCATAACCATAATCAGATGCAACACAAAATGGAAATACTCGATGAGAGGTCACAACAAATGGGTCTAAAAATACACAGGAAAAAGACAAAGATTATGAGAATAAATGCAAGAAATGATAACAAGATCGAATTTGAAGGAACACCACTACAAGATGTAGAATCGTACACCTATCTTGGCAGCAATATAGACAGAGTTGGAGGGACAGACAATGAAATCAAAATAAGAATACAAAAACCAAGAGGAGCTTTCATTGCACTGGGAAACATATGTAGATCAAGAGAAATCGTCCAACACGAAAATAAGAATCTTCAACTCAAATGTCAAGTCAGTCCTATTGTATGGCTCTGAGACATGGAGAACAACAAAAACAACAACAACAAAATTACAGACATTATAAATGGGTGCTTGCGTAGAATAGAAGGATTGAAATGGTATGAAAATGTCACCAACGTGGAACTGATGACAAGAACCAGACAGGTGCCATTGGAACAAGAGCTGAGAAAAAGACTCTGGCGATGGATAGGACACACATTGAGGAAACATGTTGATAGCATTTTAAGGCAGTCCTTGTTCTGGATTCTCCAAGGAAAGAGGGGGCAGAGGTGGACCAAAAAATATGGAGAAGAGAGCTGGAGACAGAAGTGAAACTGATGAGGAAAACGTGGAAAGAACTTGAGCTTGTGTCACGTGACAGGAGAACTTGAGCTGGTGTCACGTGACAGGAGAACTTGAGCTGGTGGCACGTGACACGAGAACTTGAGCTGGTGGCACGTGACACGAGAACTTGAGCTGGTGGCACGTGACACGAGAACTTGAGCTGGTGGCACGTGACACGAGAACTTGAGCTGGTGGCACGTGACAGGAGGACTTGGCATGTGTTTGTTTAAGGCCTATGCTCCTTAGGAAGCTAAAGGACATTGATTGATTGATGTTTACTTACTACTTACTTACTTAGTCGTTCCCCTTCTACCGTGAGGTGTAGAGGTTTGGAAGAGAGAGCGCCAGACCATTCTATCAGCTGTCTTCTTCCTGGCCTGGTTCCATTCTAGTCCTCGGTCCTTCAAAGATTGTCTAATGTTGTCCTCCCAGCGAACTCTGGGTCGTCCTGGAGGTCTGGATCCCTGGCTCTTTGTTTCCCATGCTTGTCGTGGTAGCCGATCTTCTCCCATTCTGCAGACATGGCCAAACCATCTTAGCTGGGACTGTTCTATTTGGGTCTGCAGCGGATGGGATTTCAGGCCTTGACGGATCGTCTGGTTGCGGACCATGTCTCTTCTTGTTACTTCAACCACTTTCCTCAGATACCTCATTTCTGAGGTTTGGATCTGGCTTTTGTGGGTTGTAGTCATTGCCCACGACTCGCATCCATATGTCAAAACTGGGACATAGGTGGAGCGGTATACAGCCATCTTCGTTTTCTTACCAACCTCTTTCTTGCTGAGGAATCCACGATTTATGGCCTGAAAAAGTCTCCCAGCCGCTGCTTTTCGAGTGGCCAACTCTTCTTTGATGCCTCCCTTTCGGTCTATAATAGCTCCGAGATATTTAAAGTGGTCGACCTGCTCCAGGACCTGTTCTCCCAACTTAATCTGATGTTTTCTTTCTTCTCTTGATATCACCATGGATTTTGTTTTAGAGCTGCTTATGACCATCCCTCTCTTCTCCAGCTCTTCCTTCCAGACTTGCAGGTTGGATTGGAGATGTGCCTCTGATTTAGCAATCAGGGCAACATCATCAGCAAATGCCAGCTCCGAAATATAGACCTGTCTCATCTTCCAGTACCCCACTGAATACTTTCTTGTTCTCTCCTTACATGCCTTGATGACATCGTCCATGAGGAGTGGAATTGATGTTTACTTGCCGAGCAAACATTCTGCGTTAGATTTACCGTAGTGATTTTGTTTGTTTGTTTATGTTTTTTGTTTTTGTAAATCAGTCAACTGGTTCAGTTTTTACAAGTATGTTTTTGTTAATTATAGTTTTTCTGTATGTTGATTTTAATATCCATTATTCATGCCTTTTACGAGATGCCTGAGGGCGCAGTGGTTCTGTTTTTTTTTTTTTTTTCCTTTCTGTTTCTCCAGAGAGATTGCGGCGAAGCACACGGGACTACAAATATAATAACCGCGCATTAAAGAGACAACGAGTTGGCGATGTCCTACGTCATGTATGTGTTGACAAATTTCCTAATTTGTTAAATTGTCTGTGTTGTTTGTAGTTGAACTACGGAACCGTTTGATCGTGGTGTACACGAGGGTAGCGTTACAGAGGCGAGCTCGTTAATTTGAAATTGGTGTAAATTGAGAAATTTCCTCCATAGAAATTCCACACATTACAATTAGTTATACGTCTGTGAAGTAGATTAAAATAAATATTAATAAAACTTTTCAACAACAGCATAGAAAAATGAATATAAAAGAAACTCGCGTTACTTCGAATTCAGGCAAATTGACATCGCGTAAAACTGAATCTCACGGTTTATGTTTTTCTATATATTTGTTTCGCCACCCTTCATAAATTAGTTTATGTTTTTGCAATGTACTGTTGTGTATTTAATTAGGCAGGTATATCTTGAATACTTATTCTGGAGTAAAAGTAAAAAAACATGGTAGTAAATACTGTGATAATGATCTCCTTTGTTTTTATTACATTTTACATTGTTTTAGAAATATATCATATCACTGAATTAATTATGGATGAATTGATATCAGGTATCTCGCGCTCTGACATGGGTACCAAGAGAAATCATTAAAATAATTAAAATTTTTGAGGCTGCAGAATCATACACATGCAACATCAGCAACAAAAAATGTATAAATATCATCATCATTACCACCATCATTATCATTACCTTCTTCGCTCGTTTGAAGCATGGAGCCACTATTGTAGTGATTGATTCACCGCAAAAGCGGACATTTTTCAAGTGGTGGTTATTGCAGCCATTTTGTAACATGATGAGTTTGCTAGCCCTACGCACAGCCTCATATTAGCCACCTTTTGTCACATGGCTGAGTGGGTAGTAGTCCTAATCTTTCTATGTATCTCAGAGACCCCCACAACGTAGACGGGGCTGTAAACATACGGTCGTATATTAAAGAGACAGGGGTTGGCTTGTTGGTTTTGATTTGGTTTGGTTTTAAGAACCATCTTCATTACATACAGACAACTCCAGAAGTGCTCCGATCTCCTCCCATAGATCACACAAGGGGGATCTCAGCACAATGCACGAACTCCGAAGCACCAACGAGGATCTCAATATGTGCATACAGTAATCACACAATCTATAAATATTTTTGTGGTAGGTTTCGTAATGTTTACATTTTGCCAGGATAGCGGCCGTATAGCCTACTCTTTACAATTTACAACTGCAGAGGAATTTTTAACGTGCGAAACTTGCACACGGGACATTTTATGTTTTTCACCCTTATCCGAGAAGGCTAGACATCCGATCTAACTACCGAGAAGATTAGGAAGGGAGCATGCCATCATTTGGAACTACTGGTTCTGAACAAATGTCCATCAATTATATTACCTGTGCTGGGTGCGAACCCAGTACCTTTAGAATTCGAGGTGAACACTATACCGCGAGCCACTCCGTTTCCCCACCCCGCAATTGCTTGTTGACCTGTTTGAAATGATTAAACGATGTCATTAGTTTGCGGTTTCATACGTCGTTATGGATTGCTGAAAAAAGTTCATCATTTGTTAAACTCTGTGTGTTTGATGACAGTTTGATGACGGAACATTTGTAATTATTTCCATCGGGAATCTGAGCAAAGTATCTCTTGTTGCAGACAAATCAGAGCGTTACATGTCGTATCCATCAACGATTGTTCAGCGGAATATGAGCGCGGTATCGTAGCGGCCATCGCGTGTGATGTGAATGAGTTGACTCACAAAACTTGTTGCATTTTTAACACAGCTTAACATCGGAGCAAAATCTCATCTAGAAAGCGTCCAGTTTTAGAGTAAGCAAACCAGATTTAGCAGTATAACGGATCATTCTGCCTGTCTGATTTTTAAAGAAAGAACTGAAGAAAGAAGGCAAGAAATGAAGAAGGAAAGAACTGAAGAAAGAAAGAAAGAAAGAAAGAGAGAACTAAACAAAGAAAGGTTGAAGAAAGAAAGAAAGAACTTTCTTAAGACATGACGAACTGAAGAAAGAAAGAATAAAACTGTAGAAAGAAAGAAATCAAGGAAAAAAAAGAAAGAAATCAAGAAAGAAAGACAGAACTGAAGAAAAAAAAAGAAAAGAACTAAAGAAAGAAAGAAGGATAGAAGGAAATGAAGAAAGAAAGAAAGAACTGAAGAAAGAAAGAAAAAAGAAAGAAAGATGGAGCTAAGAAAGAAAGAAAGAACTGAAGAAGGAACTCAAAAAAGGAAAAACTCAAGAAAGAAAGAATTAGAAAAAGAAAGAACTGGAGCACTCAAGACAGAACTGAAGAAAGAAAGAACGAACTGAAGAAAAAAGAAAGAACTCAAGAAAGAAAGAACTGGAAAAATCAAGAAAAAACTGCAGAAAGAAAGAAAGAATTAAAGAAAGAAAGAACTCAAAAAAAGAAAGAATGGAAAAAAAACTCAAGAAAGAAACGGTTAAAGAAAGAAAGAAAAAACTGAAGAAACCAAGAAAAAACTGCAGAAAGAGAAAGTATTAAAGAAAGAAAGAACAGAAGAAGGAAAGAATAAAACAGCTGAAGAAAGAACTAAAAAAAAAAAAATTCAAAAAAGAAAGAAGAAAGAAAAGGTTAAGGAAAGATAGAACTGAAGAAATCAAGCAAAAACTGCAGAAAGAAAGAAAGAATTAAAGTAAGAAAGAACTGAAGAAAGAACTCAAAAAAGGAAGAATTCAAAAAGGAAAGAACTCAAGAAAGAAATGGTTAAAGAAAGAAAGAACTGAAGAAATCAAGAAAAATCAAGAAAGAACACGACAGAACGAACGAATAAGGCTGAAACATGTATAAATAAATATTAGACAAACATAAAGGTATGTTTTCATGCACTCGTAAGAAATAAAGAAGTAGAAAACTAGACAACAGAAAAACAACAGACGTGAGTGGCTTACCCAGGACTCGAACCCAGGACCTTCCGTGCGACAACCCCGCCTAGCTATGCAAGCGAATCACACTATCCTCCGTGCCATCTAGGCATCACCAAAAAATGATGCTTCGATGACAGGTCATTAGTGCGACCCGCAGCACATAACACCGGAAATTTACCATGGGCAGTCCAGCCTAATGTGTTGCGGGTCGCACTAATGTATAAATTATAGTAAATTATAGTAAATGAAGCAAGTAGACAGTATGCTTATTTCAAGCGCTGCAGAGATACATTTCTTTCAGTACTGTTAAACTTCGAGAGATTTGTAGAGAGGCATCGCTATATTTAAAAAGCTACAGGCTTTCATTAGTGGGTACTTGCGTCGAATAGCAAGATTGAAATGGTATGACAATGCCACCCATGTGGAACTGGTGACAAGAAACAGGCAAGTGCCAGCGGAACAAGCGATGAGAAGAAGACGCTGGCGAGGGATAGGACACACATTGAGGAAACCTGATGATAGCATTACAAGGGAGTCCTTGTTCTGGAACCCCCAGGAAAGAGAGGCAGAGGTAGTCCAGAAAATACACGGAGAAGAGAACTGGAGACAGAAGTGAAAATGATGAGGACGACATGGAAAGAACTTGAGCTGTTGACACGTGACCGGAGGACTTGGCGCGTGTTTGTTGAATGTCTATGCTGTTTGTGGAACTGAAGGAAATTGATTGATTGATTGATTGATTGTTACATTTACTGTTAATAAGATAGTTGTATATTCTGACAAAGTCACGTGTAGTTCCCGGGGTGTCTATTACGAGACGAAGAAAGAACAGACCTACTGCTCCCTCAGGCATGTCGTACAAGGCAACTAATATGAGGTTGGGCATGTAGCTGGCAACATCATCATGAACAACGAATTTATACAAAAACCACCGCTGTAAGAGCATATGAAAGTTTTGTACAGGCTTCCTGAAAGTGGGGCCAGCTGTTGAGTGGCTCCATGCTCCACCGGGAACTAATATGGAAAATGGTGATAATGATATTCTTGTAAAATATTTGTTCTCATTGTTCATGGACAGATGAGAAGCCTTATGGTTGTGGTGGATTTGATGTTATGAATTTGTTGTTAGGTATTAATATGTGAATAAATGAGATTAGCTATGAAGGTCCCTGAATATACCCAATAGTATTGTGAACTTTTCAGGGTACCTTTCCGCTACCACCTTTTTTTATCTCATTTAAAATGTATTTATTATTATAGTAAATGACTTCGTTTAGTTTCTAGGGTTATAAATGTAGAGTGTAATGTATAATAATCCACAAACATACAAACAAATAGTTTATTATTCACAACAGCACACAGTACTACCACAATAACATACAAACGACACTCTAAAAGGCTATCTTAATTAAGACTGTGGTTGAATTTTGTGTAAATATGATTTTTACAATTTTATTATCCTGATTCTAATTTATCTGGAATCAGGATTGGCAATTTAAAAGTGAAATCAAAATAATCAATTACATCAGTCAAATAGCACAATAGATCCTCTGTCCATACATAAAAATCTTATTCTCATATACGTCTGTAGTGTTCTCCTACTTTAAGGAAATACTGGTAGTACTACTAGGTTGTTGTTTTAAATCATACCCTTTTAGTACTGTTTGTTTCTATTTGTCACTTGTGGAACTATTAATTATTTGTCCCAGTTTTATTCACTGTCACTTTTTATATTTCTTCTTTTAAAGTTCTGTAGTTGAGCTCTCAGGTGCCGAACGAGAACTTATCTTGGCAGTAGAATACAGGTTGAACCTTTCCTCTGCTCGCTTGACAATCTGTTCCCTGTTTGATAGGCAATGGCCACTAGCATGGGCTCGCAGTAAACAGGCAGAGTCCTGAATCAATCAGTTTTCAAGCGTTTGGTACCACATTAACGTCAGTACCCAGGACCTCACAATTTTGTTCAATGAAATACACAGAGACGATGACTGACACAGTTTCGATCTGTTTTGTTGTCCAGGCTGCCCAGAAATGGATTTGAAAGCACAGCCTGATCTCATCTATCACTGGTGAAAATTTTTCTAGAAATGGCGTCCCCCCTAACGCTTATTCTGACAATATCGATTCAGTTGGCAAATCACTTTAAATTTTACAAGGGTAAATAGTCTTTCAAAAAATATCATTCAAACCTTTCTGCGTTACTAGGCTATTTATGTTTATTCAAAGGTCAGCCAATAATATTTCGTCTCACTTCAAATGTCACCCAATCAGATTCACTGTACCATCCTAGCCTATCTGTCACCTACTTTTTTCCCAAAAAATATGCGATCCAATCTAAGCAGAGATGACTTGACCTGACAGTATCTCTGATCTCTATGTATGGTTTTATCAATAGTTGATTAGTTAAGGGACTATTTATATAACTAATAACATATTCTTGGTCAGCAAGTCTTCAGGTACACGAATCTACAATTTTTAAGGGGCTATGTGGTTTGGTTCAAAATTCTATCTTTTTTTCTATGTTAGTCGTTTATTTTAAAACTACCTCTCGTTCACTCTTTTTCCATGTAATATCAAGCTGAATACGAGAGCTTAGGTCATTCATAATAAGAGCTTACCATGTTTACATGACCGTAGTGTCTACATTTCCAACTTTTTCATTGCATTTGGGGAAACCCCTAAGGCAAGGCTTGCCACTGTGCTACAGTTGGCTTTTAGTTTAAAATCAATGCGAAACGAATTAGAATTTCATCTATCCTTGCCCCTCCTCGTTCCACAATGCATTTTAGGCAAATATTTTCTTAGAACTAGGAAAAGTGGTTGTTTATGTCAAGGACGAATTTGAAAAATTGGGTACCGTTTTGTTCGGCTATTCGTTAGCAAATAATAATCTGAAGGCGTAGGCGACACCAACCGTTCTAGCAGAAAATTCTTTTGTACTTTCTTATCTTTGCCTTTATGCCCTATACTGTTATATATTAATTTAACTATTGTATTTAAAAATTCACTACACATCTCCGCCCTTTAGAACAGACGATCATATGTCAGTTCCTACTTCTAAATACACATAGATGAATTTACTATCTTTTCCTGGTGACTACTCTGATGTTCGTCGTACGGATGTCTGCTTAAAAAATCAGCTCCCACATTAGTTTTTCCGGGAATGTACTCTATGGTAAACTGGAATGGTTGTAGGAGCAAAGACCAGCGTAATAATCTAGCATTTTCATGCCTTGCTTGTGACAGACACACGAGTTTTTTATGGTCTGTATGGATCTTAAATGATTTTCCATAAAGATAAATCTGGAACTTTTTTATACCCCATATAACTGCCAGACATTCTTTTTCGCTTGTTGAATATTTTTGTTCTGCTGTGTTCAACTTACGGCTAGCATAAGTGTTACGCACAGAATTTTTCTAAGACTGTGTGTAATTAATCTGTCTGAATTATACACTGTAACTTTTTCTTGGTCGAAGATAAATAACCCTTGTTTGACTGTGATTACATTTTCAATGGTGGTTACCTTCTCTTGTGTCCTGACTCGCCGGTCCATTTTTTCGATCGATGTCAGTTCATTCTCCTTATATGGTAGCATCGGTCAACTGTTTCTTGGAATGATTGAGACCAGAGTTGATGTTTTATTCCCTGTCCATATAAGGCGTGATTTCGTTATATCTTTGCCTGGAATGTCTCCTACACCGTCTCGTTTTGAGGGTTACTCAGGTGTTTGCGTTCTGCGCATGTCTGAACTTTAAGTGAGTTGGAGAAATCTTCCGGTTAGGGGATTCGACTAGATGTTTTGAGCAGAGAGGACGCATCCTGCGTCTGTGATCTTTTGATAGGGAATTGGTAGTCCTCCTGTGAGTTAGTTTAGCTAACGAGGTCTTTCCTTATATGATTCGAAAACGCCTGGAGGCGTATGTGTTGTGGTGTGATTTCGAAGCAAGGTAATACCCTCCTTATGTTCAAATCTATAATCTATTTTGATGTTTGACATTGGTCGTTCTCTGCTCAGTTACCAGTAACAGGAAGGAGAGGTTCTTCTACTAGAGATTACACCCCAGGTATCTTCATACCTGAGATTTAGATGTATACGGGTCATGCTAGGCCCAGAGAACAGTTTCTATGCTCTTTGAACTTCGCAATGCTAGCGACGGTATCTACAGCGAGGTTAGACTTAGAAAATCTACAAAGGTTAATCTGACCTTACTCTTGAAACGCCATTCCCAAGCGTTCAGTGGTGAACTCATTTACATATCTGATCGGATAGCATCAGAGATGAGTTTGTTAGACTTATGTACATTATGATATGAAGCTGACGCTGTTGTAAGCTGGAATATATATATATATATATATATATATATATATATATATATATATATATATATATATATATATATATATATATATATATATATATATATATATATATATATATATATATATATATATATATATATATATATATATATATATATATATATATATATATATATATATATATATATATATATATATATATATATATATATATATATATATATATATATATATATATCAGCTCACAGGATTTGCAAGATCCATTGAAAAACTTTATGTATGCACATTACCATGTCCTACAGTGACTATGACTTATGTAAAATCGATGTACAGTACCTGTCTTGTGGCGTCAGAAAATAAACGATGGAAAACGTCAATAGCAGTTTAAACCCTTCTATGACTTTTCATGTCATACCACATGTGTTGTGAACCTGTGAGACCACATCACCTACACTCGCAGCCAGCACCCATAAACCAGACAAGACACCTCGCACTCCATCCTATAACCTACCTGGTTTTTATAGGGGTGGGACTTTATATGGCTACACACTAGCAACGACTGTGGACTTATACCTGCAACATTGGTAACTTACCGTTCATAGTAGCCAGTAGTCAGCCATAAACCACCCTTATCATTTTTGGTGGCCAATAACTGGTTTTGTTTGGTACCAGCACTCTCGGGGTCAGTAACCCATGCAGTACTCAGCAATCAAGTTCATGATCTACATTTGCTTCAAGAAATCTACATCTTCAATGAAATATTTTGAAAGTACCCGGCGTTGCCGCATTTAGATGGTCAAGTGCCGATTGAATCAATTTTGCCGCATTCAGATGGTCAAGTGCCGATTGAATCAATTTTGCTGTAGTTCGAAGGTCAAGTGCCGATTGAATCAATTTTGCTGTAGTTCGAAGGTCAAGTGCCGATTGAATCAATTTTGCTGCATTTAGAAGGTCAAGTGCCGAGTGAAGCGTGTTGCTGTTACATCTGAGAAGTACAAGTTCCATACTTTCTGCAGTACTTCATCTGAGGTTCAAGTTAGTAACCGTCGTCTTTGCTGTGTTATGGGTGCAAGTTCAGATGTGCGATCAACGTTGGATCATCTATCCTTAGAATGCTGATCACCACCTGTTCTACACCGTGTTGACGATAAGAGATTAATAAGATAAGTGGCCTGTTTTGTTTGTGAACTGTGCCCTTATACTCTAACTGAGCCTTCTGTATTGTCACATTCTCACTGTTATATGTTTACATGTTATATGTTATTTGTATATTTATATGTTTATATTTCAGCGGGTCGGTTGGGTAGGTGACTATTATAAGGTATACCACGTCATAGAGGTCTTATAATAGCGTTCAGTAGGAGCAATTTTCTTAATTGAAAATTTGCATGCAACATCTGTTGCTATTTTTGTTAGTTGTCACGAGGTGTGTTTTTTCTTCGTTGTTTTTGTAACATTTTCTGTTCTTTAGTTTTGATTTTATTTGTTTGTATTTGTAGGTCTACTCTTTTCTATTATTCAGTTTTATACATCATTTTCGTTTATACACTGTGACGTCATTTGTTGTTTACCTTTTCGCATTTGTCATCACATTCTTTGTGATATTTTTTTTATTTTTCGCTGTTTATTTAGTTGACTTTTGCGAATGTTTTCGTATTGTCTTTGATCTTTGTTATTGTTTACATTGTCTTGGATCTTTGTTATTGTTTACATAGTTCTTAGTTAGCATTCACTATTGTTAAATATTTGCATATGCACTATTAGCTGTGTAGTGCACTTATCATAACTAACTGGTGGATTTGCTTATGCACTATTAACTGTGTAGTGCAGTTATGATAAATAACTGATGGATATGTGGTTATGCACTATTAGATGTGTAGTGCCCTTATGATTAAGAAGTGACTGGTGATATTATTATACATTTGATAATACAAGTTCTTTGTCAAAGACTTGTTTCCCACAGAGATTGGGGTAAACATTGTGATTATACAAGTACTTTATTTAAGTCTTGTTACTATTAAGGTTGAAATAAGATAATTAATTATTTCAGGTTTTGGACTCATAATATTAGACATCATGTCTACACTTGAGTACTTTATTGAGCAAGGGAAAGCCCTTGGTAAGACTGGTGATAAATTAGAAGAGTATGCAAATACTCAATGGACTAAAGCACTAAAGTCTGAGGAGAAAAGACAAAAAGAGGAAAATGAAAGATTAGACAGAGAAGCTGAGCAAAAGAAGATAGATGCTGAGAATCTGAGACTGCAGATGCAGGCAGATGAAAGAAAATTCCAGATGGAAATGGAAAAACAGAAAAGAGAAGCTGAAGCTGAGGAGAGAAAAATCCAGCTACAAATAGAGGCTGAAAATAAAAGATTACAAGCCGAGGCTGAAGAGAAAAAGTTACAAAGAGAGGCTGAAGAAAGAAAGTTACAAAGAGAGGCTGAGGCTGAGGAGAGAAAAGCAAAAATGGAGCATGAAAAAAACTATTAGCTTTGGAGTTAGAGAAGTTAAAGTTGATGAACATGGGAAATGCTAATGATCCAAATAAGGGGTCATCTTCTGATAAAGCTAGTACTTTTAAGATTAAACTACCAGCATTCAATGCTTCCAGTGACGATATAACGTTTTATCTGGATAGATTTGAACGATCATGTAAAACACATAACATAGACAAATCCCTGTATGTTTATCAGTTGTCCAATATACTTAGAGTTGATGCTTTGAGTATGTTAAGCATGGTAGATGAGCCTGACAAGAACAATTATGAGGTTGTCAGGGCGGTCTTGCTAAAGAAATACCAACTTAACGAAGACGGCTATCGTCTTCAATTTAAAAATATGTTGCCAGAAACTGGAGTAGAATTCTCTGAATTCATTTCAAAGATACGTCTTACTTTTACACGTTGGGTTGAGCTGTCTAAGACAGAACATACATTTGAAGCACTTATGGACTTACTACTTAGAGACAAGGTTATGTCTTCTGTCAATGAGTCTTTTCTTGCTTTTCTTCATGAGCGTAAGTCTAAAAACATAAAAGAAATGGAAGAATACTGTTGCCAGTATGTCACTGCGCACCCTCACGTAACCATTAGCAACTCTAGAGTAAAAGAAGGTTTGCCGGTTGCTTCGGCAGCACCATATGGCCCAAACTTCATGCGTAAATTTCAAGGTACTCAACAAAATTTTAATAGAAAGAGTAACCGTAATTATGCACAGAATCATGGCAATCAATCACATGGTGATTCTTCTTCGAAGAACTGGAGACAAGCTGATAGTCCTCGGTATACTACACCCAATAATTTTAGACATTTCCGCAGAGGTAGTCAATATAGAGGCAATCAAAACTATTTTTCGCGGAACCTCATCAATATAGAAATGATAATGACAGTTATGGAAACTGGGATTCAAACCAGGATAACAATTGCAGTAGAGAGTATAATAATAATTTCAGAGGCAATAATGGTCGCGGTAGATCTCAACATAAAAGAAAGAGATATCAACAGACAAACTCTGTACAGCAAGAGTCTCAGGGAGCATGTAAACAGGTTGATGATAATAAAAACTCTAGTGCTATCACATGTTCTGCCTTTGACTTTGGTAGGGCAACTCAATGTCCCCAATGCAGTACTTTGTTCGAACCGACTACCGTAACTACTTTGAGCTGTGGTCATCCTCTTCCCGCTCTTCCTGCTGCAGTTGCGCATGACGGGAGAGGTTCTCTCATCCTACATAAGGGTCTTGTAAATAGTAATCCAGTCTCAGTCCTTTTTGATTCTGGATGTACTACTATTGGTGTTAGACAATCTCTTGTAGATCCATCCTGTCACATTTGGTGGCACTTTGGAAAAGTATTCTACTGCCATAATACATATTGCTACTCCTTTCTTTACGGGAGATGTCGACGCGTGTCTTCTACCTAACCCTATTGCGGACCTTATTATCGGTCGTATTCACGGAGTTAGGGAATGTACCCCACAGCAGATTGCTGTTTGGGAGGAACAAAATATTGAAGCTACCAATGCAGTGGTAACAAGAGCACAAGCTCTGGAAACACCTCAAACTTCATTAACTGATAATAATGAAGTAAATAGCCAAAATAGTCACTTGGTTATTTCACGAGACTCTTTTATAAAATTGCAAGAAGAAGATCCTTCTTTACAAAAATTCTTCATTCTAGCAAAAAAAGGTGATCCAAATCAAAATACAAATAGAAAGTCTTGGATTTCTATGAAGAACGGCGTACTTGTGCGTATGGTACAAGACTCGACTACGTCTACACATTCTCAAATTCTTGTGCCTAAGAGTATGAGATTGCAAATATTGCAACATGCTCATGACTCACAATGTGCTGGACATATGGGTTTTTCCCGTACAAAGTCGAGGGTTCTTGCGGCTTTCTTTTGGCCATTTGTGAGCAAGGACATACGTATTTACTGTCGATCTTGCAAAGTATGTCAGGAGGTCAAATCTAAAGGACCACGACATACTGCGCCTATCCAGGCTGCTGACATTCCTATTCGGCCGTTTAAGAAAATGGCAATAGATATTATCGGTCCTTTTAGGATCAAGTTGGAAAGAGGACATCAATTTATCCTTACATGTGTCGATATGTGCACACGTTGGCCAGAGGCTATACCTCTTAAGAGCATCTCCACTGCTGATATCGCAGACGCTCTTTGGCTGATATTTTCTCGCTTGGGATTCCCCAGAGAAATATTGTCAGACCATGGCACTCAACTTATATCTGACACTATGTCACAGGTAATGTCTATCTTACATATTAAAAGGTCTCTCAGCAGTATCTATCACCCAATGTCTAATGGGTTAGTTGAGCGTTTGAATAGAACACTCAAGACTTTACTTGGGAAGATAACTGAGGATCATCCTCAGGATTGGGACAGGGTTTTACCCGCGGCTCTCTTTGCTTATAGAGAGGTCCCCAATGAACACACAGGGTTTTCTCCTTTTGAACTTGTCTTTGGCGCGCGACCGCGCGGGCCCTATGTCTTTACTTCACGATCTTATCACTGCCGATAATATTAGCGATGACACTCAATCTTCTTATGAGTATGTCATTGCTCTTAGGCAAAAGATCATCGAGGCATGCAAACTAGCAACTTCTTCATCCGAATTTGCTAAAGAAAAGGCAAGGCTATTTGCCAATAAGAACAGATGTCTACGACAACTTTGTCCAGGTGACAAAGCATTCCTACTTCCTTCAAGGGAGAACAGACTTCTTATTGCATGGAAAGGTCCGTATGCAATAGTCTCTAAAATTTCCGACGTCGACTATGTTGTCGATATTGATGGAAAGCATAAAACTTTCCACATAAATATGCTCTCGGAATTTCATGAACGACCTGACTATTTGCAGCCTATTTTCCAGGCGACGGACGATTCTCCAGTACCTCATGGTCATTACTCATCCCTGTCAGTTATACAGGATGAGGAAACTACTTTTTCTGATGTCAATCTCCCTCTTCCTGTGATCCCACTTCATTCTACGGAATCTTGGAAAAACGTTACCGTTTCTCCTAATCTTTCCGCTGAGGAACATCGACAAGTCTCTTCGATGTTACAAACATTTCAGGATGTCCTTACCGACATTCCGGGACACACACATGTCATTGAACATGACATAGTACTTACTGACCATAATCCTATCAGAGTCAGACCCTATCCTATACCTATCCATTTTCAGTCACAAGTCGAGAAAGAATTGGATGAGATGATACGATTGGAAATAATCGAACCATCCACTTCAGCATACTCTTCGTCCATGGTTATTGTACGAAAGAAAGACAATAACATTCGCCTTTGCGTTGATTATCGCAAATTGAACCAAGTTACGAAGTTTGATGCTGAACCTATGCCTTCGCTAGAAGAGCTACTAAACAAACTTTCTAATTCTAGATTCTTTACCAAACTTGACTTGTCGAAAGGTTATTGGCAAGTTCCTTTAACTGAACGAGCCAAACCTCTTACTGCTTTTTCTAAACCTAGGTTTTTTTTTTCAATGGAATTTCATGCCTTTCGGCCTTATGAACGCCTCTGCTACATTCGTACGCATGATGCGTCGAATTCTCTCATATCGTACAGATGTCATAGCATACTTAGACGATATCTGTCTGTTCAGTGATTCCTGGGAAGATCACTATCTGGGTTTATACGAATTGCTGTCTACTCTTCGCGAGTATAATTTAACTGCAAAACCCTCTAAAGCCTTTATAGGATTTAGCGAGATTTCTTTCCTGGGTCATCGTGTTGGTCATGGTCTTTTAAAGACAGAGGACCACAATGTTTCAAAAATACTAAACATTTCTGTCCCTAAGACGAAAAAAACAAGTGCGTAGTCTCTTAGGTTTGATACAATTTTACGGACGATTCATTCCGAATCTGTCCTCCATTATGGCACCTCTTTCTACTTTATTGAAGAAAGGATCGCCTAATCTGATCCGCTGGTCTCAAGAATGCCAATCCTCATTGGACCAGATTAAAACTCTATTTTCATCTCCACCTATCCTTAGGTTACCTACTATTGAGAAGACTTTTGTTCTTCGAAGTGACGCCTCGTCCACTGGGATTGGGGCAGCACTAATGCAGGAGTATTCAGATACTCTGCATCCGGTGATGTATATCTCTAGGAAATTAAATGCTGCAGAAAGGAATTATTTGGTTTTAGACCGTGAATTATTGGCTATGGTTTGGTCAATTCTCAAGTTACAAAGATTCCTTCTAGGTGCACATTTCATTGTGGAAACCGACCAGAAAGCTCTAACTGCTATTCAGAGCAAAAACTTGAAGAGTTCGAGGTCCACTCGATATGCCATAGCTCTTCAACCCTTTCATTTCACGGTGCGAGCTATCCGTGGTTCGGATAATGTGATGGCAGACATTCTGTCCAGATGCCCACATGATTCCACTTAATTCTTCTGTCATATATATTTCCTGATAAACGTCGAGATCTATAACAGTTCTCTACTATAATAATATATCAGCACATATGTTCTCACTTTTTGGGAATTTATATCATTGTACCATATAGTTTCCTTTTTCTGTTACCGATTTTGTTATAACGGAAGAAAGCTTAGTTAGCAATATATGGGCCAAAAGTTCACATGGCCACAATTTATATATTGTATTTTGATTAATTTATGAAGAAATTTAGCATTTATCATAAAGATTTCTGTAATTGATATTTTCGCAGCACATCATTGACGTCTGCGAGAGTATGGACATTAGGTCAACCATGAAGTATGTCAAGTTCTAACCTACTTTGGAACGAGTTATGTCCACATCTTCAAGGAACATCTCTTTAATTACTATAATACATTGTATCAGGATATTATTACATGCTTGTATAATGTACTTTTTGGTTTAAGATGTGTAATTCTTTAATGCGGTATATTAGTATATGACACATGACACTTCATATAATGTACTTGCATAATGATGTTGCCATCGCTTAAGGCGTATGTGTGGTGGCACCTTTAATACTTGTACACTTAGAGAAAATATTTCCCTAAGGATCTGAGATATAATCTCAGCTATCGCTCCATGCGTCAAGCTAGCCTCATATTAGGCATTATATCCGCGCATCATACGTGCGTTAGGAGCCTGTTCGTTCTGGCTCTAGGATTTAAAAAAAAAAGTTTCATTTTTTTCCCGGGGGGTGCGGTAATCTGTTACGCACAGAATTTTTCTAAGACTGTGTGTAATTAATCTGTCTGAACTGTACACTGTAATTTTTTCTTGGTCGAATGTAAATAACCCTTGTTTGACTGTGATTACATTTTCATTGGTGGTTACCTTCTCTTGTGTCCTGACTCGCCGGTCTATTTTTTCGATCGATGTCAGTTCATTCTCCTTATATGGTAGCATCGGTCAACTGTTTCTGGTTTTTATAGGGGTGGGACTTTATATGGCTACACACTAGCAACGACTGTGGACTTATACCTGCAACATTGGTGGCTTACCGTTCATAGTAGCCAGCAGTCAGCCATAAACCACCCTTATCAATAAGCTACTGTGGTTAATTCCCCATCAAGTGAATTTGACCGTTGTAATAGAGCTGCACCCAAACCGATATTACTAGCATCCGTTCTCACTATGAATTCTTGACTCAAGTCAGGTAATTTCAAAATAGGCCTGCTTGTGAGCTTTTCTTTCAATTCTTGGTATGGTAATTCACACTGCGCTGTCCAAATAATTCTATCAGGATTTCCTTTGCGCGTTAAATCAGTCAATGGAGCACATATGGAGTTAAAGTTTTTAATATACTTTTGGTAGAAACCACATAATGAGACAAAAGATCTCACATCTTTTTTTGTTTGTGGTCTTGGTGCTTTTTTTAACTTCTCCAGGTCAGGGGTCATGTTTCCCTGATGTACTGTGTGTCCCAAGAATTCTAGCTCTTTACATCCAACACAGCATTTCGTCGGTCTAGCTGTCAAATGGGTCTCTCTCAGTCGATCAAACAACATATTCAGAGAGTTAATGTGTTCCTCAAATGTTTCTGTTGCTATGAGAATATCATCCATGAAGTTGGTGATGCATGGATTCTTCAGGGGATCCAGTAACTTTCTCATCATCCTCGAAAACACACTCGGTGCATTTTTCAGCTCGAATGGCAACATATTAATTTCATAATGTCCTTCCGAGGTGCTAAAGGCTAAATGAGGTTTGACTTCCGGCTTTACTGGAATCTGATAGTAGCCTTTGCTCAGATCCACTTTAGAGAAATATTTAGCTCTATTCAGCCTGGCAAACAGCTGATTTGTATCAGGTAATGGATCCACCTGACCTTCTGTGACAGCATTCAGTTTCCTGTAATCTATACACAGCCGGTGTTCTCCAGAGGGCTTTCTTAACAGAACCACACTGGAGCTGTAGGGAGATTCACTGTGCGAGATAATCCCTTCTCTCAACAGATAATCTATCTCCTCCCTTAAAGCTTTTTCCTTAGCGAACGGAATCGAATAGGCTTTCATACAGATTGGTGTTGGGTCTATGAGTTTCATATCATACTCCAATAAATTTGTATGCCCCGGACGGTCCGTTAACACATCTGTATGATTATTCAGAACCTGTTGAACCCTCTCCCTCTGATTTTCCGTTTAGTGTGTGCTGATTTTTACCTGTGCAGCGGTCTCACGTGGATGTAGAGGATATTCATGAGAAGTGAGTGGTTCCTTTTTCATCTCCATTGCAACAGACAAGGTTAATAGGTGTGTCTCTTCCTGGTTTTCTCTGTCCAGATGTTTCTTCAATAGATTCACATGATAGATTTTCTCTTTCCCTTTCTTATCTATCTTATAATTTGTTCTAGACACCTTCTCTAGAACTGTATATGGACCTTGCCATCCAATTTGCAATTTATTTTGGCTGCCGGGCAGTAGAAGGAGCACCTTCTCTTCCACAGCTAATTCTCGATCCTTCGCTTTCTTATTGTAAGATGCAGCATGCTTTTTCCTGGCTTGTCTCAAATTTTCATTGGCAAGTTTCCAGCCAGTTTTAAGACGAGTGGTCAGCTCGTTCACATATTGATATGATGAAGTAATATTTTCTTCTGCCTTTTCATCGGTCCATGTCCTTAACAAGGCTACATATGGACTTTTAATTTTGTTGACCTATTTTTCCATGCACCGGTATGGTCTCTTCCATTGGAAGCCTTATAGTGAGGACTTTTCTTCCTAGAATCATCATTCACAAATCGACCACTACCAATTTTTCTCTTGGGGTTTTCTCCCCACTTTAAATTCCTTGTGAGAGATCTTCTCTCTCTTTTATTTTCACCCAGTTAACATGATTCCGACCGAGGGATTGTCGACTTATTCTGGGGTAAAACATTTCTTTGTACTCGATGCATTGTGGCCATTGTAAAACATCCAAGTGAAGACTGTCTGTGAAAAGGGGGCTCCCATTCCACTTTGTCTCCATTATTAATTTTATTTTTCTTTCCATTTTCAGGCCTAACTTTGCCCCGTGGCGTGTCTAGGTCCTGATCAATTTTCCCACTTGTGGGTGTTCCCTCATGTAATATGCCACATGCTTCTACAAAATTCTCAATGTCAATCATTTCCTCGTGCCAATAATAATTTTGAGGAATGTTTTGGATGACGGTACCTATTTTCTCATGGTCCCCATCTTTCCCAACATGTAAGCTCCTCATTAACTCTGCCCTATACTTTTTAGGAAGTACCAGCTGTCCCTGACAATTGGATCCAGTTCAGGCCTTCCTGTATAGCAGTTTGTTCTTCATATAGAAGTCTCCCTTGCCTGGAGGTGTATCTTCTTCTTCTTCTTCGTTCACCCTCAGATGTCAACTTGAATAAGTTCAAAGAAAGCGGTGGTCAGCCTGAGGCTGTTGATATCTCCGTAGATCTTCTCCAGGAATGGTACTGGTGATGGCCATATGCGTCTTCTCCGCTCCTCATATGTTGGGCACCTCTGAAGCAGGTGTTCGGCAGTCATTTTACCAGTGCCACAGTCACACTCATCCGTAGTTCCTATCTTTAATTTGTTGAACAGATGGTATCTCAATCTGTTATGACCAGTGCGAAGTCTGAAGATTACCACTTGTTCACTTCTGCTGAGCTGGTAATACGGATCATTTTTTGTGTGGCCTGGATGCTCTTCTTCCCACTTGTGCCTGTATCTGCGCTTGATAAAACTCTTGGACTCCTCATAGGTTATATTTGTGTCCAGCTGAGGAAGTTTTCCCCCTTCCTTTGCCAATCTGTCAGCCTCTTCATTTCCAGGGATGTTGCAGTGAGAAGGGATCCACTGTATCACAACTCTTTTGTATTGCTGACATAGTCTGTGAAGTGTTACTCTTAGGTCATCCAGTTCAGCATTTATTTGACTTTTCAGTGTTGTAATCACTGACAGCGCATCTGAGAAGATAACTACTGGTCTCTCTGAGCTTTTTTCTGTCATTAGAATTTCTGATGCAGTTTTTATGGCCTCTGCCTCTGCTCTGAAGTTAGTTGAAAATTTCCCTGTTGCGACTGCTATCTTTTTTTGTGTGCCATTGCTTAAGCTCAGGAAGACTCCTCCACCCCCATCTTCTGTTGCATTAGTTGCTGATCCATCTGTGTACGCATGGATCCAGGTGTTGCTTGGGTAATGTTTCTCTATATATTTTGTGGTTAGGACTCTCCTTTCTGTTTCAGTTTGACTGTTCTTTCTCTCAATACCAGGAACATTTTCTATCATTTCAGGGAAGCACTGTTGTTTCCAAATTGGTAGCTTGTGCGCAGTACGTATTGGCGTAGCTGTTGATATTGCATTTATGGGGTCTGCTCTCATCTTTGTTTTTACTGTCTCTACAAAGTTGCTTCGCTTCAGTCTTCCCCTTCCAAGTCCATTTATCCTCTGGTGCATTGGGTGATCTATCAGCCTCCTGAACTTCTCGGCTTGTTGCTGGGCTCTGCTATCTCTTCTATCCTCCATAGGCTGGAGGTGAGTAATCTTTTCCAACTCTTTTATTGGTGTTGATTTCATGCCCCCAGTTATGATTCTCATTGCTTGGTTTTGGGTTCTGTTTATTTTGTCAAAGTTCGACTTAGCGGCTGTTGACCATGCTGCAATGCCATATTCTAAGACTGGTCTCACTCGCCCAGTATATAGATTCTTTAGTACTCTCTCGTCTGCTCCCCAAACCGTGCCAGCAAGTTTTTTCATGATTGCCATTCTCTGCCTTGCTCTTGTCCTGTTTTTCTCAATCTGGGTTTTCCAAGTCAAGCGGCGATCAAAGGTAATGCCTAGGTAGTTTGGGTTTTCATCCAGATGTAGATTTTTCCCATTTAGCACCAATTTGGAGATCTGTGGTTTGTTAGAGAGAGAAAACACTGTGAATGATGTTTTCTCCTCATTTATCTTTACTAGCCATGCCTTGGCCCACTCCTCCAGTGATGTTAGGGCTTGCTGCATCCGAATGCTTGCCGTAGAGATATATTCCTCTGAGATCCACAGGGCTAAGTCGTCTGCAAAGGAGGCATTGTGGGTTCTTCTTGGAATATTCTCTGATATGTCATTTATATATGTGAGGAACAATGTGGGTGACAGGACTCCCCCTTGGGGAACACCCTGCTCCAATACCATCTTCCTACTGGTCTGTCCTTGTAGTTGGACTCTGGTCGTTCTATTTTCAAGATAGTGGCTGATCCATTTGAACATTCTCCCACACACTTCACTTCTTTGCAGCTTGACTTTCAGTCCATCTTTCCACACTTTGTCAAATGCTTTTTTCTAGGTCCACCCAAACCACCAGTGTGTGCTTTTTTTCTTGGAAAGCATCCTCAATTTATATAAGTGATCTGGTCTTCAGTGGATCTGTGTTTCCTGAATCCTGCTTGCTGTGGGGCTAAGAGATGTTTTTCTTCTAGATGCCACATAAGTCGAGTATTTATTATGCGCTCCATCAATTTTCCAACACAACTAAGTAGACTGATAGGTCTGTAGCCATTTGGTTCTGTCTGAACTTTGTCTTTCTTAGGTATTGGAATCAGTATAGCATCTTTCCATGCCTGTGGTACTATTCCTCTTTTCCAGCTGCAGTTTAGGATGGCCAGAAGCTTCTTTTTTGCCTTTGTTCCTAGGCCTGTTAGCATTTCATTGGTTATCCCATCTTTTCCGGGTGACTTCTTTTTCTTTAGCGCCCTCATTGCCTCTTCTAATTCTTGCATTGTTAACTTTGCCATCATGTGTTCTTCTGGTGCAAGCTTTTTGTTATCATGATTCCTTTGTTCATCAATGATGGCCTTTCTTCTGTCTATAGGGACATCAATGTGGTTTGCACCAGCATAGTGTTCCATGAGTGCATTTGCAGCTTTTTTTCCCGAGAGCATATTTTCACCTTGTTTGATTGTGATGTGATTTTTGTAAGGTTCTTCGTTGTTCAAAGCTCTAACTAGTTCCCACAGCTTGTTCCCTTCTTTATCTAGGTTGAGATTTTCTGTTGTTTGCTTCCAGCAGTCTCGTGTTGTTTGGTTTAATGTTCTTCTGTACTTTGCAGTGGTTGCTTTGAGCAAGATGTTTGCCTCAGTTGTTTGTTCTGTTTCTGCCTTGTCTCTGGCTTGTGCTACCTCATCTTCAAGTTTTTGCAGATCTTCATTCCAGTATGGTTTATAGTTTTTTCTTGCCCCTCTCGGAATAGTCTCAATAGCTGCTTGAAGTATTGCTCTATTAAAGCTTTCAACCATATTTTTCATGCTGTTGTTTCGTGTGTTGATGGTTTCGCAAAGGCTGTCAGTCAGCACTGCAAAATTGCCCCAGTCAGCTCTTTTGTAATTCCATCGGGGCAATGGTTTCACTTCATGGGGAACATACTCCATATTAACCACTAGCTTTATTGGTCTGTGGTCGCTGCCTGCTAGCTGGCCAAGTACCTGTCGGTCAATGTTGTGAAATATGTCCCCTGTGGCAAAAGCTAGGTCTGGAGTGGAAGTGGTGTGCCATCTTCAAGAGTAGAAACTGGGTTTATCATCTGGCCTGTTGATAAGGTGAAGATTTGTGTCTATCTCCCAGTCCTCCACTTCCTCTCCTCTACTGTCTGTATCCAGATATCCCCATCTTTCCGAGTGGCTGTTGAAGTCTCCGACAACAATGCAGTTTGAGCTCTTTATTTCCATACTTTCAAGTGACAGGTCTTTGCTCGGTGGGCCATACAAATTGTAGATACGCATGTTCGTGTCCTGGAGGTGAATGACATTTGGGCAATTTCTTAAAACAAGGCTTGAGGGTCTTATCCCCAGCCTGCGCCTTCCTCATCTCATCTGGAGGGGTATTTGTCAGATTATCCTCCTCCTGTTTAGACTGTGATCTGGTCTGAAGTGTGGCCATGTACACAGGTCTCTGTTGCATAGCATTAATGTGTGTAGTGTAAATATGTTCTGTGGATGAAGTCACATTTGCCACACAACGTTGATGGTGTTGTATTTCATCTGCTTCTCTCAAGGTATGATAATCCTGGCCTTTGCAGAGTAGTGTGCCACCCTCAGATACCAGGGATGATGAGGCGTAGTATCATGGTGTCTTTAGTCTGGTTTAAGTGTGTAGGATGTAGATGATACAGATGTGTATTCAAACAGTGAGCATTACGAACAAGGCAATCCACACAATGACGTCACGTTAACTCACGATGTGAAAAGTCAATAAAGCTTTAAACAGCAGTGATGGGTTTTTGGCAATATATATTGTACGCCACAATGACAAGATGCATGGACATCGTTATGCAGAAAAACATCACAGGTATAGTACCACAGTCATTGTATCATCGAAGTAGTCGATTCAACAGGCACAGCAAACAGCATAATATTAATGTACATGATATGCCTTTTAGGATATCGTAAACCCGCTGTACATGTAGTCAGGTAGTAAACTTCCCCTTTCCATAAGAGCTAGTAGATATCAACTAGGAGATTAAATCTGGTCTCCTATTTTTGACCTCAACAAGACAGGCATGTCTTTCGAGCGTCACATTATTTTTCTCTATGTTCCTTATACAGCAAAAGTATCAAACCTAGATCCATCAATAAAGTTCAGGAAGCAAATAGTCCGTAGGACAGGCATCAATCGATGCGTGACAATATAAGTGGATCATAAGGCAGGCTAAGCGAAAGTCAACATCACAAGATGGCGATAAAGTCACTTAGCAAAAAAGGATTCATTTACCTGTTCATCAGGAATTAAATCACATAATCACATATGCCTCCAGGCATTAGGAATAACATGGAGATATATCATCTCAAAAAAAGGAACAACAATCATGAGGACTCCTTCCTGAATAATCTAAGCGAAGACTAGCACATAGCTACGTCTCGCCTTATCAGCTTCTCTGCTCAGACTAACCTGGGCGGAAATCGTTTAAACAACGCCACAAAAAGAGACATGCGCAGAACACGCGAATCGAATACAACTCAGCCAGATTTACGAAACGAAGAATGTTCTACGATGTTCGACTAAAGACCTTTTACCTTAAAAGGAAATGAATCTTGAAACATTGCGATTGCCAACTGTTTTCAAAGAACTGGCGATCTGAGCGCTCCATAAATGGACATGACTCAAAAATCGTTCACACAACTATCGGCAACCCTAGCTATCAAGATAAGACAACTTCTTGACGATAGCTATCAAGATTAGACGACTGTAGAAATAAAAGTGACTACAATTCCATGAGTTCCTTCCCATGCATTAAAAAATTAACTATAGTCAGAATGCATGGTCAGAATAAGTTGCGACAAGTTTTTAGCAGCAACATTACCGCCACCTCCCGATAAAAAAAAAATGTGCAACATTTTTTTTTTTAAATATCCAAGAGTAAAACCAAAAGCGGTTTATCAACGCACGAATTATGCGGGGATAACTAATTGCACTGCCTAATATGAGGCTAAATTGACACATAAAGTGTCTGGTGAGAATATTTCTCAACAGATAAAAAATCTGATTCAAAAATATATCGGGGAGGTGCCACCAACACACACTACGCTTGCATGAAAATACAATATAAATATGCAAGTTCATATCATTATAATCAAATAGCAGTGTCATAATCTAATACCGCTTAGAATGGATGTACACATCTGATATTGAATGTTAAATATTACATTATCTAAATGTTTAATATTACCATTACACAATGAAATTAAACATATATGACGATCCAGGACACATCTCCTGTCGTTCCAAAGAAACTGTACAATGTGGAACTCTCCATGTTTGACAACAGAAAGGTAGCTTCTCAGATCAACAATAACGTGCTGAGAAAAAACAACCAATATAATTCTATTTAATAGCCATTAAGTTTCATACTATACAATACATTATTATTAACAATTGTGACCGAGTGAACTTTCGGCCCTTATATTAACTACTCAGTCTTCTTCTTATATTAAAGATGGAACAGAAGAAGATGATAACAAAGCACAATAGTATGTGTTCACCTAAAGTGAGGACAGATGTGCTAATGTATTGCAGTAATATAGGTGTGTTATGGCTCTGTCGTATATCTAGAAATAGAACAGAAGTATTAGTTGGAATCATGTGGGCATCTAGACAGAATGTCAGCCATCACATTATCCGACCCACGGATAGCTCGTACCGTGAAGTGAAAAGGTTGAAGAGCAATAGCATATCGAGTGGATCTCGAACTCTTCAAGTTCTTAGTCTGAATAGCTGTAAGAGCTTTCTGATCAGTTTCTAGAATGAAATGTGCGCCCAGGAGGAATCTTTGTAGTTTGAGAATAGACCAAACCATAGCCAATAATTCACGGTCTAAAACCGAGTAGTTCCTCTCTGCCGCATTTAGTTTTCTAGAAATGTACATGACAGGAAACAGAGTTTCAGCATATTCCTGCATAAGTGCTGATCCGATCCCAGTGGATGAAGCATCACTTCGAAGAACAAACGTTCTATCAAGAGTAGGTAATCTTAGGATGGGAGGAGAAGAAAATATATTTTAAATCTGGTCTAAGGAAAACTGACATTCCTGAGACCAACGAATCAGATTAGGCGACCCTTTCTTCAACAACGTTGACAGAGGTGCCATTATCGAAGATAGATTCGGAATAAATCTCCCATAGAATTGTATTAACCCCAAGAGACTCCGGACTTGTTTCTTCGTCTTAGGTACTGAGATGTTCAATATTTTCGAAGTATTGTGGTCTTCTGTCTTCAAGAGACCATGACCAACACGATGACCCAAGAAAGAAATTTCACCAAAACCAATATAAGCTTTAGAAGGTTTTGCTGTCAGATTATACTCACGTAGAGTAGACTGTAGGTCATATAAACCCAGATAGTGATCTTCCCAAGAATCACTGAAGAGACAGATATCATCTAAGTAAGCGATGACATCTGAACGATGAGAAAGAATTCGACGCATCATGCGAACGAAAGTAGCAGGGGCGTTCATAAGACCGAAGGGCATTACATTCCATTGAAATAAACCCCTAGGTGTAGAGAAAGCAGTCAGAGGTTTGGCATGATCTGCTAAAGGCACTTGCCAATAACCTTTTGACAAGTCAAGTTTAGTGAAGAATCTAGAATTAGAAAGTCTAATAAGTAGATCTTCTAGTAAAGGCATAGGTTCAGCATCGAACTTTGTGACTTGATTTAATTTGCGATAATCAACGCAAATTCGTATGTTCTTATCTTTCTTCCGAACAATAACCATGGAAGAAGAATATGGAGAAGTCGATGGTTCAATTATGTTTAATTGGATCATTTCATCCAATTCCTTTTCTACTTGTGACTGAAAGTGTATAGGGATAGGATACGGCCTAACCCTAATAGGATTATTGTCGGTAAGAATAATGTCATGTTCTATGACATTCGTGTGACCAGGGATGTCGGTTAGAACATCCTTAAATGTCTGTAACATCGACGAGACTTGACGATGTTCATCAACAGAAAGATTAGGAGAAATGGAGACATCTTTCCAAGATTCCATAGAATGTAGTGGAACCACTGGAAGAGGAAGATCGACATCAGAAAAAACAGATTCCTCATCCTGTATTACTGACAGGGATGAGTAATGACCATGAGGAACAGAAGAATCGTCCGTTGCCTGGAAAATAGGCAGCAAATAGTCTGGACGCTCATGAAATTCCGTCAGCATGTTGATATGGAAAGTTTTATGCTTTCCATCTATATCGACCACATAGTCAACATCGGAAATTCGTGAGACTATTGCATATGGACCTTTCCATGCAATCAGAAGTCTATTTTCCCTACTGGGGAGTAGGACGAATGCTTTGTCACCTGGACAAAGTTGTCGTAGACATTTGTTCTTGTTAGCAAACTGTCTTGCTTTTTCTTTAGCAATTTCTGACGAAGCAGTCGCTAGTTTGCATGCCTCAATGATCTTTTGCCTAAGAGCAATGACATACTCATATGAAGATTGAGTGTCATCACTAATATCATCGGCAGTGATGAGATCGTGTAATAAAGACATAGGGCCGCGCGGACGCGCGCCAAAGACAAGTTCAAAGGGAGAAAATCCTGTGTGCTCGTTTGGGACCTCTCTATAGGCAAAGAGAGCCGCAGGTAAAACCCTGTCCCAATCTTGAGGATGGTCTTCAGTTATCTTACCAAGTAAAGTCTTGAGCGTTCTATTCAGACGCTCAACTAACCCATTAGACATAGGATGATAGATGCTACTGAGAGATCTTTTAATGTGTAAGGTAGACATTACTTGAGACATAGTATCAGATATGAGTTGAGTGCCATGGTCTGACAGTATTTCTCTGGGGAACCCCAAGCGAGAAAATATCAGCCAAAGAGCATCTGCTATATCTGTAGTAGATACGCTCTTTAGAGGGATAGCCTCTGGCCAACGTGTGCACATATCGACACATGTAAGGATAAACTAATGTCCTCTGGCCGACTTTATCTTAAAAGGACCAATAATATCTATGGCCAATTTTTGGAATGGCCGAATAGGGATGTCAGCAGCCTGGATAGGCGCAGCATGTCGTGGTCCTCTAGATTTGACCTCCTGACATACCTGACATGATCGGCAGTATATACGAATGTCCTTGTTAACAAAGGGCCAAAAGAAAGCCGCAAGGACTCTCGACTTTGTACGGGAAAATCCCATGTGTCCAGCACATTGCGAGTCATGAGCATGCTGCAATATTTGCACTCTCATACTCTTGGGAACAAGAATTTGCGAATGTGCTGAAGTAGCCGAGTCTTGTACCATACGTACAAGTACGCCGTTTTTCATTTCTATCCAAGATTTTCTTTGTGTATCCTTATTTGGATCACCTTTCTTCGCAAGAATGAAGAATTTCTTTAGCGTAGGATCTTCTTCTTGTAATTTTATGAACGAGTCACGAGAAATAACCAAGGTACTATCTTGGCTATGAACTTCATTATTATTATCCAACGAAGTTTGTGGTGTTTGTAGAGCTTGTGCTCTTGTAAGCACTGCATTGGTAGCTTGCATATTATCATCTTCCCAAGCAGCAATCTGCTGTGGGGTACATTCCCTAACTCCGTGGATACGACCAATAATAAGGTCCGCAATTGGATTAGGTAAGAGACAGGCATGCACATCTCCCGTAAAGAAAGGAGTGGCAATGTGAATTACCGCAGTAGGATATTTCTCTAGAGTGCCGCCAAATGTGACACATTTGATAACCCTTCCTGTCGCACAGGATGGATCTACAAGCGATTGTCTAACACCAATAGTGGTGCATCCGGAATCGAAAAGTAGTGAGACCGGAGTATTATTAACAAGACCCTTATGTAGGATTAGAGAACCTCTCCCGTCATGTGCAACCGAAGCAGGAAGAGCGGGGAGAGGGTGACCACAACTCAAAGTCGATATTGTAGTCGGTTCGAACAAAGTACTGCATTGGGGGCACTTGTTTGCTCTCCCAAAGTCAAAAGATGAACAAGTGACAGCGTCAGAGTTTTTATTATCAGAAACCTGATTACAGGCTCCCTGAGATTCTTGTTGAACCGAGTTAGCCTGCTGATATCTCTTTTTTTTTGTTTTGAGATCTACCGCGACTACCATTACCTCTGAAGTTATCACTGTTGTTATTATCTCTGTAGTTATTATTGTCTCTATTATAACTGTTATCATGTTTCGAACTACAGTTTCCATGATTATTATCATGTCCACATTGATGTGAACATCTATTTGTTTGGTTTTGAGGTCTACGCGAGGAAAAGCCTCTGTTACCATATCCTCTTCTGAAATGCCTAAAATTATTAGGTTGGAAGTAACGAGGACTGTCAGCTCGTCTCCAATTCTTCGACGAAGAATCACCCTGAAATTGATTTCCATAATTTTGACCGTAACTACGGTTACTTTTCTTATCAAAATTTTGTTGGAATCTATTACTAGAGTTTTGACCATAAGGTGCTGCCGAAGCAACTGGCAGACCTTCTTTTACTTTAGAGTTACCAATGGTTACGTGAGGATGCGCAGTTATATACTGGCTACAGAAATCTTCCATTTCTTTTATTGTTTTAGGTTTACGTTCATGAAGGAAAGCAAGGAAAGACTCATTGACAGAAGACATGACTTTGTCTCTAAGTATTAAGTCCATAAGTCCTTCATAAGTTTTTTCTGTCTTAGACAGCTCCACCCAACGTAAAAAAGTAAGACGTGTCTTTGAAATGAATTCAGAGAATTGCACACCAGTTTCTGGTAACATATTTTTAAATTGAAGACGATAGCCGTCTTCGTCAAGTTGGTATTTTTTTAACAACATAGCCCTGACAACCTCATAGTTGTTCTTGTCAGGCTCATCTACCATACTTAACATACTCAAAGCATCACCTCTAAGTATTTTGGACAAATGATAAACCTGCAATGATTTATCTATGTTATGTACTTTACATGAAGTTTCAAATCTGTCCAAATAGAATGTTATATCGTCGATGGAAGCATTGAATGGTGGTAGATTAAGCTTGAAAGTGCTTGCATTAGTCTTATCTGAGACCTTATTTGCATCATTAGCATTACCCATGTTCATCACCTTTAATTTCTCAACTTCCAAAGCTAAGATTTTTTCTTCATGCTCCATTTTTGCTTTTCTCTCTTCAGACTCTCTTTCAAGTCTTTTATTTTCAGCCTCTATTTCAAATCTTTTATTTTCAGCCTCAAGTCTTTTATTTTCAGACTCAATCTGTAGTCTTTTCTCTTCAGCTTTTGCTTCTGCTTCTCTTTTTTGTTTTTCCATTTCCATTTGGAATCTTTTTTCATCCACCTGCATCTGCAGTTTCTTTTGTTCAGCTTCCATTGCTTTATCATATTGAGCAGTTGCAAATTCTTCTAACTTATCACCAGTCTTCCCAAGCAATTTACCCTGCTCAATAAAGTGCTCAAATGTAGCCATGATGAGTAATAATATGAGTCCACAACCTGAAATAATTAATTATCTTATTTCAAATTTAATTATAACAAGTCTTAAATGAAGCACTTGTTTACTCACAACACTATATTATTATCCCAATCTCTGTGGGAAACAAGTCTTATATCAAGGAACTTGTGTATAGACCTTTTTGAAATATCATCAATCAACTCTTGATCATAGGTGCACTTCCCATTCAATAGTGCACAATAGTATTCATCATTTACTAATCATCAGTGTAGTAGTAATGCATAAGCACAACCCACTATTAAATGTGAATTAACTACTATAAGTGTAACCAATGACTATGTAAACACTATCACAATGTAAACAGTAACAATGTAAACATTACACTGTAAACAATACAATGTAAACAATACAATGTAAACAATAATAAAGATTTAGCAACAATACGAAAACATTCGTAGAAATCAACAAAAAATAAAGCGAAAATTAAAGAAATATCACAAAAAATGTGATGATATCTACGAGGATATTAGACAATACACATGACACCACAGTGTATAAACAAAAATGTTGTATGAAACTAAACTATAGTAAAGAGGAGGCTAACAAATACAAACAAATCAAAATAAAACTAAAGAATGTGAAAAAAATCCCGAAAACAACACTGACCATATCGTCACAACTAACAAAAAATCGGAAATTTGCACACCCTACAGAAAACGCTCACGATAGACGACCTCTATCACGTGGTATGATCTAAGGGAGACTCCGCCCAACCGAAAAACCCGCAGAAACATAAACCTATAAATATAAATATACAAATAACATATAAACATATAACATGTAAACAAAAGAATGAGATGAAACACAGAAGACTCAGTAGAAGTATAAGGGCACAGTTCACAACAAACAGGCCACTTAACTTATGGGTATCCAAACGTCAGCCACAGCAGAAAAAACAGATGACAATCAGCGTCCTAAGGAATGAAGATCCAACGATGATGGTACATCTGGACTGCTCCAACTGCCATGACGATGGTACTTGAGCTTCTAAACAGTACAGGTAGTGTAAATAACGGCACTTGACCTTCTTATTCAACCGTAAATTGCTTGAATCGGTACTTGGCCTTCTTATTCAACCGGCACTTGACCTTCACAAACGACAGCAGCACGTTTCAACTGGCAATGTATGACTCAACGCCGGGTACTGCCATAATTCTGTATGTAGATGTCTTGAAAAATCGCTGTATGTTGATATCTGGAACGATGCAGTTTGTTGAATTCTTGTTGAATGAAGTGGGTAAGGGACCCCGAGTATGCTGGTACCAGAACAAACCAGCTTATGGCCACCAAATGTTGCGTAAGTATTATATGATGTGTGATAAATATGTTCTGTGGATGAAGTCACATTTGCCACACAACGTTGAGGGTGTTGTATTTCATCTGCTTCTCTCAAGGTATGATAATCCTGGCCTTTGCAGAGTAGTGTGCCACCCTCAGACACCAGGGATGATGAGGCGTAGTATCATGGTGTCTTTAGTCTGGTTTAAGTGTGTAGGATGTAGATGATACAGATGTGTATTCAAACAGTGAGCATTACGAACAAGGCAATCCACACAATGACGTCACGTTAACTCACGATGTGAAAAGTCAATAAAGCTTTAAACAGCAGTGATGGGTTTTTGGCAATATATATTGTACGCCACAATGACAAGATGCATGGACATCGTTATGCAGAAAAACATCACAGGTATAGTACCACAGTCATTGTATCATCGAAGTAGTCGATTCAACAGGCACAGCAAACAGCATAATATTAATGTACATGATATGCCTTTTAGGATATCGTAAACCCGCTGTACATGTAGTCAGGTAGTAAACTTCCCCTTTCCATAAGAGCTAGTAGATATCAACTAGGAGATTAAATCTGGTCTCCTATTTTTGACCTCAACAAGACAGGCATGTCTTTCGAGCGTCACATTATTTTTCTCTATGTTCCTTATACAGCAAAAGTATCAAACCTAGATCCATCAATAAAGTTCAGGAAGCAAATAGTCCGTAGGACAGGCATCAATCGATGCGTGACAATATAAGTGGATCATAAGGCAGGCTAAGCGAAAGTCAACATCACAAGATGGCGATAACGTCACTTAGCAAAAAAGGATTCATTTACCTGTTCATCAGGAATTAAATCACATAATCACATATGCCTCCAGGCATTAGGAATAACATGGAGATATATCATCTCAAAAAAAAGGAACAACAATCATGAGGACTCCTTCCTGAATAATCTAAGCGAAGACTAGCACATAGCTACGTCTCGCCTTATCAGCTTCTCTGCTCAGACTAACCTGGGCGGAAATCGTTTAAACAACGCCACAAAAATAGACATGCGCAGAACACGCGAATCGAATACAACTCAGCCAGATTTACGAAACGAAGAATGTTCTACGATGTTCGACTAAAGACCTTTTACCTTAAAAGGAAATGAATCTTGAAACATTGCGATTGCCAACTGTTTTCAAAGAACTGGCGATCTGAGCGCTCCATAAATGGACATGACTCAAAAATCGTTCACACAACTATCGGCAACCCTAGCTATCAAGATAAGACAACTTCTTGACGATAGCTATCAAGATTAGACGACTGTAGAAATAAAAGTGACTACAATTCCATGAGTTCCTTCCCATGCATTAAAAATTAACTATAGTCAGAATGCATGGTCAGAATAAGTTGCGACAAGTTTTTAGCAGCAACAGTCTCTTTTTACACACTTCGGTGTTATGGTTGTCCATCCGACACCAACTACAATATGATCTACCTTTATAAAAAGGTTTTCTTTCATCATATTTCCTTTCATTGAATTGTGAGGTTTTATGTTTATAGTCATTGCGTGGCCTATCAAAATATTGCTTACCTTTGTTCTGGTCTCTATGGTCAAACTTATTAAAGTGTTGAGGTGCCTTAAAATTGTCTACCTGTTTCTTTTTATTACCAACTACCTCTGCCTGGCCTGCCTGATACCTTTCAGCGACATTGAGTAACTCACCCAGCCTCTCTGCACCTTGTTCCATGAGAAACTTTCTCAGGTCTGGAGCCATGGACTCTCTTAGCTGCTCAATAAGGATCATCTCCTTAAGATCTTGGGTTTTCCCCAGAGCAGTCAATTTCTCCAAGTAGGTCTCTAACCGTGCAGAGAACTGGTGATAAGTCTCACCCGACAGTAGTTTGGCATTCCTAAATTTTTTTCTATAAAATTCTCCGTTCTTTTCGTATCTTAATAAAAGAGCCTGCTTTAGCATGTCATAATTGTCTTGGTCATCTCTGCTCATCTTGGCAAAAACTTCATAAGCCGTTCCTCTAAGCCCTTGTGATAACTTTAGGCTCCACCTCTCTCTCTCTAACCCATATGTAGTAGCTAAAAGTTCAAATCGACTTAAGTACCCTTCGATGTCATCTTCTTTCTCAACAAAATGATCTACATGAAAACCCATAGCTGAGGTTGAGGCTCCCTGACTAGCAGTGGCATCTGAGGCAAAGGGGCTGGCCCCATTTTCAGGAGCATGGCCTTGAATTTCCAACTCCCTTAGTCGTAACTCGTGGTCCCTCTGCAATCTTCTATCTTCTGCTTCCCTCTGCAGTCGTTTTTCTTCTGCCTCCCTTTCGGCAGTCAATCTCTTTTCTTCTGCCTCCATCTGTAACTTCTTACTCTCAGCCTCCAATGCCCTAGCCTCCTTGTCAGCCTCAATCTGCAATCTCTTAATTTCTTTGTCAGCCTCAATTTGTAACCTCTTCTCTTCAGCTATCTTCCTATCCTCCCTTTCAATATACTTGTCGCATTCTGAAGTTACATATTGGATCAAAGCTTGACCCTCCATGTTCATTTCTTTCGCAGTCTGCACATCAGCAGATCGAAACTTTGCCAGATCGACCCTCCATGTTCATTTCTTTCGCAGTCTGCACATCAGCAGATCGAAACTTTGCCAGATCAGCCATTTGTACTATGCAACCTTTAAATTTTCCAACTATACAAATCTCTAATTATGACTATTAATTTCTAATGATAACCAAGAACAACCACAGGCACTGATAGCTCAACTACTAATTAATTTCTCCAAAAGGAATGCTTTTAGTTTTATACTCTCTGAGATTCCTAATATACTTGATAATATTTTAAGAATTTAAAATCCCAGAATCAAACTACCCAATATAGCTGGTGTTATAAGAAATTCAATCCCGGGAAGCGAGACCCCAATATATGTGGTAGGAGAGGTTTAAAATCCCGGACAGGACCCCAATATATGTGGTGGATTTGATGTTATGAATTTGTTATTACTTATTAATATGTGAATAAATGAGATTAGCTATGAAGGTCCCTGAATAACCCAATAGTATTGTGAACTTTTCAGGGTACCTTTCCGCTACCACCTTTTTTTTATCTCATTTAAAATGTATTTATTATTATAGTAAATGACTTCGTTTAGTGTCTAGGGTCATGAATGTAGAGTGTAATGTATAATAATCCACAAACATACAAACAAATAGTTTATTATTCACAACAGCACACAGTACTACCACAATAACATACAAACGACACTCTAAAAGGCTATCTTAATTAAGACTGTGGTTGAATTTTGTGTAAATATGATTTTTACAATTTTATTATCCTGATTCTAATTTATCTGGAATCAGGATTGACAATTTAAAAGTGGAATCAAAATAATCAATTACATCAGTCAAATAGCACAATAGATCCTCTGTCCATACATAAAAATCTTATTCTCATATACGTCTGTAGTGTTCTCCTACTTTAAGGAAATACTGGTAGTACTACTAGGTTGTTGTTTTAAATCATACCCTTTTAGTACTGTTTGTTTCTATTTGTCACTTGTGGAACTATTAATTATTTGTCCCAGTTTTATTCACTGTCACTTTTTATATTTCTTCTTTTAAAGTTCTGTAGTTGAGCTCTCAGGTGCCGAACGAGAACTTATCTTGGCAGTAGAATACAGGTTGAACCTTTCCTCTGCTCGCTTGACAATCTGTTCCCTGTTTGATAGGCAATGGCCACTAGCATGGGCTCGCAGTAAACAGGCAGAGTCCTGAATCAATCAGTTTTCAAGCGTTTGGTACCACATTAACGTCAGTACCCAGGACCTCATATTTTGTTCAATGAAATACACAGAGACGATGACTGACACAGTTTCGATCTGTTTTGTTGTCCAGGCTGCCCAGAAATGGATTTAAAAGCACAGTCTGATCTCATCTATCACTGGTGAAAATTTTTCTAGAAATGGCGTCCCCCCTAACGCTTATTCTGACAATATCGATTCAGTTGGCCAATCACTTTTAATTTTACAACGGTAAACAGTCTTTCAAAAAATATCATTCAAACCTTTCTACGTTACTAGGCTATTTATGTTTATTCAAAGGTCAGCCAATAATATTTCGTCTCACTTCAAATGTCACCCAATCAGATTCACTGTACCATCCTAGCCTATCTGTCACCTACTTTTTTTCCCAAAAAATATGCGATCCAATCTAAGCAGAGATGACTTGACCTGACAGTATCTCTGACTCTATGTATGGTTTTATCAATAGTTGATTAGTTAAGGGACTATTTATATAACTAATAACATATTCTTGGTCAGCAAGTCTTCAGGTACACGAATCTACGATTTTTAAGGGGCTATGTGGTTTGGTTCAAAATTCTATCTTTTTTTCTATGTTAGTCGTTTTTTTAAACTACCTCTCGTTCACTCTTTTTCCATGTAATATCAAGCTGAATACGAGAGCTTAGGTCATTCATAATAAGAGCTTACCATGTTTACATGGCCGTAGTATCTACATTTCCAACTTTTTCATTGTATTTGGGGAAACCCCTAAGGCAAGGCTTGCCACTGTGCTACATTTGGCTTTTAGTTTAAAATCAATGCGAAACGAATTAGCATTTCATCTATCCTTGCCCCTCCTCGTTCCACAATGCATTTTAGGCAAATATTTTCTTAGAACTAGGAAAAGTGGTTGTTTATGTCAAGGACGAATTTGAAAAATTGGGTACCGTTTTGTTCGGCTATTCGTTAGCAAATAATAATCTGAAGGCGTAGGCGACACCAACCGTTCTAGCAGAAAATTCTTTTGTACTTTCTTATCTTTGCCTTTATGCCCTATACTGTTATATATTAATTTAGCTATTGTATTTAGAAATTCACTACAATGGTTAATGTGTCTGTTTATAGTATAGTATAGTTTAGTAATAGTAAAGTAAAGTTTAATAATAGTATAGTATAGTATAGTATAGCATAGTTTAGTAATAGTAAAGTATAGTTTAATAATAGTATAGTATAGTATATTATATTATAGCATAGTATAGTATTGTATAGCAGAGTATAGTATAGTAATAGAAAGTATAGTTTAGTAATTGTATAGTATGGTACAGTATATATAGTATAGTATAGTAATAGCAATAGTAATAGTAATAGTACAGTATAGTAAAAGTTTAGTATTGTATAGTATAGCATAGCATAGCAAAACACAGCACAGCACATCATAGCATAGTGCAGTATAGTAATGGTATAGTATAGTATAGTAACAGTAAAAGTAATAGTCTAGTCCAGTCTAGTCTAGTATAGTATAGTATAGTATGGTATGGTATGGTATGGTATGATATAGTATAGTATATGTAGTATAGTAATAGTAGTAATAATAGTAATAGTATAGTATAGTACAGTAATAGTTATAATTTACAATAGTAAAGCATAGTATAGTAATAGTATAGTATAGTATAGTATAGTAATAGTTATAGTTTAGAAAAGTAAAGTATAGTATAGTAATAGTATAGTATATTGTAGTAATAATATAGTATAATACAGTACAGTGCAGTACAGTGTAGTGTAGTGTAGTGAAGTGTAGTGTAGTGAAGTGTAGTGAAGTGTCGTGTAGTGTAGTGTAGTGTAGTGAAGTGTAGTGTAGTGAAGTGTAGTGTAGTGTAGTGAATTGTAGTGTAGTGTAGTGAAGTGTCGTGTAGTGAAGTGTAGTGTAGTGTAGTTTTGTGTAGTGTAGTGTAGTGAAGTGGAGTGTAGAGTAGTGTATTGCAGTTTAGTGTAGTGTAGTGTATGGTACAGTGTAATGTATAGTTTTGTAACCCCCTTAAGTCATGACTGACTATGAGAATGCGCCTTTGAGGTGATAGCCTTCAGCTGCTTTTTTGACCTGGTGCTCTTTTCGTCTATTCAACACACCGGGAACAGTACGGTCCATTTCCTGCAGGTGTTTTAATGTCGGCTTCCAGGAAGCGAAAACTAAACTAGCATTGCTTCTCTTTAATGTGTTCAATAACTTTTAGTTTCAAGTGAGTTTGTTCTTAATAACGGATTGTATCAGGCGTATATAAATGGTTTTTGAAGTTAAGCGTTTACACAGCGGAAGTATTTTGTATAGTGAATAAAAAAAAATAGAATAAAGCTTTATCCGGCCAGTCTAGCACAGTACAATCAATAACATCAAGTTCAAGTCATATTTTCAGGAATTATATTAGATAGCTACAGTTTGAGAATCGTCATTAACAGGTGCCTGTTTGTTAAAACTAACTCAAGCCTGATGTTCTCGAAGCTCGAACACAGGTCAACCAATTTATTCAGTTCCGTTCACATTTTTGTTATTATTGTTCGCTAGCTCTTAAAAATGTTCTTTCTAGATTATACATATAAAGCGATTAAGTCTTCCACCAAAATATGACGGGAGATAATTATTTTGTTCTCTTTCTGCTCCAAGCCCCTGATGACGACATTTGATTCTCATGTGGTAATTTTCTTCATTTCCATTGTGCTTCAGAAGTACGAAAACACTGGTACGAAAACACTAGTACGAAAACACTGCAGCTTCATCCATGATGAGCAATGAAATTCCACTGGCTAAATATTTAAATATATGATCGAGACATTTATTCGTGCTTACCTGAACTGCTTATTACAAAATAAGGAAAATTCCAGAAATGTTGTCACCGAAATGCAGCAAATGCAGGGATATTTCTAAATTACTAAATAAATCCTGCGCATTGCAGTATATTTAGTCCCAGGCTGGAACGCGCCATGAAAAGACTGCGCATTTGGTGGGACTAAAGTTACTGATAAGGCAGTTAGAAGGTTTATTAAATGTTGTAACCATAAAAGTGGCTATGGAAGTAATAAGAATATCCAGTAGCAGTGGTAACAAAAGCAGCATTAGTATATGAGTGGGGCCGGCCTTAGTCCGATTCATCTGATTTGACCCGCGTTCACAGTAACCCCACGCTTGGAGTCCCCACCATCAGCTGTAAATAAAATTAAGGAACGCAATTGTTTCAAATTAGATAGCAGGAATATCTGCTATTATATTGTGGTAACCAAAAGAGAAGTTGGAAAGAAGACGAAGATGGCTGTATTCCGCTCCACCTACTCGTATGTCCCAGTCTTGACGTATGGAAGCGAGTCATGGGCAATGACTACAACCCACAAAAGCCAGATCCAAACCTCGGAAATCAAGAATCTGAGGAAGATGGTTGAAGTAACAAGAAGAGACATGGTCCGCAACCAAACGATACGTCAAGGCCTACAAACCCAACCCCTGAAGACCCAAGTAGAACAGTCCCAAATAAGATGGTTTAGCCAAGTTTGCAGAATGGGAGAAGATCGGCTACCACGACAAGCATGGGAAACTAAGAACCAGGGATCCTACCTCCTGGACGACCCAGAGTCCGCTGGGAGGACAACATTAGACAATCTTTGAAAGACCGAGGACTAGAGTGGAACCAGGCCAGGAGGAAGACAGCCGATAGGATAGTCTGGCGCTCTCTTCCAAACTTCTATACCTCACGGTAGAAAAGGAACGACTAAGTAAGTAAGGAAACATTGTGGTAACAATAAAACATTATCAAATTTGTTAGCTGTATTTTGACATAAAATATGTTACAAAAATATCACAACGCTTCATAACCAGATCCTACGGTCTTTTATATTTCGATATCTTCCCTAATAAAACCGACGCACACTGTGTCTAGGTTGAACGGAATGCGCCTCGCCAAAACGAGGCAACATTTTTATTTTTGTTTGTTATCAGGCACTCGTAGGAAATTTTTTTTTTTTTTTTTTTTTTTTTTTTTTTTCTTAACCAGCGGCACTTGGGCTTTCAGCCCTTCGGCCCAATGACATATCATTGCGAGGCTGGGGAACCTGAGGACTTTCCTTCCAACCCGGTCAGGAGCTTCGCTCCTTCCCATCCACAGAGGGTTTATCACAGGAGCCGTTCAGGCTATTCAGTCAAATTTCCGGCCGTAAACATTTCTTCAAACGCCGACGCCCGGGTTTGAACCATGAACACCTAGTCGCCAGTACAACGCCGAAGCCATTACACCAGCGCGGCTCCCACTCGTAGGAAATAAAGAAGTAGAACACTAGACAACAGAAAAACAACAGACATGAGTGGCTGACCCAGGATTTGAACCCTGGACCTTCCGTGCGACAACCCCGCCTAGCTATGCAAGCGAATCACACTATCCTCTCTGCCATCTACGCATCACCAAAAAATCATGTTTGGATGACAGGTCATTAGTGCGAACCGCAATACATAACACCGAAAGTTCACCATGGGCAGTTCAGCCTATTAATGACGCAATCACTTCTGTTGTTCCCCTATTATACAGTATAGGCCAGTCCAACAAGACAAAGACCTTATTACTGTGTCCAGTAAATGATAGTAGACTTAGAACAGTAAGAACAGTACAGAGGGTAGGTTTGGTATTGTATGAACATTATGTTTGTCTCATATTAATTTACTGTTTACATGCCTCGGGTTTCCCTTCCTTATGTGTTATAAATGTTTATTTTTGTTTAAATGTTACAACAAAACTATACTCGGCTGAAATAAAGAACAGCGGGACGTCAGATTTCGCCCAAAAGTCTATATAGACCCGAAAGCTAATGAAGTGACCAGGATTTATACGACCTTTAAAAAAAAAAGTATAATTCAGAGACACAGTAATAAGGGGTTAAGATTAAGTTTAGGAATCCTAACTCTAAACATAATCTTAACCTTAAAGATTCGGGCGATTCAATCAGCTACCTGCCACATCGGATACCTGCCACACTATTTTTCATCTCAACTACTATAATCGTAAGTCTAGGAGGCCCCTTCAGAATGGTCCAAATCGGGCCCCGCAACTACTAAGGCCGGCCATATATAGGAATTAGAGTTTGGTTCGTCTTGATAAGCACTGAATAAATATTTATGTTTGAAAAATACAGCACGTCGGTTTTGCCAAAGATTAACTATTAATCTTTTAGTTAATACCTCATTTATATTCTTTTTTTTTTCTAAAAACATTACGCTGGCATGGCCATGTCCGCCGCATGGAAGATAGTTGCATCCCGAAAGATATCTTCTACGGACAACTGGCGGCTGGCAAAGGGGCAGTTGGGCGACCGCAGATGTGATTATAAGATGTGCGCAAGAGAGACATGAGGGCACTTGACATAAATCCAGCAACCTGGGATGATAGGATGAAGCTGTCAATGGCACCAAATGGCGATGCTCTCTACGGCGCCACCTCAGATTAGGCGAAAAGAAGCTCTCACATAAAGCAGAAGAGAAACGAAAACGTCGTAAGGAAGACAAGGAAAAAAACTCACCTGAGGGCTATCGCCCCAGGGGCACATTCCCATAGTCTATTGTTATTATTATCTAAAACCGAACGTTATATTTGTCAGATTTAGCTCACTTCGTTTGACAAAAGAGTGCTATTTAGTGCTTTCATAGTTATCACACGTGCATCAAAATTATAAGCTCATGGAAACTGATGTTACGGTCTCTGGTCACTACTTAAGCGGACATTAATGTACGATTTATTATCGATATTTCACTGCTTACTTTTTTTACCGCTCTTTAAAAAAAAAAAAATTAAATGTTGCCTCGTTTTGGCGAGATGCACCTTGTTCAACCTAGACACAGGGTCCGCCCGGTTATATTAAGTGCGCCTGTCAAGATATGACTTTGTTGTCTGGTTATTTCTTGTAACTTTACCACTCCCAATTTTGCTCAATATATATATATATATATATATATATATATATATATATATATATATATATATATATATATATATATATATATATATATATATATATATATATATATATATATATATATATATATATATATATATAGGGTGGCCCCAAAAAAGTGAGAACATCTCTTAGCAAAGGGTTATTTAATATAATTGAATTAATATAATGTTTTGTCATTTACAGTTGTATGCCAAGTAATTACGCTAATCGGAAAACATGTTCAATGTGTGTCCCCTGCTTCTCAACGACTTTTTGTAAGCGTTGGCGCCACTCGTTTATGCTTCTGTCAATAAAGCACTGTCCTAGATTTCTCCATTCCTCGATTTTTGCCAACTTGAGCTGCTCCTGTGGTAAATTTTAGCCGACGGTAGACTTTTTCTTGCAATGCACCCCATATGGCATAATGGTCAGGGTTTAAATCAGGACTGTGCGGTGGCCACATGTTTGGCTCGATAAAGGTAACATTCTCCTGATGATGAAAGTTTATCGTATTTCTGGCTGTGTGTGATGGAGCTCCGTCCTGCTGTAATGTCCAGTTATGGCGACCACATGTCGCTTGAATGTCAGGCAGCAAACCTCGTCTGAGAACATGTTCACAATAGTATTCACTGTTTACTTTGGCGCCTGGTTCAACGAACACAACACTAGTTTTCCCCATTCGAGACACACCAACTGATACCATGATACCGCTGCTGAAATGTTCACGTTCTCGTATAAGTCTCCTTTCTGGAACTTGCTTTTTCTTTGTTTCAACTGAATAGACACGATCATTTTGAGAATGAAGTGGCGTGGCAACGGTGAATGTCTTTTCGTCTGTAAACCAAATGCTTCTTACACTTCTCTCATTAGGAAACCGTTCAAGTTGCTGCTGACTGTGTTGCAAACGTTTCAATGTGCAATTTTCGTTGAGCGTCTGCGCGATCACCAACGGGCTGATCACCCGTTTGCCAGTCACTTCGATTACGGAAACAACGGCAGATGGATTGATTTGCCGTTGCCCTAAAGACGCCATTAGGCATGATGGGAAACAATGGCAAAAAAACCCTATCTGCTGTTGCCCTAAGACGCCACTAGGCGTAATGGCCACTGACTGCTTTGACGGTCGGTGGCTAAGGATGGAAGAAGAAGAAGAAGAAGTCTGCCCGATCACACGCTTGTACGTTTTAAGTTGTAAATCTTGCTTTACAATACGTTGCACCGACGACCGTGGTATACCCGTTTCTCTTTCAATTTCCCGCGGACTTTTGTGACTGTGAGGATCATCATCTTGACTGCAGATCAGCTCACTCACTCGCTCAATGTTCTGTCGTGTTCTAGCAGACTTTGGACGACCACTTCCGGGTTTTCGTTCTGTTGTACCGTCGTTGTCAATTTTTTTAGTAACCCGACTGTCACTAGCTATGCTCCAGGCTTTGTTTGGAAACTCATTTATCATTCGCCTAGCACCCCATTGTTTTTCAATTCGCAAATTTTTAATCAGAATACGGTCTTCTGCTGTGATTTTTGTCATTCTGGTTAAAATATTTTCAAAACACGCAGAAGTTGACGATTGGCAAATTAAAAATCGAAGATGGCGACCGGAAATTGTCGTAATAATAACGTCATATAGTTAAATAGCTAAGTAAGTAAATCAGTAAACTATTTAAGCCATTATGGATACAGTTAAACAAATTTTGATGTAATTATATTACATTGTACGAGATGTTCTCACTTTTTTTTGGGCCACCCTGTATATATATATATATATGTGTGTGTGTGTGTGTGTGTGTGTTGTGTGAAATTCAGATTGTGTGTGTGAGAGAGAGAGAGAGAGAGAGAGAGAGAGAGAGAGAGAGAGAGAGAGAGAGAGAGAGAGAGAGAGAGAGAGAGAGAGAGAGAGAGAGAGAGAGAGAGAGAGAGAGAGAGAGAGAGAGAGAGTTGATTTTCGGGATTGACATCATATAGTTTCTTAGTGGAATTCCGAATTCCGGTGCGACTTTTCAATTCAACTTTTGTTTCTACACTCTTTGATCCTCGGCGCGTGCCGACAGTTAAAGACTTGCATGCCGGCATCGTTCGGTGTACCACCACTATGAACACCACAGAACCATGTTGACACTTGAGACTCGGAGGGCCTATTTCCGTCTGGAATAATGAACTTTCATCAACGTGTCATAGAGAACAGGGTCAGTGGGTGGCGTGTCAAAAGAACAAATAATACATTACGCAATATCCAGCTAAAGGGTTTGAGGAGTGCATTTCATTTTCCTAGCTCATTTGAAATCGAGCTGAGTTGACGTCCATTGTTGCACGCTAAGAGACATTCATTTTGTTGTCCGCCACACTGATGTTTCGTTGAAGTCGAAAACAATAATCATTTCACAACCTTTCTTATCAATAATTTACACATTCGGTAAACAAACAAAAAGTCTTTTATTTTCTGTAAATAAAATGAACATTCGATGTAAGTCACTGCAACAGGATGTCGCTGTAGTACTGCATTATTCATCTCCACATTTGGCCAAAATGTTTCTAAGGTCATAAATTAACATCATATAGTTTCATCTATCATTCAACAACAATATCTTACAGCTAAATATTTGGATCGTCATTCAAAATTTCATTGTAATGTGAAATATCCTTCTTTTCAACTAGTACCTCAAAAACTGAGCGCGTATTTTTTTGTCAAAACAAGTTGAAGTAGAGATGGAATACAGCAGTACTAATGTGACGGGAGTTGTTGTAACTCTTCAGTCGTATTTGAAGTTGAGAGTAAAAAAAGATCAAAGTAATCACATGGCTGATAGTGCTGTAGGGAAGTGAATTGTTAGTGGCTACACTATACTAGGTCTTAGCTGTATGGGGTGTCAAGAACGGTTCCGTTCTTTGTTATCTTTGCCTTTCCTTACTCAAGAGCAGAGTCATGAACCCATTTACCGCTGAGTATACTGGAGGGTGACGCTACCAGCTTTCACATCTTGTAACGAGGCATTTAGAACACTGTGCTCTTACCATTTGCTGAGGATGTAAATTCTCAAATTTTGCAATGATTGTGTTGGTGAAACTCGCTTCCGTATTCTCTTTAAAGATAAAGAAAATATATTTCTATATGAATAGAACGAAAAGAAATAAAATAAAACAGGAAAATAATCGTTGTACTGAGATCCATTCTTAATGAGGGCTATACTGTTAAAAATACAACATTGTCACGGGTTGCCTCCCCTTAGCTCTGCAGTGGTGGTTCAACAGTGGCCAAAACTCAAGAGTAACTAATTTGGGTCTTCAAAGGTGTCTACCTTCACACAAGATTACTCTTGGCAGAGTTGTAGATAGAAGGATAATGATACTTCTACCTCGAGGGAGTATTTACAAGATATTCATAAAGCGAGAACAATTCCGCATGAGGCTGAGCAAATATTAACTCTAGTATCTGCCGCCAACTTTTGTGAAGGATAGGGTTATCTTATAATTCGTTATCCCGTTCATAACCCCAGCTGAGTTAAGTCAGCGAAATTCCTCTTATTATTATATAGCTCTGTTTAAGTGTAATTAAGAAAATTAAGACATACGGATGTAGTATATTCAAAATGATTAAATCAACTTTAGATTTGTCTTTATACAAGTAACAGCTACCTAAAGACGCAGCAATAGAGAATGCAGTCAGCGACCCATAGCTTGAGTGCTTGCGTCAGAGCGAACCAGAGCTGACCAAGACCCTACTCAACCTCCACGCGGTTGTCCTGGAAACAGGCTGCATCAATGCAGTCTGGCTGAGACAGTGGGGTTCGAAGAGGGAAGGCAAACCCGGTCCCAAAAAATGCCGTTCTGAAGTCGGATGTGCCGGCCGACAGGCGCAGATATCGCAGCTCCGCTGTAAACAGACACAACGCAACCAACGTCCTTTTCAGGACGAACGAGGAGGAAGAAGAAGATACAAGTAACAAATTTAATAATCAATTATGTTTTAACAGTTATAAAAATGAATAATTCCTTATAGAAAAAGTTATCATCACAGGGTGATGTTATGGCGTTGAAAATTTGATACTTCACTTGGCAGCTTTTACGTTTCTACTTAGCTGCCAATGAGATTGTCTGTTCTGCTCCAGCTGATGTTTAGTTCTTTGTAGATGGATGCCTGATTCACACTCGTCACTGGTCAAGTTTGAAAGTTGTAGGACGTTCCAAGAAGTGTCATGGAGTAACTACCAAGCTGGTCCCGCGTCTCTAAGACCCGTCTGATGATGGTGTCTAGCGTCGACATCAGGACACTTACACCCTCCCTTGTTCCAGAGATAGTACCCTCAGTTGGTACCACAGACCCAAATTGACTTTGAGATCACAGACTGACTTCTTGCTCAGAGATAGAGTAAGGCATCTTGTTGAAAATGCCTCTTACATGTGTTCTGGGGTTGTTACTTAATAATAAGCTCCCACTTTGACTACGTGTTTCATATTCTTCAGATTCCTGTTTTCCTTGCTAATAATGGTAGCGTTTTCCTGGGCTTTTAAGTCCTCAAGAAGCTCAAAAAGGTTCAGTCCGATAATTGAATTCTGATTCTATTCTTAACTCTGGCAGGTCTAGCTGTCTCTCGACGAGTTGAATTTCACAGTGCTTTCAACCGACTAAAGTGTCAGGTTAAAATTGCAACTTTCGTCCCACGCACGTTGTTGTTTACTATTAGACCAGGCTCCAATAAGAAATATTGTTATGTTTACATCTCGAATGCCGGCCAATAGTTACAATCATGCGTGGTTTGATGGCGTCTATTCAAAAACTTTCCTGATAGGAAACTTCTGCATGTTATTTAAAAGGTGATTTTCCGTATAAGGTGTTGTTATTTCCGTCGATTCGCTGTAATGATTGCATTACAACTCCATACATTAACACAAATAATGTCCTTGTAACACTTCTGTCGGAAGTTATTACAACATTCCGTCTTTCAGGTGCATGTCTGTAATATGTCCGCAGACGGGTAATTTATCTCTCTAAACTTGTGCAAACACCGACCGTCGTTTAATCATCTGGACTATGACTCTTCACGACAGTAACTAGTGAATCAAAATAGCCATCTGCCATCAATGGTACCTATACCTTGTAGCGGTATGGCAGCTTGCGTACCCTGACAATCCCCAGAGCTATGCCAGTGGGAGTTTTACTCCTGGTAGGTTCAACCAAGCTGGACTGGTCTGTGTGGGTAGGGGTCAGACAAAAGCTTGTACCCTGGTCCTCCAGGTTGGGGGTTTTAGCACAGGGCTGACACCCCTGTCTATGTAAAAAAAATAATGAAGTTACGGAAACAACATCAAATGAACAAACTTTGCTGCGGGATGGACATTCGGAGTCTGTGGCTCGTATGACTGCCGGAAGGAAGCCACTGACATGAAAACGGATGTCCTGACCGCAAAACAGGATACAAGAATAGGATTTTGGAATGTCAGGACAATGTACGAGACAGGTAAACTAAGACAGGTCACGGCAGAAATGAGAAACTATGGGTTACACATCCTGGGGATAAGTGAGAGCAGATGGACAGGGGCAGGAAAAGTTAAAACAGCAACAGGAGAAACAGTACTTTACTCTGGAAGAGAGGATGGACAGCACAGTGAAGGCGTAGCCATTATTCTACAGAAAGGGATAGAAAGGACATTACTGGAATGGAAACCCATCAACAACAGACTGATACGATTGAGATTGAGAGGGAGATTCACCAACACTACAATAATACAATGCTACGCACCAACGAATGATAGCGATGAGGAGGTCAAGGATGAATTCTATCAACAACTGAAGAAAGAAATGGAAGACACACCTAGACATGATCTTGTTATAGTAATGGGAGACCTCAATGCGAAAGTTGGTACACACAATACATATAATGAAAGAACAATGGGGAAATGCGGCAGCGGAACAGCAAACGAAAATGGGGATAAGCTAATAAGTTTCTGTAGCATTAATAACCTGGTCATTGGAGGAACACTTTTCCCACATAAGGAAATTCACAAGTTAACATGGGAATCACCAAATGGTCGGGACAGAAACCAGATAGACCACATCATGGTTAACGGTAGATGGAGACATGCATTACAAGATGTGAAGGTAAGAAGAGGTGCAGATGTGGGAAGTGATCACCATTTAGTAGTAGCAAAGCTGAAAGTGAAACTAAGAAGGGCTGGACCAACTGTAACTACACAGAAAAGGTTTGACATCAGCAAACTGAAGGACCCCCTTACCAGAAAAGCTTTTGCGGCCGACATTAAGAAACGATATCAATTTGCCAAAAGCCAGGAAAAGACATTGACTGATGATATAGACCAGAATTTCAGCACCATTTCAACAGTATATAAGGAAAGTAGCAAATCATGCTTAGGATTCCAGGAAAGGAAGAAGCAAGACTGGATAACACCAGAAACACTAAACACCATAAAGATGAGAAAGGTAATGAAAAGAAAGAAAACAGAAGCAAAGTCGCCCAGGTTAAAGCAACTATATAGCGAACAGTACAGCCAGCTGGACAGGGAAGTTAAACGCCAAACCCGAGCCAACAAAAGGAATTTCCTAGACGATCTTGCAAAACAGGCAGAAGAGGCAGCACTGAGAAATGAACAAAGCACAGTATACAAAATAACTAAATTCATCAGCGGAAAACAAGGTGCAAACAATATTACATTAGTAAGAGATAAGCAAGGAAATCTCATCAAGACAGCAGAGGGACAGGAAACAAGATGGGCAGAGCACTTCAGAGAAACTCTGAACAAGGAAATACCAGAGACACAATTGAATGTTCCTGAGGCTGAAAACGATCTAGATGTAAATACAGACATTCCACGAAAAGAAGAAATCATCACAGCAATCAAAGGGTTAAAGAACGGTAAAGCTCCGGGCCATGATAACTTAAATGCAGAGCTATTTAAGACAGACCCTGAGCTAGCAGCAGAACTATTAGAACCACTATTTGCACAAGTGTGGAAAACGGGGACAACACCATCAGAGTGGAACAAAGGAATAATTGTCAAATTGCCCAAAAAGGGAGATCTTGCAGACTGCAATAATTGGAGAGGAATCACTCTTCTCTCAGTTCCCAGCAAAATACTAGGCAGGATAATTATACAGAGAATTTCAAAGGCAGTAGACTACAAACTGAGGAAAGAACAAGCAGGATTTAGAAAGAACAGAAGATGTGTAGACCATATATTCACTCTCAGGAACATTATAGAGCAGTGCTCAGAATGGCAAAGACAGCTTTACATAAATTTTGTTGATTTTGAAAAGGCTTTTGACAGCATACATAGGGACAGTTTATGGAAAATACTGAGGGCTTATGGAATTCCAAGCTGCATAGTGTCAATCATAAAAAGCCTCTATGCCAACTTTACGTGTAGTGTTGGGCAGAGCAACCTAACCTTCGAGGTGAAGACAGGAGTACGACAGGGATGCCCCTTATCAACCACTCTTTTTTTTAACAGTCATAGACTGAGTGATGCGCCAGACAACAGAGGGCAGTCCAAGAGGAATAAGATGGACTACATTTTCTACATTGGAAGATCTCGAATATGCAGATGACATTGCACTGCTGGCACATTCACATCAACACATCCAGGAAAAAACGGATAGACTTAATAAATTTAGCCAGCAGGTGGGCTTGAACATCAATTTAAAGAAGTCTGAGGTCATGACGCTCAATGTGAGCAACCCTGAGCCCATATCAGTAAGGAATCAGCAATTAGTACAGACAGATACCTTCACATACCCAGGAAGCATAGTAACACCAGACGGTGGGGCAGGCAAAGACATCAACATCAGAATGAATAAGGCAAGAACAGCCTTCTTTAGCCTAAATAACATCTGGAAGTCCTCTCAATACAGCACAAGCACAAAATTAAGATTATACCAGAGTTGCGTGCTTTCTGTGCTTCTCTATGGTGCGGAATGCTGGAGAGTCACAGAGAAGGAAATGTCAAAACTGTCCTCTTTTCACACAACATGCCTAAGAAAAATTCACCGCATCTTTTGGCCGAATACCATCACCAACCAAGATCTGCTTACTCGTAGCAAGCAAGAGGACATGCACACCATCATAGCTGGCAGACGCTGGAGCTGGGTTGGTCATGTCCTCAGAAGAGACCCCGATGCCATCACAAGAACAGCTATGCTGTGGACCCCTGAAGGAAAGCGAAAGAGAGGCCGACCAAAAACAACTTGGCGGAGGACTGTGGAGGCTGAGATGCAAAGAATGAACCAGAGTTGGGGCACTGTACGAAGGATGGCCACCGACCGTGCAAAGTGGAATCAATTTGTTGTTGCCCTACAAGACGCCACTAGGCGTGATGGCCACTGACTGCTTTGACGGTCGGTGGTTAAGGATCGAAGAAGAAGACAATAGCCATATCAGCGCTAAATAAACATTGCTGGGCGTGCGTCGAGTTAATCCATCGTGGCCAAGGTTTAGTACACGGGAATTTTACAAACCTGACTGTCGGTCAATATTGCATCACCTGTCTACTCTCTCAGCAGGGATGGCCAGGTAAACAGACGAATTATTACGGAGCAGAAGTGCAAACAATGACTCTAAAATAACAATACTGCGGAGAGGAAAAGAGAGCGAATCCAATTTTGTGACAAATATGCTATGCTGCGATTATGAATTCTTCTTCAGGTATAGTATTATAAAGGAGGCAGATAGACTTGCTAAGGAAGGAGGTGCCTTACAACAAAATGATATAGAGACAACTTACGCAACGGCAAAGACTACTATAAAGGCTACATTCAAGTCCAAATGGGAAAGAGAGCACCCTGGACATGTGAAAAATGATGCATATCATCAACTATCCAGAAAAGAACAGGTCATCATTTTTCGGCTACGCACTGGTCACAACAGATTGAGATACCATCTGCACCACAAATACAAAATTGGTGCAACAGATCTCTGCACCTGCGGTACCAGCCCAATGACAGTCGAACACCTGCTGCAATACTGCCCAACCTACAGTAATGAACGGAGTAGCATATGGCAACAACCCACTTCTGTCAACGAAAACCTGTTTGGAGATGTTGGGAGCCTTGGGTTGACTACTGCCTTTATTAGAGTCATAAATGTGGAAGTCTGAAGGCGAACGAGGAAGAAGAAGAAGAAGTATTATAAAAACTGCAGAAAGAAAACGTAAGTTGATCTATATGAATATAAGGAAAAGAAATAAAATAAAACAAGAAAATAATCGTTGTACTGAGATCTATTCTTAATGAAAGCTATACGGTTGAAAATAAAACGTCATTAAAAGCATGCATGCATTCAAAGCACACACAAAACAATTATCGTAAACTTAAAAAATAAAAACGCACCAACGACAAAAAAACATTATGGAGAACTACATTAAATGTTTCGTAGAAAATACAGATATACAAGGAAAGAGAGCTGGAAGATTTGAAATACAAATTTGACCTCATTTTGGCGGTCATATTAGGGCGCATGTCCAAATATAAAACGCCTTGCTGTCTGTTAAAGTGTAAACATAATTCAAAGAAGGAACTCTAACAATTTTGAGTTGTGGTTTTTACACAGTTCCGTGTAAATTTTTAACACCACTGGGATTCTCTATTTGGTTCATTAAAGTCGATAAACAAAAAAACTTTGCCGCTGAAAATCACCAGTTGATGTATCCGGCATGTCTGGGATAATTCTGAATATAACCAAAAATACTGTGTATAATCATCTTCATCATCATCATCGTCATTAACATCATCACTTATCAGCTCCGCAAGAAGCATGGGCCTTGACAAAAACTTTCGCTAAGTCTTCCTATCCCGTGCCGTCGCTCAAGGTCGTTCCATATGTTCCTCAACCCTTTCATATCTTTCTCCAATTGTCTTCTCAATGTGTTCTTACTGAGTACAACTGCAATTAAATTATCTTTTTACTTTTTTACTTTTTATTCATACGTTTGTCATGTTATGTGTCAATGAATTAATATTTATTATTCAGTAATAATGACTTTTAATAACTGGTGCTTGCTTGTTTAGAGTAGAGTAATTGAATGATTCACCAAGATCACCAATGTGGAGCTGCATGACCAGGTCACCAGTGTGTTGATGATGAGGTCATCAATGTGGAGCTGATGACAAGATCACCAATGTAGAGCTGATGACAAGGTCACCAATGTGGAGCTGATGACAAGGTCAACAATCTGGAGCTGATGACAAGGTCACCAGTGTCGAGCTGATGACTAGATCACCAATGTAGAGCTGATGACAAGGTCACCAATGTGGAGCTGATGACAAGGTCAACCATCTGGAGCTGATGACAAGGTCACCAGTATCGAGCTGATGACTAGATCACCAATGTGGAGCTGATGACGAGATCACCAATGTGTAGCTGATGACAAGAATGGGACAAATGCCGGGAACAAGAGATGAGAAAAAGGCACTGATGGTGGATAGTGCACACGTTAAGGAAATCTGTTGATTGGATTGGAATCCAGTCCTTGTTTTTGAATCTCCAGGTTGAGGAAAATCGAAAAGAAAACAAAGAAGAGAACCGCAGACAGAAATGAATAGGATGAGGAAGACATAGACAGACATGACAACTGATGGCACAGACAAAGACACAGACAGACATGACAACTGATGGCACAGACAAAGACACAGACAGACATGACAACTGATGGCAAAGACAAAGACACAGAAAGACATGACAACTGATGGCACAGACAAAGACACAGAAAGACATGACAACTGATGGCACAGACAAAGACACAGACAGACATGACAACTGATGGTACAGACAAAGACACAGAAAGACATGACAACTGATGGCACAGACAAAGACACAGACAGACATGACAACTGATGGCACAGACAAAGACACAGAAAGACATGACAACTGATGGCACAGATAAAGACACAGAAAGACATGACAACTGATGGCACAGACAAAGACACAGACATGACAACTGATGGCACAGACAAAGACACAGACAGACATGACAACTGATGGCACAGACAAAGACACAGACAGACATGACAACTGATGACACAGACAAAGACACAGACAGACATGACAACTGATGGCACAGACAAAGACACAGACAGACATTACAACTGATGGCACAGACAAAGACACAGACAGACATGACAACTGATGGCACAAAGACACAGAAAGACATGACAACTGATGGCACAGATAAAGACACAGAAAGACATGACAACTGATGGCACAGACAAAGACACAGAGAGACATGACAACTGATGGCACAGACAAAGACACAGACAGACATGACAACTGATGGCACAGACAAAAACACAGACAGAAATGACAACTGATGGCACAGACAAAGACACAGACAGACATGACAACTGATGGCACAGACAAAGACACAGACAGACACGACAACTGATGGCACAGACAAAGACACGGACAGACATGACAACTGATGGCACAGACAAAGACACAGAAAGACATGACAACTGATGGCACAGACAAAGACACAGACAGACATGACAACTGATGGCATAGACAAAGACACAGAAAGACATGACAACTGATGGCACAGACAAAGACACAGAAAGACATGACAACTGATGGCACAGACAAAGACACAGACAGACATGACAACTGATGGCACAGACAAAGACACAAACAGACATGACAACTGATGGCACAGACAAAGACACAGACAGACATGACAACTGATGGCACAAAGACACAGAAAGACATGACAACTGATGGCACAGACAAAGACACAGACAGACATGACAACTGATGACACAGACAAAGACACAGACAGACATGACAACTGATAGCACAGACAAAGACACAGACAGACATGACAACTGATGGCACAGACAAAGACACAGACAGACATGACAACTGATGGCACAGACCAAGACACAGACAGACATGACAACTGATGGCACAGACAAAGACACAGAAAGACATGACAACTGATGACACAGAAAAAAAGGACGTGGCGTGAGTCTGTTGACGGCATATGCTCCACGGGGAGTTGAAGGGCAATAGACATGATGAAAACTACCAGATTATGTTGCACCTGTCACGCCTGTGGTTATTGCACCTGTCACGCCTGTGGTTGTTGCACCTGTCACACCTGTGGTTGTTGCACCTGTCATGCCTGTGTATTTTGCACTTGTCATGTATCTGCTGGTTGTACCTGTCACGTCTGTGCTTGTTGTACATGTCACGTCTGTGCTATCTCTGAATATCCTATCTAATCTCACCTTATACTGTACCTCATCTACCATTCGGTGTAGAGGTATCCCTGGAGCGCAATGACTAAGGGAGGACATGAAATCAAATATTAAGACAAACAGGTAATGGGCCTGTTGTGTCCGAACTTGCCCTCAAGATTGCATCAAATCACTATGAAGCCATTAATTCATCTAGTTCATTTCCAGCTCTTCACATTGGGCTTTCATTCCTCTTTTACCTGACGGTGCCCATGCTCGCCAATTCCTCTTCACCCCGAAGGTATTTGTAAAGGTTTGCCCTGAATAGGGCTATCATTTCCTCTTTTTACCCGAAGGTGTCCATGCTCGCCCATTCCTCTTCACCCCGAAGGTGTGTGTAAAGGTTTGCCCTGAATAGAGCTATAATTTCCTCTTTTACCCGAAGGTGTAGAGGAATGCCGGAGTCAGTTCCATCCTATCAGACACGCCACCCTGTCTCGCAATTTAAAACTGGGAGGGCCCGTAGTCGGGAACATCACAAACAATCTTTCGAGACGGTTGTTCGCCTGCAACTGGCTAACTCTGAATATAACGGGTTAAATGTTTGGTTTGGTTTTAAGGACTATCTTAATTGCACACGGACAACTCCATCAGTGCTCTGATCTCCTCCCTTAGATCACACAAGTATGATCTCAGCAATTGCACGAACTCCGTCGCACCGGCGAGAATCAAAATGTGTATATGCAGGAATCACACATTCTATAAATATTTTTTGTGGTGGGTAGGTTTCTAATTTTTAAATTGTGCCAGCGAAGTGGCCTGAAAGGCCTACTCTTTACGGTTTCCAACTGCTATGGGATTTTTAACGTTCGCAACTTGCACACGGTACCTCCTATTTTTTTCACCCTTATCCGAGAAGGCTAGGCATCCGATCTCACTACCCAGGAGACCGGGAAAGGGGGGAGGAATGACATCATTAAGACCACTGGTTCTGAAAAAAATATTTCCATAAATTATATTACCTCAACTGGGAATCGAACCCGGTACCTCTAGAATTCAAGGGTTAAATATTTTTGTGCTAACGTTTGTAAATGTTCTTGTCCATCCACTGTGTCTGGGTTTTGGTTCGCTGTATTTAGATCTCTCTTCCGTGCATCTGAAAGTTCTGTATTTAAACTAATCCTTTGTCCCATGTAGTTCCAAGGAGTCTCTCAAGATAAATGGAAAGAATACGGCTCCTGTCATTAAGCATGTCATAAAAGGCGCCTGACATAAGTTTGTAATTAGAGCTGGCAATCTCATCGTGTAAAACAAATTGCCACGGAACTTACCGCTACAAGAGAACATGACTGGTGTGGTGCAGGCTTCCTGTAAGAGGGCTATCTGTAGAGGTGGCTCCATGCTCCATGAGGAGCAAAAAGGAAAGTATTATGATACATCATCTTGTCAATTTATTCTATCTGTTGTCGTAGTTAGCCTAATGTTCCTCTCAGTATTTAGTATCTTCTATATCTCTTCTTTCCAACTGATTTTGCCCATTGTTAAGGCGAACTGAAATTTTCTTCTGATCAGAATGTGTAGGAAAAATCATTGATTGTTTTAAGCAGTTTCAACGATTCTTCCGTCCTACATTGACCTCTTTCAGAATAAGAAGGAATGTAAATATGTGGTGGCCAGTAGTGGTCGTGTTGTTTAGCTAGGGTTATTGAGCTTTTCGCTCTTTTGCAGCCAATACCAAGTTGAAGACTCCTTGGTATTATCTACATTGTAGATCTAGGCTTTTTCTGTGGCTTTTCTGTTATTCCGAAACGTGTTGATTTGAAGCTATGAGCTCCAGTTTGTCCAGCTTTGCTTGCGTTTAAAGGATCATCACCTCTGGTCCTAAGCTAGGAGGAAGAAGCTCGTGGCATATTGTGCTTTCGCCGCCATCCAAGGGTGCTCTCCAACTATGTACTGTAAATGACAGTTCACAAGAAGATGGCATGATACCAGTTACAATTGTGATTGTATTTTACTAAATACAAAATAACAGTCTGAAGTTACACTATAAAGGTGTACTTTCGCATTTTAAATAATATGTCTCGGTCGTTCATTTCTATATTTCCCGTGACCCGTTGAATTCATATTTAAGAAAATTATTTAATATTTTGACTTGATATGTACATCCTCTTATTCCGGTGATTTAGAATTGTCTCATTTGTTTATTTGAAGAAGGATATGTTATATTTTTGGTATGCTGAAATCGATATATCATAGCACTAGCTTGCGGATAATAATGTTATTATATCTGTATCTTAGTTATGGCCAAATTCCAATTTAAGTCCGAGTTATTTCATTAGTTATCCACAAGGATCGTCAGTTTGTGTGACTACTCCGTCTATGGTTTACAGTAATACTATCGTCACCCAGATTATGGAAGGAAATTCTCGATCTGTTTTTAACGTGCTTTAATAGCTTTAGTCACATTTGGGATAATTATATATAGATAGATAGACAGAAGGATGGATGGATGAATGAATGAATAGAAAGATAGATAGGTAGATAGATAGATAGATAGATAGATAGATAGATAGATAGATAGATAGATAGATAGATAGATAGATAGATAGATAGATAGATAGATAGATAGATACATGCACACATACATACATACAAAAATACATTTACACACACATACACACATACATACATACATACACATGTCTGACTGAGTAACTGTATATCTAAATTTGAATTGACTTTTCCGATCCCCTAGGTTACGAGTTTTCACTCTTTTACAAATGGCTTGGGAAATGTTTGGTTTTTTAGTTATTTTTATGCTTCATAAATTCGTAAAATGTTGCTAATGTCTTGTTCATAGAGACAGTTTTATTTGCAGTTAAAACTCCTCACACGTTCCTCCGGGGAAGTTATCAAATCCTTACTGTTGATGATGATTGGGACCTCGATAAGGAGCGTTAAAAATGGCGGCAATCTGATCAACATTAGCAGCCCAGCTATCACACAAGTGTTTCGATCCTTTTATCTCCTTTACTCTCTAAGCCTGCAGGCCCATTTAGATCATCCCTCCCAAGTGTCAGCTTCCGGCAAATTCTTTCCACCTGCCCTGGGAATTCAACTCACTCAATATTAGTTGCTCCTTCAAAATTAGCTACTGGTTGCATCTGTTCTGCTACATTGAAGCAGTTGTGTAAATAACTATTTTTATGTACATGGATTATTGTCCTTAATTCAATTGCCCTTTACGGTTGTTCGACATCCAGCATGATGTCTTTTCTGTAGCTTCACCTAGCCACTGAAGTGACATTGTACTTGGCTGTCCTTTCAGACCCAACTGTTTCAGCAGATCAATGCCCGAGACCTCTCCCACCTACTACAGGTGAATCTTTTGATGTGAACCCATCATGTCTCAGTTCCGTGACCGAATCATTACATCTGGCAATTTTGAATGCGTACGGCACGTCTTATCTGGATTCATATGCCACTGTCAGCTCAGTTATTATACTCTAGAGCCACAGCGAGGAGTCCATCAGTGTATGAGGTCGACTTCGAGACTTTCTCATTATTTCGGGCTATGTCCCTCACTCTGGTAGGTCTGCTGCCATCTCCCACTCACCCTCCACCCCCCGGTCAAGGATAGCTCATTCATTTATAACCCACCTACTCCCCCATTGAGCATAGGCCTTCAACAAACACATATCAAGTCCTCCTGTCGCATGTCATCTGCTCAAGGCGTTTCCATATCTTCCCCATGATTCTAATTTCTTTCTGCAATTCCCATCTGAATGTGTGTTTTTTTTTCGATCTGCCTCTACCTCACCTACCCCGCGGATTCCAGAAAAAAGACTACCTGATTTGAAAAAATAAAATAAAAGTTTGCCTCGTTCACCCTAGTCGTTTATATTAGGGCGCATGTCCAAAATGAATAGACCTTCAGGTCTGATAACAATCTGCCTTCTTATTTGAAGGACACTACTAATGCTATCACTACCTTTGATTCGATTAGATTCACGCCTTGCCGTACTTACCGTCTTTTTCTCCTAGATGTTTGTTCCCTTTATACTTCTGTTCCACATGCTGATGGTCTCAAGGTACTCCAATTTTTTCTCGACCAGCGTACTGATCTTACTATAAGTACAGGTCCGCTTCTTCGCCTTGCTGAGTTGGTTCTTAATCTCAACTCTTTTCAGTTTAATGGCCAATTTTTCAACCAAATCAGTGGCGTCGCTATGGGTACTAAGATGGGCCCTAGTTATGCTTGCCTATTTATGGGCCATTTTGAATATTTGGTCTTTCAAAGTTACGATGGACCGATACATGAATTTTACCGCCGCTATATTGATGATGGTATTGGCATTACAGACATGTCTGAGGTAGACCTCCGTCGATTTATTGACTATGTTGGTAATTTCAATCCTGCCATCAAATTCACTTCTGAAATTTCTACGACTTCAGTGAACTTCCTTGACATCACTGTGACTATTAGCCATACTGGTCTTATAACGTCTGTCTATTATAAGGCTACTGACGCTCATGGTTTCCTTCTTTATACTTCATCGCATCCTCTTAGTTGTAAAAATTCCATTCCCTTTTCTCATCTTCTTCGCTTGCGTCGGTTATGTCATGATGACGATGATTTCCACCAGCAAGCTCAAGAGATGCTCGAGTTCTTTCGCCGACGTCTTTATCCAGAACATGTTTTATCTGATGCTCTTAATCGTATCACACGCGTCACTAGTCAGATGGCACTCACTACTAAACCTTCTGTCCAATCTGACAGACTCAAACTGGTTCTAACTTTCCATCCTCACTGTCTGGCGGTGAAGAGAATTCTGTTTCGACATCTGCCTATTCTCCACTCTGATCCTGACACAAGAGAGTTGTTTCGTGATACATTTTTGGTGGCATATCGTAGGAATGGGAATTTTAGGGATATTCTTGTACACAGTCGCTTGAGACATACTGGCCCTTCATACTTTGGTACTAAACCGTGCCAACGCCGTATATGTAAGAACTGTCCGTTTGTACTCCAAACTCAGACAGTCACTTTTCCGAAAGGAAAATCTGTCATTAGAGAGTCGTTCACGTGCGAATCTAGAAACCTGATTTATGCTATCATCTGAAAGAGGAGTGGCATTACCTATATTGGTGAAACTGGCGGACGTTTCGCAGACAGGTTTCGTGAGCACTTAAATGACATCTATCACGACAAACATTTACCGGTGGCCCTTCATTTCAATAGGCCTGACCATTCAGGTAATTCCGATATTCATGTTACTGCCCTCTTATCATGAGTCGGGAATGACCGGACTCGCTTTTCGTTGGAGAATCGTCTTATTTTTCAAATGGGCTGTTGTTACGTGCAGTCTTTGATATCTTACAATATTATACATAGGTAATTTTTTTGTGCTTAAGGGAAAGTCATTATTGAGTTACTTCCCTTGAAAGTTGTGCCATCTCTTCGATCAAACTCCGCGGATAAATCCATTTTACTGCGATTTATTCGTTGTTTGGGTAATAATAGATTGTTCTTGCTTCAGAATATCTATGGCCTGAATTTATGTGTATTGTTTGTCTGAGTAGGACGAGTCTGTCTTATATCTGTATATCTTTACATATCTAAGTCGAACTATATGTTCTGTTGTCTCTAGAGAGGTCAAAGGCTATTCGGCGGATGTGTCGCTAGAGTGTGGGGTGATTTGGCTTCGTCCTGATAGGGACTGTGTGTTTTCCTATGTCGGCCTGTCTCCGGGAAAAAGTGATCTCAGTATTTGTGGGGAAAGTGATAGTCGTCTAGACCTATCGTGTATGCTTTACCCCAGTGTTTATTCATATTGCCAAGGAATGGCAGTTCCATATTTCCTCTACCAAGGTAATCAAAGACACTCTTATGAACTCTCGATCGAAGCCACCATTTTCGATAGTTACGATTTGAATGTCTAAGAGAATATATTTGACTCGATGAAAACGACTTCGATTCCTAGCAGCACTATATTCTGTAGAATGCAGTCAATTGTTCATGATCAAATCTACAGAGCAATGCAATGTTTTATGAATGACTAACTTTAGGACAGATTCATTATCTGCATCCAAACGTGAGTGACAGTTCACGAGTGAAGCCATCTTGGAACCAAAACATGTAGCGACTTTCAAGAAGAGAAAGGGGATGCCCGTATTATCGCTTGTTTAGTCCAGAGATCACTGCTACACATGAGAACCCGTTATTAGCGGTTCAATATTATTATATGAAAAAAATATGTGCTGAACATTATGTGGGAGAATCGTCGCTAAACGAGATTAGGTTTAGAAGCCATCTGAAATATTGTTTATAAGCTGACGTGCTCAGTCAGTGAAGTCAGATGATTTATATGTATGGGCGATGCTGAGGGCTTGGCTACTGACAGTCCATTATAATATTAATCTACATGAGTGCCCATGTAACATAACATTGCAGGACCATTTATCCACTGTACTATGATGTATTATGCCAACCTGTGATTTGTCACTATCTGTGCTGTCGAGTGTGTACGTCCAATTAAACTTTAGAAAAGGTACACAGTCGTTGGTGTCGATGACTTCCAGTCATACATGAGTGTGAGAAAAGAACATTTGTCAACAACACGAACCCTTATCATCATTCGCACATTGTACACTCAATCCATGTCTACACACCACTGCGTAGGTCAAGTTGACATTCCATACACTACAGTGGAGCAAACAACACCATAGAGATCTTATCAACTGATGATGATGATGATGATGTCTGCTTCCATCCACTTATATCTATCTTTTGGTGGATATCATTAACGGGAATAAAAATCCAACATTATCAACCTTATCAACTGGTGGACCAGCTTTCTGGGTTTGACCTCGCAGAAGTTCAGAAGTCAACAGATTACCGATACCAGACCGTTTCCTGTGGCTGATACGACACACTTGCAGTATTGGTTTGCTCTTTGTCAACACTTCGTCACGTGACCTGTCAAGTGAATGCAGTATGTAGGCCAGCGTTGTTGACAGTTTTACATTAGACATTACAGAGTTTCACAGAACAGTTGGATCAATTCTTGTCAATGTTAACAGGAAGACAGTATTTGTGTACTAAGAAGTCCTATTTTCATCGATGGATCTTCTTGTTTTCCATATATGAACTTTAATATTTAAGGCCAGAATGTTTAATTGAATAAAGTGGCAGTTTGTTTATGTTCATAAAAATAACTTTGCCATTACTGTAAAACTGAGCCTATTTTGCAACACATACTATCATACACATAATTTATATATATTTATGTTTACATGTTATTTGTTTGTATAGTATGTTAGTTTCTATGTCAGCGGGTTGTGTTTAAGGTTGGGCGGCGTCCTCACAACAGAATATCCCACGTCATAGAGGGTCCGTTGTGGGCGTTTTCTATAGGTGCAATTTTCTTGATTGAAAATTTGCTGCGACAACTGTTGCTTTTGTGTTAGCTGTGAAGACTGTAATTATTGTTATTTTTGTAATATTTCTTTGTTCTTTAGTTTTGTTTTGAGTTGTTTGTAATTTGTTGGTCTACTCTTTTCTATCTTTCAGTTCTATTCACAATTTATATTCATATATTGTGACGTCATTTGTGTTGTTATTCTTTGCAGATTCAGTGATTATTTTCATTGATTTCCCTATTTGATTTATTTTGATTTCTGCAAACGTTCTTGTATTGTCAGTCCTATTTGTACTTTATGTATTCTGTTGGTTGACATATGTTTTATATAGGTATATTTCATAAGACACAATTGCCTGTGCACTGCACTTGGATTATGGTATAAACCAGTACCTGATTATTATTACTATTATACAAGACCTTATTAAAGGCTTGTGACCCACAGATATTGGGATAGTATACTGATTAATCAAGTCATTGAGAACTTGTGGTATTATTATTGATTCAGGTGATTAGTATTATTGTTAGACATCATGGCTACATTAGAATACTTCATTACACAAGGGAAAGCCCTTGATAAGACTGGTCAACAATTAGAACAATGGCCAGTTGCTCAATATGACAAAGCATTAGCTGCAGAAGAGAGAAGAGCTATGGCAGAAGAGAAAAGATTAGCTGCAGAAGAAAGAAAAGCTATGGCGGAAGAGAAAAGATTAGAAAGAGAAGCTGAGGCTGCTGCTGAACAAAAGAAATTGCAGATGCAGATGGAGGAAAGGAGATTTGAAGCTGAACAAAAAAAATTAGAAAGAGAAGCTGCGGCTGAACAAAAAAGATTAGACAGTGAAGCTGAACAAAAAAGATTGGACAGGGAAGCTGAACAAAAAAGATTAGACAGGGAGGCTGAACAAAAAAGATTAGATGCTGAAGAGAAAAAAGCAATAAGAGAACATGAATTTGAGTTGGAGAAATTGAGATTGACAAGTATGAGTAATGTTAATCAGGCATCTAGTGGTAATGGTAAACCTTCTACTTACAAGGTTAAGGTTCCACCGTTCAATCAGTCCAGTGACGATATTACATTCTGGCTGGATAGATTTGAACGTTCTTGTCGTACACATAATGTGGATAAATCACAATACGCTAATCAATTATCAGAAAACTTGAAAGGTGAATCTTTGACTAGATTATGCCTTGTAGGAGAAGCAGATAAGGATAATTATGATGTCATTAGGGCGGCTTTGATAAAAAAATATCAGCTAAGTGAGGAAGGCTATCGCCTTTTATTTAAGACGATGGTACCTGAGACGGGTGTAGAATTCTCAGAATTCACTGCAAAGGCACGTCTCACAGTTGATCGTTGGATTGAGCTTTCCAAAACAGAAAAAACGTATGAAGGACTTATGGATTTGTTGCTCAGAGATAAGATTATGTCATGTGTGAACAAACCTTTCCTTGAATTTATACATGAGCGTAAACCCAAATCTCTAAAAGAAATGGAAGAATATTGTTCCCAATATGTCACTGCACACCCCGACGTGACTTTTGGCAACACTAAGATTAAGGAGAGTATGCCAGTTGCTTCAGCAACACCATACAATCCCAATTATTCACACAGATTTCAGGGACCTCAAAACAGATTTGATAAAAAAGGTAACCATAATAGTTATCAAAACCAAGGTAACCAATCATTTCAGGGTTCTTCTTCAAAGAACTGGAGACGACCTGATAGCTCTCGACACAGGGGTGGTCATAATTATAGGAATTTCCGTAGAGGAAGTAATTATAGAAACTATCAGGGTTATCCGTCTTGGAGTCAACAAGATCATAATTACAGAGATACTCATTATAATGAATATGATAATGGTAACCAAGGGAACTATGACTCAAACCCAAATAGGGGTTACAATAGAGGTAACAATAACTACAGAGGTGATAATAACCGAGGTAGATCTCAAAACAAAAGACATAAACCACATTTTCAGGCAAACTCTGTACAACAAGAGTCCCATGAAGCCTATAAACAGAGTAAAGATAATAATGATGCTAGTAATATGGCATGTGCCGCTTTTGATTTTGGGAGAGCATCTCAGTGCCCCCAATGCAAAACGTTATTTGAACCAACCACAGTGTCTACTTTAAGCTGTGGCCATCCTCTTCCTGCTCTTCCGGCATCAGTCGCGCATGATGGAAGAGGTTCTCTTGTCTTACATAAGGGTTTAGTGAATAACAATCCAGTCTCTGTGCTATTTGATTCTGGATGCACCACAATTGGTGTTAGGCAGTCACTCGTAGATCCTTCCCGTGCCACTGGACAAGTAGTCAAATGTGTAACATTTGGCGGCACATTAGAGAAATACTCTACTGCTATCATTAGGATTGCTACTCCTTTCTTTACGGGAGATGTACACGCATGTCTTCTTCCGAATCCGATCGCTGACCTCATCATCGGTCGCATTCATGGAGTCAAGGAATGCACTCCGCAACAAATTTCCACGTGGGAAAGGCAAAACATGCAGATTGCTAACGCTGTAGTCACTAGAGCTCAGGCTCTTAATGTGCCTCAAACTTCATCTATTGAAGATAATGAAGTGCATAACCAAGATAATCCCTTGGTAATTTCTCGTGACTCGTTTATAAAACAGCAAGAAGATGATCCCACTCTGAAGAAATTCTTCATTCTTGCAACTAAAGGTGATCCGAATAAGGACACAAGTCGTAAATCATGGATTACAAAGAAGAATGGCGTACTTGTACGTATGGTTCAAGACTCCATTACGTCAAGTCATTCTCAAATCCTGGTTCCCAAGAATTTGAGAGTTAAAATTTTGCAGCGCGCTCACGACTCTCAGTGTGCTGGACACATGGGTTTTTCCCGTACTAAGTCAAGAGTCCTTGCGGCTTTCTTTTGGCCATTGGTAAACAAGGACATACGTATTTATTGTCGATCTTGTAAAGTATGTCAGGAAGTTAAATCCAAAGGTCCACGGCATGCTGCACCCATTCAGGCGGCGGACATTCCTATTCGGCCGTTCCAAAAAATGGCTATAGACATTATTGGTCCATTTAAGATCAAGTCTGCCAGAGGACATCAGTTTATCTTGACGTGTGTTGATATGTGCACACGTTGGTCAGAGGCTATTCCTCTGAAGAGCATTACTACTGCTGATATTGCAGATGCTCTTTGGCTTATATTTTCTCGTCTGGGGTTCCCCGGAGAGATATTGTCAGACCATGGCACCCAACTAATATCAGATACCATGTCTCAAGTAATGTCTACCCTGCAGATAGATAGATCTTTAAGTAGTATCTACCATCCAATGTCTAATGGTATGGTCGAACGCCTTAATAGAACACTTAAAAACTTACTGGGGAAGATAACTGAGGATCATCCTCAAGACTGGGACAGAGTTTTACCTGCGGCCCTCTTCGCTTACAGAGAGGTACCCAATGAACATACGGGATTTTCTCCCTTTGAACTCGTCTTTGGCGCGCGTCCGCGTGGCCCTATGTCGTTGCTTCACGATCTCATAACATCTGACAATATTGACGATGACACAAAGTCATCCTACGAATATGTCATCGCGTTGAGACAAAAAATTATCGAAGCATGCAAATTAGCAACTTCTTCTTCTGAATTTGCGAAACAGAAGGCAAGGCAATTTGCCAATAAGAAGAGATGCTTACGACAACTTTGTGCTGGTGACAAAGCATTTGTATTACTACCTTGTAGGGAAAACAGATTACTTATTTCTTGGAAAGGTCCGTACGATATAATATCGAAAATTTCCGATGTCGACTATATTGTCGATATTGATGGGAAGCATAAAACCTTCCACATCAATATGCTTACTGAATTCCATGAACGTCCGGATTATTTGCAACCCATTTTCCAAGCAACGGACAATTCTCCAGTACAACATGGTCATTACTCATCACTGTCCGTGATACAGGATGAGGAAACAAGTTTTTCAGATGTAAATCTTCCTCTTCCAATGATCCCACTTTATTCCAGTGAATCATGGAAGAACGTTACTGTCTCTCCTGATTTGTCTCTAGGAGAACAGCGACAAGTTTCAACTATGTTGCAAACATTTCAGGATGTACTCACTGACATCCCTGGACAAACGAATGTCATTCAACATGACATTGTTCTAACTGACCATACTCCTATTAGGGTTAGACCTTATCCTATACCTATACATTTTCAAGCACAGGTCGAGAAAGAGTTGGATGAGATGATAGATTTGAAAATAATCGAACCATCCACCTCTGCATATTCTTCGCCGATGGTTATTGTGCGTAAAAAAGACAATAACATACGTCTTTGCGTTGACTATCGAAAATTGAATCAAGTAACGAAGTTCGATGCCGAACCTATGCCTTTACTGGAAGAGCTACTTACTCGACTCTCCAAATCTCATTTTTTCACTAAACTTGATTTGTCTAAAGGATATTGGCAAGTTCCTTTATCTGAATGCGCCAAACCTCTCACGGCTTTTTCAACACCTAGAGGTTTGTTCCAATGGAATTTTATGCCTTTCGGTCTTATGAACGCACCAGCTACGTTCGTACGCATGATGCGCCGAATCCTATCTTATCGGTCAGATGTCATTGCATATCTAGACGACATCTGTCTTTTCAGCGATACTTGGGAAGATCACTATTCAGGGTTAGATGAATTGCTGTCTACTTTGCGTGAGCACAACCTGACAGCGAAACCCTCTAAAGCCTATATTGGTTTTAGCGAAATTTCTTTCCTAGGCCACCGAGTTGGTCATGGTTTCCTAAAGACAGAGGACCATAATACTAGTAAGATACTTAACATCTCAATCCCTAAGACTAAAAAACAGGTGAGAAGTCTGTTAGGTCTTATTCAATTTTATGGCAGATTCATTCAGAATCTATCCTCTATCATGGCACCTCTCTCAACACTTCTAAAGAAAGGTTCGCCTAATGTGGTCCACTGGTCTCAGGAATGCCAATGCTCTCTGAATAAGATTAAAACATTGTTTTCAACACCACCTATTTTAGTGCTACCCACTAAAGATAAGACATTCGTTCTTCGTAGTGACGCTTCATCCACTGGGATTGGAGCGGCACTAATGCAAGAGTACTCTGGAACTCTGCATCCTGTAATGTATATTTCCAGAAAACTTAATGCGGCAGAAAGGAATTATTCGGTTTTAGACCGTGAGCTATTAGCTATGGTTTGGTCGATCCTCAAACTACAGAGATTCCTTCTAGGCGCACATTTCATAGTAGAAACCGACCAAAAAGCTCTTACTGCTATACAGAGTAAGAATTTGAAGAGCTCGAGGTCTACTCGATATGCAATTGCTCTTCAACCTTTTCATTTCTCTGTGCGAGCTATTCGTGGATCAGATAATGTGATGGCAGACATTCTGTCAAGATGCCCACATGATTCCACATAACTATTAGGGCTTAGACTTCTTGATATGTCTAGTTCTATAGTAGTTCCTTTTCTATATCATGATAGATACACATTTGTAATTTAATAATATAATGATTGTATCACTACATAGCGGTTCATGGATGTTTATTCACCGCTGTGCTTTGATGATTTTTTCTTCATAAATCATAAATTTAAGATATCTAATACGAAATGATGATATGAATTTTTTAGGCATTGTGTAATTGCCAGAATTGTATTATACTTTGATGACACCTTCCTGGAAAAATATACTTGTAGAGAAATAATTTCTCTCAGTTTATGAGACACATTCTCACCAGTCGCTCCATAAGTCGACTTAGCCTCATATTAGGCGTTATAGGTATTCCTGATATTTTCATCTGCGCATTATTCATGCGTTGTGAGCCTATTGTACGTTGCTCCTAGATGTATTTCAAAAAAAAAAAAAAGTTCCTTTTTTTTTTCCCGGGAGGTGTGGTAAGACTGTTACGTGCAGTCTTTGATATCTTACAATATTATACATAGGTAATTTTTTTGTGCTTAAGGGAAAGTCATTATTGAGTTACTTCCCTTGAAAGTTGTGCCATCTCTTCGATCAAACTCCGCGGATAAATCCATTTTACTGCGATTTATTCGTTGTTTGGGTAATAATAGATTGTTCTTGCTTCAGAATATCTATGGCCTGAATTTATGTGTATTGTTTGTCTGAGTAGGACGAGTCTGTCTTATATCTGTATATCTTTACATATCTAAGTCGAACTATATGTTCTGTTGTCTCTAGAGAGGTCAAAGGCTATTCGGCGGATGTGTCGCTAGAGTGTGGGGTGATTTGGCTTCGTCCTGATAGGGACTGTGTGTTTCCTATGTCGGCCTGTCGCCGGGAAAAAGTGATCTCAGTATTTGTGGGGAAAGTGATAGTCGTCTAGACCTATCGTGTATGCTTTACCCCAGTGTTTATTCATATTGCCAAGGAATGGCAGTTCCATATTTCCTCTACCAAGGTAATCAAAGACACTCTTATGAACTCTCGATCGAAGCCACCATTTTCGATAGTTACGATTTGAATGTCTAAGAGAATATATTTGACTCGATGAAAACGACTTCGATTCCTAGCAGCACTATATTCTGTAGAATGCAGTCAATTGTTCATGATCAAATCTACAGAGCAATGCAATGTTTTATGAATGACTAACTTTAGGACAGATTCATTATCTGCATCCAAACGTGAGTGACAGTTCACGAGTGAAGCCATCTTGGAACCAAAACATGTAGCGACTTTCAAGAAGAGAAAGGGGATGCCCGTATTATCGCTTGTTTAGTCCAGAGATCACTGCTACACATGAGAACCCGTTATTAGCGGTTCAATATTATTATATGGAAAAAATATGTGCTGAACATTATGTGGGAGAATCGTCGCTAAACGAGATTAGGTTTAGAAGCCATCTGAAATATTGTTTATAAGCTGACGTGCTCAGTCAGTGAAGTCAGATGATTTATATGTATGGGCGATGCTGAGGGCTTGGCTACTGACAGTCCATTATAATATTAATCTACATGAGTGCCCATGTAACATAACATTGCAGGACCATTTATCCACTGTACTATGATGTATTATGCCAACCTGTGATTTGTCACTATCTGTGCTGTCGAGTGTGTACGTCCAATTAAACTTTAGAAAAGGTACACAGTCGTTGGTGTCGATGACTTCCAGTCATACATGAGTGTGAGAAAAGAACATTTGTCAACAACACGAACCCTTATCATCATTCGCACATTGTACACTCAATCCATGTCTACACACCACTGCGTAGGTCAAGTTGACATTCCATACACTACAGTGGAGCAAACAACACCATAGAGATCTTATCAACTGATGATGATGATGATGTCTGCTTCCATCCACTTATATCTATCTTTTGGTGGATATCATTAACGGGAATAAAAATCCAACATTATCAACCTTATCAGCTGTTTAACTCCAAAAGGGCTTAATATCCAACATCATTTTTGCATAAATTCTGGTGGTTTTTCTCTCTTTTTCATTCTTCGTTATTTGTTGTTTTTTTCCGATCTGTCTTCTTATATTCTTGTTTTGGTTCGTTTCGTATCTTATTGTCGCGATCTTATACGTCATTTCCTTTGATACGTAATTTCTTTGATAAAGTGCCTCAGTGTTTTATTCCAATCATTTTCCGATCTAGCTAAGTAACCTTTTGTGTATTCGATAGTTTTGTTCATTATTTTTTTCGTTTCGTTGATTATTTAATTTCTTGTTTCGATATTTCTTTCAGGTATTACGATTTTCTTGTATTATTATTATTCATTTTTCGCTCATCACTGTGGTTGTTTATTTTTGCCATCTGCTTGTATCGCTCATTTTCTGTATGTTTCTCATCGTATGTTTTTGTAGTATCTATATGTAATTCTTGTCCTTGTCACCTGTTTGTAACTGGCTGATAAAGGGTAAAACCTGAAACGTCCCTTGTTTCACGTGAACCGTTAATTTGTAGAACTGATTCAATACTGTTTTATTGGTTTATATACTTATTCTGATAACATTAGTATAAACTGCCTGATCAGTAGGTTTCCTCAGTGTGTGCTCTTTCCATCACCATTCATCTTTTTCTAATCTCTTGTTCCGCTGGCAGTCGTCTGGTATTGTCTTTAGTTCCGCTTTGGTGATCTTGTCATACCTTTTCTTCTTATGTTCTACGCAAATAATGCTTACGTTTCTACGCAAATAATGCTTACGTTTCTACGCAAAACATGCTTACGTTCTACTCAAATACCCATTTATGAAAGTCTGTAACTTCTTGTTTGTCGTTTTTGTTGTTCTCCATGTTTCAGAGCCATACAATAGGACTGACATGACATTTGTGTTGAAGATTCTGATTTTTGTGCTGGACGTTATTCTTTTGATCATCCATATATTTTCCATTGTAACTAAAACTAAGCTTGGCTCCTGTATTCTTATTTTGATATTACTGTGTCTGTCTGTCACTCCTACTTATGTATATTGCTGCCAAAATATTTGTAAGGTTATACATCTTATGGGTCTCCTTCTTCAAGTACAATCTTGCTATTGTTTGCTGTATGTATTCTTGTAATGTTTGCCTTTTCCTTGATACTTTCAGACCCAATGTAGTGACATCTCATCAAACATGTTCACGTTGTCTTGCATCTTGTTACTGTTAATGGACAGAGGAGCCGTGCAGTCTGAAAATCTAGATTGTGAGTCTGCTTTCGTATAGTTCACTTAATTGCGATTCCGTTGGCCGACATCGTTATTTCCATAACCCACTCTATAGTCAGTACAAAGAAAATTGGTGACAAGAGGCATCCTTGTCGCACTCCAGTTCTTATCTCAATAGGTTCTGTAAAGCTGCCCACTTACGAAGCATGTCGTAAATAGCTACTGAGTATAGTTGGAGAAAGGGCCGAATATCTCATCCCGTATAAAATTTAAGCCATAAAAACGTCAAGAAGAATGAGCAAAAGTCAAATAAAGAAATTAATTCAACCACCTAAGAGACAAGAAGGTCCTTTGGGGAGAATCGTTTAGGATGTGTTGAATTTTTTCTCTCAGAAAGTATGTATTTTTTCTCCTAGACCTAATTTTGCTGTTCGCCTGAAGCAACCTTGCCTAGTCTGTTGGAGCAGGTAGTTCACATAGTAATCTGGCGGGATGCCATGTATATCGCCATGTTCTAGCCACACCTTGCAAGCTGAGAGTACATATTCCAGCGTTTCCTTCTTGTTATGAGTAAAATTCATAACATGTGTGTCGATATCATTAGATGGTTCGACAAGGCTGCTTGTTTGTTTATTATATGTAGTCCTTGGTAACTCAGGAAGTGACGTCATTGCCTCGGGGTGTAGATCGGCAGACGTCAAAGTTGCCATTGGCAGACGTGAGAGATCGGCTGCTAGAGACTTGAATGTGTGTAGTTATGGCGAGTGGACGCATGTCTCTGAGCTCCTAATATATATTCATATTGTGTCAAATCCCTATGATGTTCCAGCACTAGATCATCAATATGCTTTTGTGAGATGCCTTCTAGTTATATTTTACAAGGGAGAATGGATTCTGTTGAAAAAGTGAGTCTGAATTAAATAAACTTTGTAGTCCAACAAACGACAGTGTTTCGAGCTACGACAGTACAGAGACCTCTTTATGACTGCATAAAGAATGTCATAATATATTGACTGGATGTGTAACATGCATATGGAGCAACGTCTCGAGTTATAATAAACATATTTGTGTTCGTGCCACTGCGCCTTAATGACTTTACTACAACGTTTTATGTGGATTGTGTGCAGTGGTCTGGATGTCTAACCCTAGCAGTTTTCTTGGCCAAAGTAACCAGTGTGCTACCCCATAAGAACATTCTATAAGAAATATAATAAGACCATTCAACGTACGCAACACGTCTCCTGGCTTAAGAAGCTCTGAGCATCGTCATCAGTTGTTCTCAAATTCAAAAGATTAGTGATGATGGGAAGATGGTAGAAGATTATACATTGATCTGATAATGAAGCCACGTCTTAGAAATGCCATCTGCCATATATCAGTAGTATACAATGGCGGACTTAGGTATCATTCTGCAGGAGCGCTGCAAGAGCGCCTGCATGAGCATGACTTTTATATAGCAAAAATTCTGCAGGAGCGCTGCAGGGGCAAGATGGCGGACTTGAGATAACAAGGGGAGGTTATTTTTAGAGGTATTTCTAGATAACAAGAAGAGGCGGGGCAAGATGGCGGACTTGAGATAACAAGAAGAAGGGTATATTTTTTTTATATAAGGAAAATGTGGTGGCGCGCGGGTGGTGCAAGATGGCGGACTTGAGATAACAAGAAAAGGGGTATATATTTTTATATAAGGAAAATGTTGTAAGATGGTGGTTTTTATATAGTAATATATTATTGTTGTTGTTATTAGTATAGCCAACTTAGGTAGTGGCTGTGTTAGACAAACAAGAAGACGTTGAGACTTTAGCCATGCCAGGAGAAGTCTCAGCACTGTAGACCGTGGTCGAGCCATGGCATGGATTCAGGATGGTTAACTGTTCGTATATATCAAGACTTTACATAGACAAACAGTTATACGAACAGTTATATTTAGACATATATATTTTACAACAGTTATTTTACAACAGTTATACAACAGTTAGACGAAATACAACAGACGATATAGGTAACAAAAAAGCGTTTTAGTTAATATAGTTTTTATTTTATATTCAATAGTGTTTTTGTAGTATCAAACAGGCGTATATGGTAATATATATAGTATTTTTTAACGTAATACATTGTACAGTAATTTTTTAGCAAATGAATATACAATTATATATGAAAGACGGTTTGTATTTTTTAACATTATCAAACATTGATAAATAACACATAGTGATATGTACAATAATACATAGAGGAATTATATAGGAAGGATGTATGTATATCACAGTTTGTTTTTAATACAATATTTACAATATCACAGCTGCAGGCCAGACCTTGAGGGGCGTCGTCACGTCATAAAAAATAGAGGTGTGTGTTGTGTGTATCTGTAGGTATCTGTGTATTGTGTTTTGTGTGTACATAGTGGAAGACAGTTTAAATGTTGAGGGGTGATGTGGTGACGTTGTCGGGATGTACCTGTCGTTTTATGTAAAAGTAAGATAGGGCGTTGCGGTGTTGTTCATATGTGTAGATGGAGGATTTGTGTGCACGGAACCCGATATTTTTCCCACCCTGTGCCTGTTGTGTGTTGAGGACGTCTAAGAAAGTGTGTTTGTCTACTTTGTTGTGGTGTTTGTTCAAGCGATTGAGTGGTCTTGAATATGATATAGATAGAAGGATGTGGCCGGGATGGCTTCAACATAATATTTTGTGTTTGGTCGGTTTAATTGTGCGTTTGTGATAATGTCGTAGTCGCCAAAACAGTGATACGTCTTGCTACAGAGGGAAACCATCCCTCTGCCTTCGTATTCTAATTTAAAAAGGCCCGGTGTCCGCTTGTCGAATAATATTTGTTCGCGGCATTTCTGACAAAGGGCGCGCGTTTTACCCTCGCTAGCTACAAAGTCGAGTCTATGGTCGGGGCATACCTCGGCGGGGAACCACTGGTGGTAGGAGCTATAAAATTCCTGTCGCATAGCGGGCTTAACAACGTCCGCTAAGTTGTTCGCGCTAAGGGCCAAGTAAAGGCTGTCTGTGTCCGTCTCGCACAATGAAAGTCTGACCTATCTACAAATTTATCTAGACAGTCGTAGTAAAATTCTAACATGCGTAATTTAGCGTATTGGTAGACGAAAAATCTTATCTGAACGGGGAGGTCCCAACATATAGTCTGTTTAAGTTTCTCTACTTCAAAAATCTCGTCCATCACTAACGTCATTTTCCTAAAGCGGGGTGAGTTTATTTGGTCAGAGGTACCCTCGCCCATCGTGTACGAGACATCCACATGCTTCGCCTTATTGGTTAATGTCTTGCCGTAGGCCGCGTTACCTAGCAGTTTCATGGTCTCACTGGTAATGGCGTAGGCAGGATCAGTATCACCCTGTCGGCGCGCGTTCGAAACAGTGTCCCCAAACTGCTTGAAACACGTCACGGGTGTATACTCAAGCACCTGGTAGATACAGGTGACTTCTAAGCCTTTGATTAAGTACCAGCGAAGCAGGTGTTGTCAAGAGAATTTTCTTACCCACATAACTCCCGATCAATGTCCGTCTGGGGGTAGTCAGGAGTTTATGTTTTTCGGCGTATTCCCGCATGAAAGGCCCAATATCTTCCCTCGTGACGTCGACATTCTTAAAAATGGGCGTCATCTCAGAGAAATGGTCTTTTAAAGAGTCGGGGACATGGATGTCACACTCGACTAGACCAAACAAGGTCTCGTCCAGCACCGAGGCGAGAATATTTTCTTTTGTCAGGGGGTGCCGACATTTGGTGTAAGATGGTTTCTGGGTAGGGAAGGTGGCGTTCAGAAAACGACGGATTGATGGCTCGGTTTTCTTCAATGCCTGCCACTCGCATTCCCACATTTCTATCAATTCGACGGCGCAATGGCCCCGCAAATAAGAACTTATTTCCACCGTATTTGCGTACAACTCAGCCAATGGTTTGTTGTTGACTGGGTTAACGTCACGACCGGCGGTTAGTGGGCAGTTAGGGTGGCCGTGGAATAGGCACCCATGGAACTGGTAGGCGGTACGAGCATATCTGTCCCAACCGTCTACCGTAATGCATATATCACCCAACGCCTTCTCACGTCCGTTAAACTGGGTTTTTAAGGTCACTTTTTTTTTGGTGGGAGACCCAAGCCAAATAATCGCGGCACTGCACGGTATATTTGTGGAGTTTGTGATGCTTGAAACCATCCTCCCTAGACCGTCTAACGGGAAAGTCAGTGGGCATTTTCTGCATTAACGCCCACAAATAAAGGGCGTTGGCATCAAAACCTTTAATGGCTTGAACCGTTTTGCCACCTCAAATGCGGGTTTTGCCTTGCTCGTGGAACCTGTGAAAAATAATTGACGGTCCCCCGACGATGTTTTGGCGCAAGGTGTTATGCAAATCTACCTCCTGCTTCGAACATAAAGAAAACATGACGTTGGGCGGGAGGGTTTTGAAAAGGTACTTTAACGTGACACCGGGCACGGAGATCGCATCTTTAAACATGTCTACACCTAGGCGCGCGTAAAAACTAACTTGTCGGTCTAACGCTGCCAGGAAGGGGACCACGTCTTTATTGTTGTACCACGTCAGAAAATCGCGCAACGTGGTCATGTGGTTCTCGGTCCACACCTTCTGACACTCGGCGTACTCGTCGACGGAAATGTTAGTATTTTTAAGTTTGGAAAAAAATGCCGAGTGGGGTGGTAACGCCGTCTCGTCTAACTTGGCTAAATCTGTTATGTACTCGTAACAAAAATATCCTTTGGTTTCTTTAACATTGTACGCCGCGAGATATTTGCTATAGCTAAAACCGGGGGCTAGGTAATTGACTATATCTAAAAACTTTAACTCGCTAGTGGCAATACACATAAAATTATTGTTTCGCTTGACTAAAAATTTGAAGTCTTCCCCCGTGAAATATCGGATGAGATACGGTTTGATTACGTTCACGTCGTACTTGCCCGAATTGAAACCTAATACGGGTAGCTGCCCCAAATAACCCTCTAATCTAGCAAGGAGCCCGTCTGAATTACCGATCGTCTCTAAAGCCTTGAGTTGTATGCAAACACCGTCAAAATACGCACGCAGAATCTCATAAGAGGCCGCGGCAATTTTGAGCAAATGGTCAGCCATCGTATTGACCAACTCCTGTGGATCACCCTTTGTGATAAAACACAAGGGGGCTTCAAAACCGGGGACGTTAGAAGCCACCGAACACGACAGGGGCACGTGTTTGGCTGTGTAGGTAGTGGCATTACCACTGGGCACTACAGTGTTCTCAAAAAAAAACACTCATGGTCAAATGTGGCTCTATAAGGGAAGACGAATTTTGTGTCTACATTTATCCCCTCCTCCTCGATTAAGTCCCAAATGGTCTCTGGGGGATTATACACACCACCTCTAAATGTTTCTCTTCGCTTAGAGCCGGTACAGCGCTTTTCATGGCGCACCAGTCGATAATACTCCTTCCACAACTTACCGCAATCGGGACACGAAAAAGAGTTACTGGCCCTATCGATATCTGTTATGTACATAAAGTGGTTCTTAAACATTAACAGACGCAATGTATCTTTAAAAGTGTCACTACCTCAAAGTTTGGGGGTCAGGTTTTCCTCGTCGTCAAATTCAAAAACGTCAATATTTACGTTAAAACATTTCTCTAATTGGGGCATATCGATTAAACTAACCCCGGAGAAATCGACGAGGGACCTAAGTCCCTGCTGTGTTTGCCACTGCTCGACTAGCCGGCGCGTCGGTGTTCTAACGTTCTTAACGGCACCACCCCTAAAAACGGCTAGACACCTAAAAAAGCAAAAGTTATCACTGTATGGTTTTGAATGTGAATCGTGTTGTAGTGTATGGATGTGGTTATTGTCCATGATGAAAGAGGGAATGTCTTGTAAGCAGCAGCCAATGGGAAAGTCTTGGATATGGTACAGATAGAAAGAAGTCGCTGGAATGGCTTCGACAAAGTATTTTGTGTTTGGTCTGTTTAACTGTGCTTGTGTGACAATATCGCTATCGTGTAACTGTGAGAGAAAAGCTTTGAAATCTGTAATGTTGTTGACTAGGTGTGGCTGATCTAAGACGACCGTGTTATTATGGGAAGCGTGAAATAATCTTAATTCGTTTGTTTCTCTGTGTCTCAAAACGATGTGGAAACTGTAGTTTATTTTGAATCTTTTTGTTTGTTGTGTGAAGACAGGGAGCAAGAGACGGTCCCAGTCCATATTTTCTGTTGGTCTGTGGAAAAAAGTGAATGTTGATAAATATTTATGTTTATTGGAGTGTGTGTTTGGGTAGTTTTTTCGGCGGGCTCGGTCGTATGGTTCTCCCGTGCTTAAAAACTGGAGGCAAAGCTTTACTCAGAGAAGGGTTTGGGACCGGTCTACAGGTCGCGAGCGATGCGTTAGCCGGCAGAAATGTTGGCGAGGCATTTCGTGAACGAGCCAAGGAGTCGGGTCAACGTTTATTACAGGGAGCGGTTGAGCACCTCACCACTAACCAATCGGGTAGCGGGCTTAGAAGAAAAAGAAAAACGAGAGCTGCCCCACCTGGCGAGCCGAAACGCATAAAACGCCGTAACCGAGCTCGACCTTCTCATTCTCACCAGAAGAAGCGAAGGTACTCTGAAAGATTTGAATGATGGCGCTTATTCACCCCAACTCGTGCCAGTGTCTTCACAGTGGTCTAGATTTGTTTAGCGTACCACCAACGCAGACAGCCGTAGAAGAGGGACAATTTGTGGAGATACATCCGTGGGCCGCCTTAGCCCCCGGAGCCCCGGTGGAATTTGTAATATCGGGAAACGGTGAAGAATATCTAGATTTGTTCAATACTTTTCTACACGTGCGCGCCAAAGTTACGTTAGCTAATGGCGGCGCATTACCCGCTGACGCAGAGGTGGCCCCGATCAACTATTACCTGCACAGTTTATTCTCCCAAGTCGACGTTTCACTGAACGACACGCTGATTACACCCAGCGAGAACACCTACCCTTATAGAGCTTACATCGAAGCCACGTTGAATTACGGGGAGGAACCCAAACGAGGTCATCTGACATCGGCTCTGTTTTACAAAGACACGCCAAATTTTATTACGGACACAATTGGTGACAATAACAACGGGTTAAGACTGCGTCGACATATAGCGGCTGGTTCTCAGGAGATTGATATGATGGGTCGTTTACATTCAGATATCTTTGCTCAAGATCGTTACCTGTGAAATGGTGACAGTTAAAGTAAAACTCACCCCGTCTAAAGATGCCTTCAACGTGCTGGGACACGACCCCACCGCTGGATATAAATCTATTATAACTTATGCGGCCTTGGTTGTCCGGAAAGCCAAATTAAATCCTGCCGTCCCGCTAGCCCACGCGAAAGCCTTGGTGCGAGGTAATGCCAAGTACCCCTTGAAACGAGTTGGGCTAAAAACTTTCTCTATCCCTAGAGGTATGCTATCGCACATGCAGGATAATCTGTTTCTCAGTCAAACACCTACACGGATCGTGATTGGACTAGTCACTTCGTCCGCTTTTAACGGGTCGTACATGTCTAATCCGTTCAATTTCGCTACCTTTGGTCTGATATATTTGAATGTCAGCGCGGACGGCAGAACCGTCAGTGGCAAGCCTTTGTCCATGGATTATGAACACAACCAGTACGTGAGAGCCTTCTTCGCGACGAATCTAGCTATGGGGCTGGTTGGTAAAGACGCCGGCAACGACCTCGAGTATAGACATTTTAAGCACGGTTACGCCTTATACGCCTTTGACCTCACCCCCAGTCTACTAGACGGTGACCAGTTTGAGATGGCCAAGTCGGGCCCAGTCTCAGTAGAACTTAAATTCGCCGAGGGCACACCCGAACCATTACAGGTTCTCGTCTACGCCGAGCAAGACTCGATCTTGGAGATCTCGAAATCCCGCCAAGTTTTGACAGACTACACCACTTAGACAATGAATACAGATGAGATACGCACCATCCTCCTGTCAGACATATTTGTTAAACGAACTGGGCTCGTTAAAGTGTTAGCTCGTGACCAATTACCTCTACGCATCGATCCGACCAAGACGGCTGCTTTCGTCATCAACACTGACCCTAGCTATCGCCCGGGTGACCACTGGGTCGCTCTATATTATAACGGACTTGGTACTTTTGAATATTTTGATTCTTTTGGCCTACCACCTACACACTCGGACCTGATTAATTTTATAGCCAGAAATTCTACTCGACCTGTTAACTACAACGCCAGACATTTACAAGATGTAGTCACCAATGTTTGCGGGTTCTACGCCATTTATTTCATCTTGATCAAAACGCGAGGTGGTACTATGCAGCGGGTCCTACTACCATTTTCGGCTAGACAACACGCCAACGATCGATTAATTACGCGCTTAGTCAGACCCTGGCTAGTGAAACTCAACCCCACTTTCGTAAACAAAGGACGAAATCAATAGACAGGTGTATTTTTTCCCTCACGATAATACGGCCATGTGTCATTGTTCCCACGCAATACATCGACGAATCACGTCCTGCCTAACACACGATCGATGTTCGACGAATCAAATCCTAGCTAGGGCACGCTTAAAAAAACCAGATTGAACTGGTATTCCTGTATATAAACGGAAGACACTTTATTAACGACAGATACACCTCGTTGAAAATGACTGCTCCCACCAACTGGGTCTACATCAAGAGAAGTGATGAAATGCTTAAACCTTTGGCTAGTTGTCTGAAGGCTGCGTCTGTAAGTGTTTACCGAGGCCAACCTTTACTGCACGTGCGAAGATATTTTGGTGAATCCTACCTCAAATTTCCTACCAAACACGGCATTACGTTAACTCGACCCGAGTTTGACCATTTATTGACATTACAGAGCGAAATCCTCGCCGAATTTGATCGATTACAGCCACCAAGCATGGATACCTATCCTACTAACACTACCACGTTTGACCAGTACATCAACTCCAGCTGTTACCAACCAACAGAACCGAGTTTGTTTCCTACCACAGACCTGACCGATGTCCTACCACCGAAGAAACCTACCACCTTCACTAACCTGTTTGACGAATACATGAAGTCTAGCTGTCCAGTATCCCCAGATCCGAGTTGGTTTCCTACCACAGACCTGACCGATGTCCCTAATCTACCACAGAAGAAGAAGAAACCTACCAAGTGATTGAGAGTTGCCCTTTAGTATTTGAAAAAATAAAAAACTATATTAACTAAAACGCTTTTTTGTTACCTATATCGTCCGTTGTATTTCGTCTAACTGTTGTATAACTGTTGTAAAATAACTGTTGTAAAATAACTGTTGTAAAATATATATGTCTAACTGTTCGTATACATATCGTCTTCTTGTTATGTAAATATATATCGTCTAAATATCGTCTTCCTATTGTCTTCCTATTATCTAAAAGTCTAACTATTAGCCTCTTCTTGTTTGTCTAACACAGCCACTACCTAAGTTGGCTATACTAATAACAATAATATATTACTATATAAAAAAACCACCATCTTACAACATTTTCCTTATATAAAAAGCCGCCATCTTACCCCTCCTCTTCTTGTTATCTAAATATATCGTCTAACTATCGGCTTCCTATTGTCTAAAAGTCTAAAAATAACCTCTTCTTGTTATCTAAAAGTCTAAAAATACCTCCTCTTGTTATCTCAAGTCCGCCATCTTGCCACATTTTCCTTATATAAAAAATATACCCCTCTTCTTGTTATCTCAAGTCCGCCATTTTGCCCCGCCTCTTCTTGTTATATAAAAATACCTCTAAAAATAACCTCCCCTTGTTATCTCAAGTCCGCCATCTTGCCCCTGCAGCGCTCCTGCAGAATTTTTGCTATATAAAAGTCATGCTCCTGCAGGCGCTCCTGCAGCGCTCCTGCAGAATGATACCTAAGTCCGCCATTGTATACTACTTATATCATTCCATGTCAATGACCTCTGCAGAGTCTTTCTCATGTATTTCATTAGGTCTGTTGTGCTTGGTGTACTGCTTTTTTCCATCCGCCGTTACCACCCTCTGCTTCTTGAATTTCCCAAATTAATATACTTACTTACTTACTTAGTCGTTCCCCTTTTACCGTGAGGTGTAGAGGTTTGGAAGAGAGAGCGCCAGACTATTCTATCGGCTGTCTTCCTCCTGGCCTGGTTCCATTCTAGTCCTCGGTCCTTCAAAGATTGTCTAATGTTGTCCTCCCAGCGGACTCTGGGTCGTCCTCGCGGTCTGGATCCTTGGCTCTTTGTTTCCCATGCTTGTCGTGGTAGCCGATCTTCTCCCATTCTGCAGACATGATCAAACCATCTTAGTTGGGACTGTTCTACTTGGGTCTGTAGGGGGTGGCATTTTAGGCCCTGACGTATCGTCTGGTTGCGTACCATGTCTCTTCTTGTTACTTCAACCACCTTCCTCAGATACCTCATTTCTGAGGTTTGGATCTGGCTTTTATGGGTTGTAGTCATTGCCCATGACTCGCATCCATATGTCAAGACTGGGACATAGGTGGAGCGGTATACAGCCATCTTCGTTTTCTTACCAACCTCTCTCTTGCTGAGGAATCCTCGATTTATGGCCTGAAAAAGTCTCCCAGCTGCTGCTTTTCGAGTGGCCAACTCTTCTTTGATGCCTCCCTTTCGGTCTATAATAGCTCCGAGGTATTTAAAGTGGTCGACCTGCTCCAGGACCTGTTCTCCCAGCTTAATCTGATGTCTTCTTTCTTCTCGTGATATCACCATGGATTTTGTTTTAGAGCTGCTTATGACCATCCCTCTCTTCTCCAGCTCTTCCTTCCAGACTTGCAGGTTGGATTGGAGATGTGCCTCTGATTTAGCAATCAGGGCAACATCATCAGCAAATGCCACCTCTGAAATATAGACCTGTCTCATCTTCCAGTACCCCACTGAATACTTTCTTGTTCTCTCCTTACATGCCTTGATGACATCGTCCATAAGGAGTATGAAGAGGTAAGGTGATAGGATATCACCTTGTCTTACACCAGTGGTGGTCCTGAACTCTTCTGACTTATGGTTTGCTTTCCTCACATAATTTCTGCAAGACTTGTAGAAGCTCTGTATAGCATGAATCAGAGGTGCTGGAATATTCTTCCTTGCCAAACAGTCCCAAAGTTTGCTCCAGGGGACCCTGTCAAACGCCTTTTCCAGATCTATGAAACAAAGATGGATCTCACTCTTATACTCAAGGGCCTTTTCACTCAGCTGTCTGAGTGTGAAGATTAGGTCTTGAGTACTTCGGTTTGCTCGGAATCTGCACTGGACCTCATCCAATTGTGGCTCAGCTAGGCGTCGGAGTCTCTGCTCTAGGATTCTAGAGTAGATTTTTCCAGGGACACTGAGAAGGGAGATGCCTCTATGGTTTCCACACTGTCGATTGTCACTCTTTTTGAAAATTGGTGTTATGATGGCGATCTCCCAATTCTTTGGTATGGTCTTGTTGCACCATGCTGCCTGTAGGACCCTTAAGAGTAACAGGTCGCCTGATGCTCCCATGTACTTAACCATTTCTGGTGTTATACCATCATGCCCTGCTGCTTTGCCCATCTTGATTTTCTCCAGTGCTGCCTTCAGTTCTTCCATCTTTATGTCATCTTCATCACCATTGGTTTCCTCTTCTGTGCTAGTGGTTATCATTTCTGATGTTTGACCTTGGTCACCATCAAGGAGTTCTAAGAAATATTCTTTCCATCTTTCCATTACTTCCTTCGGGGCAGTAAGCAATTTGCCTTGCCTGTCCTTTATAAATTTGAGAGGACATTGTTTTTCCTTCCTCATGTTCTTTAGGGTCTTATAGAACAATTTCTGGTTTTCTTGTGCATCTTTTCCAAATTAATATACTACTGGACAAAAGTTAAGGGCCACCATTCAGTTTAGACAAGGTTTATATAATTGATTGGCAAACTGTAAAGACAAGTGAAAATATCATTAAAACTGAGCTCAGAGAAATGTGTATACATTTCTGTGTGCACTAGGTTAATCTTTTTAAATGCCCAAAACTGGGTCACTTTAACCCGCACGTGAAAATTGCCATTGTTGCTGCAAAAACTCATGGTTTTTGCAACACGCCCCACTAGTTCAAAAGATGAAAAAGTGAGTTGAATTTGAATACCGTGGTCGAGCCATGGCATGGATTCAGGATGGTCCATCTGTTCGTCATGTTGCAAGACGTTTAGCAGTGTCCCACTCTACCATTCAGAGACTTCCTGAGAGATTTCAAGCTACCGGACATTTGGAAAATCGACCCTGCTCACGAAGAATTATATAAACCTTGTCTAAACTGAATGGCGGCCCTTAACTTTTGTCCAGTAGTATATATCTTTCCATTCTCTATTCATTCCTTTGGACCATTAGCTTATGTAACTGGCAGACACAGTAAAAGCTTACTTTTCTAAATTTATCTATGATTGTTAAACTTTCATATAAAAAAAAGAAGAAAAGAAAAAACATGTTGACAATTTTTGTCGAGTTTTTCCCGCTAATAGCATGCTATCTGTGCCGTAGTTATATCGCCCATATCAGCACATACTCGCAATTAACCGACTACTAACCTGGTTCTGTTTCTGAAAAATACTGCAATGCGTGTGAAACCCACCTCTCCCCCGAGGTTCAAAAAGAGGACAAGGTCTGTGTCTTTGAAACCAATAGTTTATTTTTATTGGCTGCAATAATTTCTGATGTAAGAGTATCACTTTCCAAACACAAGTCTTACCGGGGTATTTTTTTTAGATGATAAATGCTGCACGTTTGTTATCTTTCGTCATCTTCCGTCAAATACAATGCCGGCAGACGTAGGCGATCACCTCTTTCCATAACTTATGGTCCATTTGTTTTGTTTATATCTTATACTTAATCAAATTTATGATTAGCCCCATCAACAGCCTGACCTTCTTCACCTCTTACAGCATGACTAATGAATGCAATGTTCCAAGTTTTTCTGTGTCGCAGCAGAGCTCTCCTTATGAGAACCACACGAGCTTGTATTCATCATACCATGTTGTTAAACTGAGATTATCTTCTCACTGTCATTTTTCGTCTGCTTTTTATTTTCGTTATCCATCATCATTAACACCCATCAGTTCCCCAGGGAGCATAGGCCTTCAGCAAACGTATGCCGAGTCTTCCTGTCCCACGCCATCAGGTCAAGGTTGTTCCATGGCGTCTTCATCCCCCTTTTGTCTGTTTCTAGTTCTGTTCTCCTTGTGTCCTTTGATTTTCGTCTGCCACTCTTACCCTGGCGATTCCAGAGGAAGAACCAAGTGGTAATGCTATCAGCCATGTTTCCTCAGTGTGTGCCCTATTCAGCTCCAGCGTCGTCTTTTCATGTTTTGTTCGGCGCTTGTCTGGTTCTGGTCATCAGTTTTACGTTAGTGATCGTGTCATACCACTTCAATCCTTCTATTCCATGTAAGCATCCATTTATGAAAGTCTGTAGCTTTTTGGTTGTTGTGTATGTTGTTCTTCATTTTAGTTGACCTGTCCATGCTGTATGTTGAAGTTTTTGTAGTCTCATCCTCAACCTTCCTTAGTCGCTTTTTACGACATGCATGGTAAGTGACATAGCTAGTATTCTTCGCCCTACCCCCTTTCGGGCCCTGGTAACGCGCGGGTGTGTTTTCGTTAATAGTGCCTTTTAAGTTGTAGTATAGCTTTTCTCGTGTCATGCTAGTGAAATCACCCAATAACTTAGGACTACTTCTTTCTGATGTTTGTAATATTTGGTTGATAAGTTTTGCCTTCCGCCAATTAATATTAGACAAACATAAAGGTATGTTTTCAGGCGCTCGTAAGAAATAAAGAAGTAGAACACTTGGACAACAGAAAAACAACAGACGTGAGTGGCTTACCCACTGTTCGAACCCCGTACCTTCCGTACGACAACTCCGCCTAGCTATACAAGCGAATCACACTGACCCCACGGCCAGCTAGGCATCCCCAAAAAAGGATGCTTTACTGACTAGTCATCAGTGCGAAACACAAGATAACACCGGAAGTATACAGTGGGCAACTCAGCCCATTAATGACGCAATCACTTCTGTTGTTCCTCTATACAGCAGTATATGTCAGTCCAAACAAGACAAAGACCTTGATACTGTGTCCAGTAAATGATAGAAGACTTAAGGACAGTAGTATAGAACAGAGGGTAGGTTTCTGGTATTGTATAAACATTAATAACACATAAGGAAGGGAAACCCGAGGCCTGTAAACAGTAAATTAATATTAGACAAACATAAAGGTATGTTTTCAGGCACTCGTAAGAAATAAAGAAGTAGAACACTTGGACAACAGAAAAACAACAGACGTGAGTGGCTTACCCAGGGTTCGAACCCCGTACCTTCCGTACGACAACTCCGCCTAGCTATACAAGCGAATCACACTGACCCCACGGCCAGCTAGGCATCCCCAAAAAAGGATGCTTTACTGACTAGTCATCAGTGCGAAACACAAGATAACACCGGAAGTATACAGTGGGCAACTCAGCCCATTAATGACGTAATCACTTCTGTTGTTCCTCTATACAGCAGTATATGTCAGTCCAAACAAGACAAAGACCTTGATACTGTGTCCAGTAAATGATAGAAGACTTAAGGACAGTAGTATAGAACAGAGGGTAGGTTTCTGGTATTGTATAAACATTAATAACACATAAGGAAGGGAAACCCGAGGCCTGTAAACAGTAAATTAATATTAGACAAACATAAAGGTATGTTTTCAGGCACTCGTAAGAAATAAAGAAGTAGAACACTTGGACAACAGAAAAACAACAGACGTGAGTGGCTTACCCAGGGTTCGAACCCCGTACCTTCCGTACGACAACTCCGCCTAGCTATACAAGCGAATCACACTGACCCCACGGCCAGCTAGGCATCCCCAAAAAAGGATGCTTTACTGACTAGTCATCAGTGCGAAACACAAGATAACACCGGAAGTATACAGTGGGCAACTCAGCCCATTAATGACGCAATCACTTCTGTTGTTCCTCTATACAGCAGTATATGTCAGTCCAAACAAGACAAAGACCTTGATACTGTGTCCAGTAAATGATAGAAGACTTAAGGACAGTAGTATAGAACAGAGGGTAGGTTTCTTTTTTTATTTCTTACGAGTGCTTGAAAACATACCTTTATGTTTGTCTAATATTAATTTACTGTTTACAGGCCTCGGGTTTCCTTTCCTTATGTGTTATTAATGTTTGCCTTCCGCCAAGACGTTTTTCAGGACATCTTGTTCACATTCATGTGAAAACCGCATTCTTAGCCATACGTTTATGGGTTTATAGGAACGTGAAATGACAAAACAAATATTCACACAGTGTCACAAAATGACACCAGATAGATTCAACGATACCTTCTTTGATTTTTCTGCCATAGTTTAGAACTCGATTACGTTAACTTCATTGCGATCCAATATCATTAGTTTAGAACTCGCTTACGTTAACTTCATTGCTATCATATTTCATATCTAATAGCATTGACTATCATTGTCTCAACAATTGTTTGCGTATTTTTGGAATAACTACACATAATACTAGCTGTTTTTTCAGCAATTTTGTTATGCAGTCACATGATAAATCTCTGCTGCCATCTGTTTCATTCACCATTGATATGCACAGTTTGTTACCTAAGCTTCCACCTACTTTCCATTTGACTGCTAAATTACGCATGTTTTTCTTTTTCTGTTCGTGAGTGCAGAGATCTTGTAATGTTGTTTTTTAAATTCCCGTTCAAATTTTCTCATAAACATGCCAGCCTGGCTAACGTATCTATTAATGATGTTTGCACACGAGGGTCAGCTTGTTCTCTCCTTATCAGTGATATATCATTTTACAGTTCGTTATTGTGTATTCTAGTGGTTTACTCTAAGCTGTTTTCCTTGTCTGTTGATTGTGTTATTGAATACGATGTAACATATTCAAATTCAGTTTCGTTGCTTTTCTGGACGTGCAGAATCAAAACCCTGAGTAATGCCTAACTTGGGAAAACATATACACAAAACGAAAATTGTTCTTGGTAAATGGATTGCAATGTTCAACTTTTAATAATTCTTTAATGATATCACACCATTGTTCACGACAGGGTGAAAGAAGGGGGACACTTTTTGATATATCGAACATAATAACTGGGCTTGATGTGTCCCTAACGTCACTAACGACTACACAGGGCAACACTGGCTGAGGGAGGCAATCATTAAAATAGTTAACTTACAAAAAATCCTGTATACCATGGCACATCGTTAGTTTAGTGGTTAGAACGTTCGTCTTGCACATAAACATTCTGCATTTTCTTCTCGAGGTATAAATCACTATCTATCTATCTATCTATCTATCTATCTATCTATCTATCTATCTATCTATCTATCTATCTATCTATCTATCTATCTATCTATCTATCTATCTATCTACCTATCTATCTATCTATCTATCTATCTATCTATCTGTCTGTCTGTCTGTCTGTCTGTCTGTCTGTCTGTCTGTCTGTCTGTCTGTCTGTCTGTCTGTCTGTCTGTCTGTCTGTCTGTCTGTCTGTCTGTCTGTCTGTCTGTCTGTCTGTCTGTCTGTCTGTCTGTCTGTCTGTCTGTCTGTCTGTCTGTCTGTCTGCCTGCCTGCCTGCCTGTCAGTCTGCCTGCCTGTCTGTCTGTCTGTCTGGCATCCTCATCATATAAAACACTTGTCCACAGAAACCAATACAACAAGAGAACGTGGAATGATTTGGCACAGCTTCCTACACAGAACCAACAACAATAGTGACTCCCATGTTCCTGAGGGAGTGAAGACAGGATACTCATCCCCATATATAAGTGGATATGTAATAAACTTCCAAACTGTTTTGAATATCAGTTTAAACTTTCTGGATCACAACTCCAAAATGTCCGGAATATCACTTCATGATGTTTGGAGCAACATTTAATCTTCATTTAGCCTCCATAATTTATCATGTTTACCCGTTTGATGGCACCGTGACATTGTTAATTGTTGTGATTCAACCGTTCCAAACAAGCGAAGTGCACGCTTAAGCGCTCGTCCGCTCCCGATATATGTCTGTGGTACTTTAGTGATGTTGATCTTGATATTACCCGCTGGTGTCGCGACGATTTTCCGAATATCTGCAACAACCACTTCCGGTGTCAAGGGTGTCTATGCTACACCGAAAACCGACCAGACAACAAGTAATCGAAATTGACAAGTGATGTCACGTGCCGCGATAAGAATGTTTAGATTTCATGGGTTTGCTTTTAGTGGCACTGTTTTCCAGGGCGAATTTTAAACCCCGATCACAGTTCGGTTTATAGAAGTTTGGCATTTATTTCGGTCCCATTTTAAAGGTAATTATTTATTTGAGGATAATTTGCCAGACGAGATGTTTGTGTCTTTCACTCAACTTGTACTCAAGAAATGGAGAACTTTGCCGAGGGACATCGCGAAGTTTTAAGTGACCGTGCACCAGAATCAAGTTTATAAAGTGATCTACAGAGCTGAGAGTATATGTTCCAGCGTTTGCTTCTCCTTGGCTCTTAGCAAAACTGGATTTTCCTTATTTCACAAGCTTTGCCTGACGATGGTAGATTAGTCATCATAGACTGAAGCGCTTATCTATTGGCCCAGCTCACAAGTTTCATTTGATTGATTAGAGATGATTTTGAACAGTTATCAGGTCTCAATGAATAGTAATATCGCCGAACCGTATGGGGATTATTACAGCTACCACAAGTATTATTACTACTGCTACTATTACTATATCTACTAAACTACTGCAACCACCATCTCCGTCACTACCACTTTTAGGGTGCCTACGTCTGCTAATTTAGCTATTACTACCACTACTATTATATCTACAGGTACTACTATTATTACTACGCATGTTACTACCAACTGTGAGTCTGCTTTCCCTACTGCTACTATCTGTACTACTGTCGCTACCACTACTACCTGTACTACTGTCGCTACCACTACTGCTGCTGCTACTACCTGTACTACTACTACTGCTACCACTAGCACCTGTACTACTGTCATTGCTAGCACTACTGCTACCACAATGACCGCTACCACTGTCACTACTATAACTGCTGCTACCACTGCTATCTTTACTGCTATTACTACTACCAAAGCTTGTAGAAATAGCAGTTCTAATAATTGTAATAACAATTAAAATAGCAATATTGGCAGCAGCAACAGTAGAGGTGGTTGAAGCAGCAGATGTAGAAACAGTGGTATGAACTATCAATGGTAGAAGTAGTAGCATCAGCATCAGCAGTGGAACTAGTAGTAGTAGCAGTAGCAGCAACAGTAGAAGTGGTGATAGCAGCATCATTGCGCCACTTTAGCACTGCTTTATTCCATATTCACCTCAGCTGGCTTTGCAAAAAACGCGATCAAAGTTTTTTGGTTACTAGTTGACAAGAAGGATATATCACATTAAAACGACATTTTGCAGATCCAAATTGTTAACTATAAGATATTTTGTATGATGAAAGATTAAACTATATGACGTCGATTTATGACCTCATGTCAATTTTGGCCAATGTGGAGGTGGAGAAAAGCAGTACTAGGGCGTGGATTAGTAGTGTTAGCAGAAGTAGTAGTAGCAATGAAACAGTAGTATAATTCTACTGCTTCTAACTGGAAATAGGAATTGTATGGATAATACAGTGTGTAAACCTAAAAAAGTGGAACTTATGTAACAAGAAACAAAATCGTCTTGATTATACGATTGCCTAAGGGTGATAACGTACCTATATCAGACAAATCCTGAAATAGCCATGCTTCAACAGCGATAAAAAATAAATCGTTATTTAGTTGTTTTCTTTAGTTCTTTTTCTCATAGAAATAAAATTTGAAAAAATAAATACTCCTGCATGTTGTTTGTATTGTCTTGTATTAAAAAGTGTCATAACCCGAGAGTTCTTGTCGAATTCATAATTTCCGAGAATCGGAATGCGAATGATGGTCTTGAATATCTGATGACATCAAATCAATGTGTTATGAAGACTGAACTGTTTACGAAAGCATAGTTGGAAACTGGATTAAATGTATGAGGTCACTAGACGGAGAGAACCTAAATCATGCAGTTTACAAATATAAATATCCACTTTGATATTAACAATCTAGTTTGCAGTGTGTCCTGGAGAAGTTAAAGTCTAAGTGGCAAAGTATGGATTGTACTTTAGATATGCGACTATTCCTATAACAAGTCTGAGTTTTCTTCATAGTGTTCGTTCAAGAAAGCAATTGTTGTTAAAACGTATTAATAATTGTACTTGCAGTCTGGATCAAAAAATAAATCGCGCTTCTATTTAGTGTGTTTGTGTTTAGTTCTTTTTCTCATGAAATAAAATTTGTGAAAAAATAAATCATCTTTTTAAAAAGTGTTGTTTGTATTGTCATCGTATTAAAAAGTTTCAATAACCCGAGAGTTTCTTAGTCGAATTCAAATTTTTGAGATTGCCAATGCGAATGATTTCTTGAATATCTGATGACATCAAATCAATGTTTGATTATGAAGACTGAACTGTTTTAAGAAGACAAGTGCGTGAATAATGGTAAAGAGCGGGATATTCGAGTGATCGTTTTCAGAACAAACATTTTTCTGATACTGGAGAGAAAAATCTAGGTCATGTTATAACATTGCTGCAGCAACTGAAGGAAAAAATAGAAATAAACTTGCAGCATTTTAAGAACAATATTTTCAGATTATAATTTCGATGCAAAATGCTCTTTCGCGTTTTTAAGTAGGGTTATTCGCGAAGTGAGAACAAAGTATGTATTGCACTTTAGATATGCGACTATTCCTATAACAAGTCTGAGTTTTCTTCATAGTGTTCGTTCAAGAAAGCAACTGTTGATAAAACGTATTAATAATTGTACTTGCAGTCTGGATCATGTTTCGCGCTTCTTCTCAGAAGAGACCCCGATGCCATCACAAGAACAGCTATGCTATGGACCCCTGAAGGAAAACGAAAGAGAGGCCGACCAAAAACAACTTGGCGGAGGACTGTGGAGGCTGAGATGCAAAGAATGAACCAGAGTTGGGGCACTGTACGAAGGATGGCCGCCGACCGAGCAAAGTGGAATCAATTTGTTGTTTCCCTACAAGACGCCACCAGGCGTAATGGCCACTGACTGCTTTGACGGTCGGCGGCTAAGGATCAAAGAAGAAGAATATATATATAGGTGTTGGACAGTAATGAGTTGTGCTTTTTCATAAATATTCGGAAATAACAAATGTTAGCTTCAGATGATTAAAAAATCAGCTTTTAACATCTATTTTATTGAGTGAGAACACTTCGATACTTGGTCTTTTATCGATCACTTAGTTCATTAGTGTTCATTTCTGGTATATGAGGTAGCTTAATGTGTTTTAGGTACATGATAACTTTCTACGAATTTATTCTGTGTAAGAACAAAAAGAGCTGAACTTGGCACACGCTACTTTCTTATCTCGACCGTAGAATTTAACTGTGCTGGAGTTCTGGCGCAGAAAAGAGACCGGAAACAGAAAACGAGTGCTGAAAAAAAAACTAGACGCTGACACGAACTAAAACACGTAAAAACCCCTCACATCTGCCCGTGCCAGTATTGAGAGTAATGCACGAAAGTCGGGAAAGTAGCGCTATTGGAAAGCATGAGAGATCATGTCACGAGACAGAAAACTGTCTCCTATCTGATGAAATATCCATAACTTCGAACATGTCTGATATCGTTTTGAAAAAGGGCACTTCTAAATATAACAAGACTTTAAAGAAAGTGTATGGTCAGCTGACTGACCATTCTGACATCAAAGTAAATCCAACAATGGAAACTATGAGTATGCTCGATGAGCCTAAGTTGAAGCAGCCTTCAAAGAGGACATCGATGATCATAAACAAAATCAGAGCATTCACCAAGATGAGCAGTAGCGTCATGTTGAGAAAGACGGACACAGTCGATTCTTACGTTGTCGAAGATAATGTGAATGGGCCGGTATGTTTGCTTCAGGACAGTCCTCTAAGAATCTTCAGGGTAAGTTACAGATTAATTGAAGTGTTTGATATGAAACGTATGTGAGTTACGGATTTATTGAAGTGTTTGATATGAGACGTATGTGAGTTACGGATTTATTGAAGTGTTTAATATGAGACGTATGTGAGTTACGGATTTATTGAAGTGTTTGATATGAGACGTATGTGAGTTACGGATTTATTGAAGTGTTTGATATGAGACGTATGTGAGTTACGGATTTATTGAAGAGTTTGATATGAGACGTATGTGAGTTACAGATTAATTGAAGTGTTTGATATGAGACGTATGTGAGCTACAGATTAATTGAAGTGTTTGATATGAGACGTATGTGAGTTACGGATTTATTGAAGTGTTTGATATGAGACGTATGTGAGTTACGGATTTATTGAAGTGTTTGGTATGAGACGTATGTGAGTTACGGATTTATTGAAGTGTTTGATATGAGACGTATGTGAGTTACGGATTTATTGAAGTGTTTGATATGAGACGTATGTGAGTTACGGATTTATTGAAGTCCCTAATCTGATTGCTTTTTTTTTCTTTGATTGATTTGGTTTGTTTTTAATGACCACCTTCATTGCACATGGACATCCCCATCAGTGCCCCGATCTCCTGCCTTACATCACACTGATCTCCTGCCTTATATCACACCGATCTCCTGCCTTATATCACATCGATCTCCTGCCTTATATCACACCGATCTCCTGCCTTATATCACACCGATCTCCTGCCTTATATCACACCGATCTCCTGCCTTATATCACACCGATCTCCTGCCTTATATCACACCGATCTCCTGCCTTATATCACACCGATCTCCTGCCTTATATCACACCGATCTCCTGCCTTATATCACACCGATCTCCTGCCTTGTATCACACAATTGCACGAACTTCGTAGCACCGGCCAGAATTCCATTGTGTGTATACAGGAATCACACATTCAATAAATTTTTCTGTCGTGTGTATTTTTCCTAATTTTTAAATTTTGCTAGGGTAGCGGCCATATGGCTTACTCTATACGATTTCCATCTGCCGAAGTATTTTTAATGTGCGCTACTTGCACACGGGACCTCCTATTTTTTCACGCTTGTCTGAGAAGGCTAGGCATCCGATTTTACTACCACTTATGAACCACTTATTTTGAGAAAAATTTCTATCAATGAAATTAACTATACTGGGAGCGAACCCTGTACCTTTAGAATTAGAGGCGGACGCTATACTTCTTAGCCACTCCGACTCCCTTTAATCTGAGAAAATCAAGAACATTAGCATACACAACTAAATCTCTTTCATTTTTGTTTCTTATGTATATTATCTCATGTCAAGAGGTGATAATTTACATATAGTCGAATCGCCAGTTTTGTCATATATAAACATTCATATCGCTTAACGCCCATTTGTTACCAGGGCCTGAACGAAGAACGAATACTAGGAGAATTTGAAATGAAAAGAATCTCCAATTAGGAACTGATCGAAAGAATCAGCTTGGAGAATGAAAATCTTGTGCCTCTATCAGCTCATCAAAGCACACCATTTCAGACTGCCCGAATGATGTCATACTCCCACTAGATCTCCTGGGTAGTGAGATCGGTTGCCTAGCCTTCTCGGATACGAGTCCCTTGGGCAAGTTGCGCGCGTTAAATATCCCTCAGCAGTTCGAAATCGTACAGAGTAGGCCATACGGTCGCTGCCCAGGCAAAATGTAAAGATTAGGAAACCTACCCACCCCAGATTATTTATAGAATGTGTGATTCCTGTATACACACATTGGGATCCTGGCCGGTGCTCTGGAATTCGTGCTCTGTGCTGAGATACTCCTTGTGTGATCTAAGAGAGGAGATCGGAGCACTGATGGAGTTGTCACTGTGCAAATGGACCTCAACAAACCAAACCGACGGGAGGAGCGGGGAAGACATATATTTTATGTGATAATATCAGAAAATGTTTACATCTTGTCGTACGAAAGGTTAATTGTTTTATTTGTCCCGTCTGAGTATAAAGAGTGGATGTTGACAGGTACGCGAGAAGGTATAGAAATAAATTTTTCACAGGTGGTAGATTTGAGGAAAAAAAGATCTGTCTCTGTAGTGATAAGGTAATCTGTTCCAGCCTATCCGTACGACTGTACTTTATTGCAAGACAGCTTTTATCTCCCTATCAGGAATAGATAAGTTAACCTCCACACAGCTATGTGACAACAAGACACACAAACGTGAAAATTAAGGATAAATGGGTATGGGTCTCACCAACACACAAAGGTAAATTTCTTTGTAGTTTATTATCATTAAAACTCGACAACATCAAAATATCTAAAGGAAAAGATCAAAGAGTCATTTACATGAATATGAAATAAAGCCAGAAAACGTGCACCCTCCCCAAATGGAGAAAAGAATCCTAAAATTATTAACCCAAAGGTTGAAGGTTAGCACTCTGTTACAGAATGAACATTAGTGGTACTCTATGAGACCCAGTAAAATAAACAAACTTTTAGACCAATCAGATATATGGATAGTTCCCCCCCCCCCCCAAAAAAAAAGAAGAAAATACTCGAACACTCTTGCAAACAGTGGCCACACTCACACTCTTACCTAAGTGCCTGGTATGGTGTAATATCCCTTGGTAATAGAGTTAGTCCATGAATATATTATTTAATTCACTTAATATTCTGTCACCCCAGTTGTCGCAGATCCAAATCGGCCCCAGTCCATTCTTCGAAATTACTTCATGAGGTGAACATCTAATATGGTTGCGTCTCTTATAAGTGTGATTCATTCATTCATAACCCTCCACTCCCAAAGTAGCATAGGCCTTCAACAAACACATGCCAAGTCCTCCTGTCACGTGCCATCATCTCAAGTTCTTTCCATGTTCTCCTCATCATTTTCACCTCTGCTTCCAACTCTCTTCTCCATGTACTTCTTGGTCTTCCTCTGCCTCTCTTGCCCTGCGGGTTCCAGAACAAAGACTGCCTTGTAATGCTATCAACAGGTTTCCTCAGTGTGTGTCCTATCCATCGCCATCGTCTTCTTCTCATCTCTTGTTCCACTGGCACTTGTCTAGTTCTTGTCATCAGTTCTACGTTGGTAACCTTGTCATACCATTTTAATCCCTCTATTCTACGCAAGCACCCATTTATGAAAGTCTGTAGCTTTTTGTTTGTTGTCTTTGTTGTTCTCCATGTCTCAGAGCCATACAATAGGACTGACTTCACATTTGAGTTGAAGATTCTTATTTTCGTGTTGGATCCTATTTCTCTTGATCTCCATATATTTCCCAATGCAATGAAAGCTCCTCTTGCCTTTTGTATTCTTATTTTGATATCGCTGTCTGTCCCTCCAACTTTGTCTATATTACTGCCAAGATATGTGTATGATTCTACATCTTGTATTGGTGTTTCTTCAAGTTCAACCCTATTATCATTACCTGCATTTATTCGCATTATTTTTGTCTTTTCCCTGTGTATTTTCAGACCCAATTGCTGTGACCTCTCATCGAGTGTTTTCAATTTGTCCTGCATCTGATTATGGTTATGGGACAGAAGAGCCAAGTCATCAGCAAAATCCAGATCATCCAACTGCTTAGTCAGAGTCCACTGGATTCCATTTCTGTTGTGTGTTGTCGATGATCTCATAACCCAATCTATTGCCAGCAAGAAAAGAAATGGAGACAAGAGGCATCCCTGTCGCACTCCTGTTCTTATCCCAGATGGTTCTGTAAGCTGTCCTTCATGAAGAACTCTGCATGCCATGTCTTCATATGTTTTCTTTATTAAATTAATGATCTTCAGGGGAACTCCATAATGCCTCATCAATTTCCAAAGTGATTCTCTGTCTACACTGTCAAATGCCTTTTCGTAGTCCACAAATCCGATGTATAGTGGTTAATTCCATTCCAGACTTTGTTCAACTATTATTCTCAAAGTGGCTATCTGGTCTGTACATGATCTGTTTTGTCGAAAACCTGCTTGTTCATCTCTCAATTTCTTGTCTATGGACTCTTTTAATCTCTCAAGGATAATCCTGTTTAATACTTTTCCTGGCACTGATAGTAACATTATTCCTCTATAATTTGTGCACTCTTGTAAATTTCCCTTCTTAGGCAACTTAACCAGATATCCTTCCTTCCATTCTGCTGGTATCTCTTCCTTTTCCAAGACTTTACCAAGTAATTTATATAACATCTCTGTAGCCGTGTCGATATCTGCTTTGATGGCCTCTGCTGGAATGCCATCAGGTCCAGACGCTTTTCCATCTCTTAGAAGCTTTATGGCTTTCTTTATTTCTTCCTTCGTTGGTCTTTCACCGTTAATTTGTAGCTCTTCTTCTGCTAGCTGTATGTCCGGCGGGTTTTGTGGAGCTGGTCTATTGAGAAGGTCCCCAAAATATTCTGTCCACCTCTTCATTTGCTCTTGTATATTGCTCAGCAGTTTCCCATTCTTGTCTTTTATGAGGCAACGTGTTTGCTTGTATTTCCCTGTTAACTTCTTTGTGCTGCTATACAGTTCTCTCATATTTCCTTTGGCTGCAGCATCTTCTGCCTCTCTTGCCAACTCCTCAATATACTTCCTCTTGTCTCTTTTGATACTTCTTTTTACTTCTTTGTTTGCTTCTGTGTACACTTCTTGAGCCTTGGCTTTGGAACTTCTGGTTTTGCTTGTGTTTAACTCTGCTTTCTTGTTTTTTCTGTCTTTTATCTTATTGATGGTTTCTGTTGTTATCCATGCTTTTTGTTGTCTTTCCCTTTTCCCCAGTATTTCTTCACATGTCTCCTTCCATACCGTTTTGACCTGCTGCCAATAGTCTTCTGTATTATCTACATCTTCCAGCTGTTGTAGCACTTGGAATTTGTTGGATACTGTGACCGCAAATTTGTCTCTTGTTTCTTGATTTCTTAGCTGTCCTACATTAAACTGTTGTCTATAATTTTGCATTGTTGCATATCTCTTGAGTTTCATTTTTACTTTGGCTATCAGAAGATGGTGATCTGATGCTACATCTGCTCCTCTATATACCTTTACATCCTGCAATGATGATCTAAACTTCTTCTTTATGCATGTATGATCGATCTGATTTTCTGTTCTATGGTCTGGTGATATCCATGTTGCCTTGTGTATTCTCTTATGTGGAAACATGCTTCCTCCTATAGCCAGTTGATGTGAAGCACAGAAGTTTGCGAATAGTTCTCCATTTTCATTCATTACTCCTAGCCCATGTTTTCCCATGACTTCTTCAAATCCGGTGTTGACTGTACCTATCTTTGCATTCATGTCACCCATCAAAATTGTGATGTCTCTTCTTTTTACTTTATCCATAATTTCCTGTAGTTTAGTATAAAATGCTTCTTTCACAGACTCTTCTTTGTCATTAGCTGGTGCATAACGTTGGATGACATTTGCATGAATTTTCTTTTTAGCTGTTTTGAAGGTAGCTGTTATTATTCTGGGTCCAACAGCTTCCCATTCAATGAGTGCTTTCTGTGCTTCTTTAGATAACATAAGAGCTACCCCTTCACTGTGGTGTGAAGTTTCGTCTTCATGTCCTGAGGACAGCACCAATTCACCTGTGATGAGTTTCTTCCTGTCTACCCCCTTCCACTTTGTTTCACACATTCCCAGAACCTCGATTTTGTATTCCCTCATTTCTGCTGCTACTTGCGCCACTTTCCCTTGTTCGTTTAATGTCCGAACATTCCAGGTGCCAAATCTGGAGGTTCTCCTACAAGAAAGAAGGTTAGTCAGCAACACAGACTCCTTTCGGCTTTCTCTGTGTTGCATCATACGCCTCCCCGCGAGAGGACCTTCCCCTGTCTTGGATGGCTGTGTTTTATTTCCTTTATTTGACTTGTCCATATTTGTTGAAGTTTTTTGTGGTTTAAATTTTTTACAGGATGGGGTAACCGGCCCCATGCCCAACCCTCCTTAGTCGCCTTCTACGACATGCCTGGCAGGAGACAGTGTTACTATTCTTCGCTCCTCTTTCGGGCCCCGGTAACACACGGGTGAAGTGTGATTACAAATGGTTAAAAACTGAGAGAGTTCTTGAGGTTCACTCTTTGGCGTGAAAAATACTTCCAGTATTGGGAAAACATCTGGTTGCTAGAACTTTGTTCATAGGCTGATGATGGTTCTTCTATCGGCCAACTTGTGGCTGGTAAAAATATATCTCTCTCTGGGTTTTGTAAGTCCAGTTATTAAAAAACAAACAAATTTATTGTCCTCCAATACTCTCTGGCGTGTCCTCGTTCACAAATGAAATTGATGACGCACAGCTAAGAAAAGGAGAAAATAACAAATCCAAAAAAGGAAAAAAGAAAAAAAAACCGCTGGCCGCCCTTGTGATCAGGTCTGCGAAGAATACAAGAAACATTTATATAGAAAATATGCTAATCCTCTATCTACACACACAGACGGGGACAAGACGATCTCTTCTCCACTCCGTCAGTCCTGATTAATTTAAAAGGCACACGGTGTTTCCTTACTCCTACCCGTCAACAAATTCCGCTGGCAGCTGAGTTCAGACGGGTCTGAGTTATGTTAACTCGCCCGCCCCTGCTCGCCGGCGTCAGCGTACAATGAAAATTATTATTTAATCTGTCCATACGCGCTGCTTAAACAATGATCGCCTGTCATTACATAGCTAATAAATGTCGGAATCTGTTGGCTTTGCCGTATATGATTAAAATAATATACACTATAACAAATAAGCACAAATGAAATATAACGTTGCATCTATCCTTCACTATCAATTTGCTGTCTAAACGGGTGGCGTGATTTAACATTTTGATAGAATATCTGGTATGAAATCGCTACGCATTACTTTATTTCACTCGTTTTACTAGCGAGAACAATCTAAGTGAAGAACAGATGTTAAAACTATCAATTCTTAAAACATTTGCACTATTATCCTTTTCACCAGAAAATTCAGAAATGAAAATCTCCACGAAAACTAGTAACAAATCCACACAAGGAAAGACTGGTTCTAGGACTGCGCTAGATTATTAAAAATTCTGACTGACAACTGATGATGGGGTTAAGAAAACAACAGTATATATATCATTAAGATTCTCTGATCTCTGAATGCGTTAATTTCGCGTTCCGGTGTTACCCAGAATTCAGAAGTTACGCATATCAAGATAAAAGGCTTTACGATCGGTCTTCGTCGAGGTTTTCGACCGTCATCAAAAGACTTAATTGTTCCCTAACGGGTTTCTCTGTAAAAATGCCCGCTTCTGAAGATCAAAGAGCCCAGGGGTTTCTAACTCCCCTGAGTACTAAACTTTAAAAGGGTCTGTGCTTTTGTGATTGACAGATGAGCTTCGCGTGAGTGGAAGAGGTAAACACAGTCTGATTTGCTTTCCTGTTATGACTGACAGGTCACGCAGTTTGTAAACATTGCGTTAGCTCGTGTTAAAACAAAGAGGCGGGACAAAATGGTACGTTGCAGAAATAGACAGTGGGTATTGATACATGGTTTAGCTAGCAAATCAGAGGGCAGCTATACGGTTGCAATAGGCTGTTGGATTACTGTAGACTCTTTTTCCATTACACGTCACAGTACGTCCGGGCTTGAAAATGTGAAACCGATTCATATCTCATTTATGGAAACAGAGCTACTGTCATCCGTAGCTACGGAGTGATCGTTATCCTCAGTTGCATCATTCTCCTCATTACTCCAATGTCGACTCATAAAGTCAGCGCCTACATTTTCTTTCCCTGGTATGTATTGTACTTTGAACGAGTACACGGTTAACAATAGAGCCCAACGCATAATTTTTGCGTTTAAATCCTTATTGGCTCCTAGGAATGCCAATGGAGCATGGTCAGTTTGTACTGTGAATGAAACTCCATATAAATATTCACGGTGTCTCCTTATTCCGTTCACTAATGCCAAACATTCTCTCTCAACAGTCGAGTAGTTTTTCTCAGCTACGTTTAGCTTCCTGCTCCCGTAAGCGACTGGAAACAACAGGTTAGGACGTTTGTCGTCTGTTTGCAGCAATGCTGATCCTATTCCGTTTCCGCTGGCATCAACGCGCAAGACGAAAGGTTTCTTAAGGTCGGGTAACCTTAGAATGGAGTATTTGGACAGCTGTTCCTTCAGAGTGACGTAAGCGTTTGCGCATTCTGTGGTCCAAATCACCTTATCGGGTTTTCCTTTCCGCGTGAGGTCAGTGAGTCGCGCTGTAAAGCCATTGAAGTTTTAAATATACTTTTGGTAATACGCGCAAAGTGAAAGGAACGAACGAATGTCTCTTTTTGTTTTTGGCCTCGTTGCTGCACATATTTTCCGATGTTTTTCGCAACCGGCCATATACAACCTTGAGAGATGGTATGACCTAGGAAGTCAAGCTTTTCAAAGCCGATTAAACATTTGCTAAGTCGGGCGATCAACCCGGCTTCCTTTAGTCTCTTGAGAAGCATAGCCACCGTAGCGATATGTTCTTCGTAGTTATCCGTTGCAATAAGTATGTCGTCCATGAAATTGTGAATATTTAGACTTTGCAAGGGTTCAAAAAGCTTTCTCATCATTCTGGTGAAGACTCCTGGTGCAATGTGAAAACCGAAAGGCATAACATTAAAAGTATAATGTCCTTCGCTGGTGCTAAAGGCTAACAGGGGTTTAATTTTCTTTACTCAGGTCAATCTTGGAGAAATTTTTGCATTGCTTAGCTTGGTAAACAGTTCTGAGGCGCTTGGGAGTGGTTCGGGCTGAAATTCTGTTACTGTGTTGAGTAATTGGTAGTCGATACACAGCCGAACTGCCTTATTCGGTTTATGTAACAGTACTATGCTTTATCTATAAGGAGATGTGGACTCCGCTAATAATCCCTGCTTGTAGTATTTTGTCTATTTCTCCACGTAAGGTGTCTGCTTTTGCATACGGGATCGGATAAACTTTGGTTCTTACAGGCGTCTCGTTTGTCAGCTTCATATCAAACTCTACGAGATGTGTAAGACCAGGTATGTCCGTTAAGACTGCTGAATACTGTTTCAATAGCGCCTTCGTTTCTGTTTGTTGAACTTCCGAGAGGGTGTCGCCGAATTTAACGTCCTTATACGACTCCGTTTGTTGCAGTGGATATTCCATACAACTTTCGTCATCTTCGTCATCCTCGGTTGCTAAAGCGACTGCCAAAAGATGTTCGGGGGAAGGGACCAGTGTTTCAAGTATTTCTTTCACATATTTACATGGTAGACCATTTCCTTACCTTTAATAGAGATCTTGTAGTTGGTTCTAGAAATCTTTTTAATGATGGTAAACGGCCATTGCCATCCGATACGCAGCTTGTTGTTTCCGGTAGGGAGTAACAACAAAACTTTCTCTCCTGGCTCCAGTTATCTCTTCTTAGCTGCTTTGTTGTATCTTTTAGCGTGCTTCTGGCGTGCACGCTTAAGGTTGGTTGCTGCTAGGTCCCATCTTAGTTTTAGCCGTTCCTTTAACTTAGATACATACCTAAATGCTGAGACAACTGTCTCATCGGCCTTCTGGTCTGTCAGTGACCGTCGTAAGGCTTCTAGCGAGCCCTTAACAGGTCTGCCGAATAAAAGCGTAGCTGGAGTAGCCCTGTAGAGGCCTGGGGGACTTCCCTGTACGCTAACAAAGCTGCAGGAATGAAAAGGTCCAAATCTTCTGGCTTTTCCTGTCCCAGCTTACGTAACATCATGGTGAGGCTTACGTTGATACGGTCTACTAACCCACTTCAGGCCTGATGGTAGGGGCTGATGTAGATGTGCTGGTCCCTCAAGATCTTAAAGACCTCCTCCATTAACAGGCTACGGAACTGGGATCCGTTTTCCGTCAAAACTTGTTGAGGAAATCCCAACCGTGTAAAAATCTGCACTAGGGCTTCTGTGACATGCTTGGAATCCGTGCATGTTAGCAGTATAGCTTCGGCCCACATAGTGCAGGTGTCGACTAAGGTCAGGATAAACCTGTTCCTTCGTTTAGTCCTTTCAAGGGGTCCTATAATGTCGACTGCTACCCGTTCAAAAGGAGTCCCCACTATTGGCATTTCTCTCATAGGAACTGGGGGTGTCCAATGTTTTGGTGCCATACGTTGGCACTTGGCGCAGTATTTAACGTATCTGATAATGTCAGTGTTCATTACTGGCCACCAATATTGAGTGGATATTCGTTGTATTGTGGCGTTTTGTCCATTATGTCCACTAAAAGGAAGAGAGTGCCCCACTTCTAAGATTTGGTCTCAGTACTGCGTAGGTACTAGGAGCTGATTATGTCCCTGTTCAGGGTCGCCCGTTCTTCGATACAACAGTCTTTCCTTAGATAAAATATCCCCGTTGTGTCTGGGGTCCTTGGCCATGGGCAGTTTCTTAAAGCAGGGTTCCAAGGTAGGGTCCTTTTGTTGCGCATCTTTCAGTTCCTTAGGTAACATGTTAGGTGCAGGCTCCCGTTCCTTTTGGGTTTGCCCTCTTGTGGTTACTGCTGCCACAATCGGCTCTTTCGGTCTCCCTAGAAACGCATATCTACAGCCAAGTTTGACGTTGTAGATAGGGTCCTCTATTACCGCCGCGTTAATAAAACCACAGACGTAATCCGAGTCTATCTCCACAAGCGCGACGTTTAAAAACTCCACATATGTCGACAAATAATAATATAAATAAAAATCAGCAACTGCAAAAGACAACAGTTATTTAAATTGAATACAAAATTAGTAAATAAAATGACACTAAATACCCCAATTATAACCAACTTACAGGTTGAACAGGGTAGAACAAGATGGAACGAGAAGACGCAACAATGATCAGATGTTGAGTGCCCGATCTCCACCCATCAATTCATCAAAACAACAACAACAACAACGGTTTCTCCCGTGTCTTGGCCTGGTTTAACCAAATGCCTCGCGACTATACTATCAAAGCTTAATCCGCTGTCAAAAAGACACTCCGTGGAAGTTCCGTTCAACATAACCATACCTCGCGTAGAAGGCCTCTCACCGTTAGGTTGAAAATCACTGACCTTGCTATTTTGCGGTAAGGCTGTTTGCAAACACGCAATCCGCTTGGGACTGGTTTGCTGGTCCCGATCAGATTTACCTGGCGAAGTGGTTTTCCCTTTTTCATATCCCTTCTGGCTCTGCCATGTGGGTCGCTTGGGGTCATCACGAGCTTCGGTAGGGCATCTGGGTTTATAGAATTTCGATTTATTTTGGGGAGCGCTAGTTTCTCTTGGGTTTTGGTTGGAAAATTGCTGGGGAGAATGCTCTAGATTATAGATCTGAGAAAAACATCTGTAGGTTTGCGTTTAGCGCCTGGAAGCTCGGCGAGTGCGTCTGCATATCGCTCTGCCTTACTCAAAATGTCTTCAAGTTTTACGGCTCCCTGTTCAGCAAGAAATCTACGGGCTTCATTTGACAAAGTGTTTTTGATCTGTTGGATTAGAGTAAGTTCTTCTAAACCTTCAAAGGTGCAAGGGAGTTCTGGCAGCTCCACACACTTTGTCAAATATCCTTTTAGATGAAAAAAGAACTGAGCATACGTCAGTAGTATGTCATGTACGCTACGGTTAGGATTCAGGTAGATGAGCGTGACTTTTATATAAGGAAATACTCCGATCGATTCAGGTGGATGAGCGTCAGGTGGATGAGCGTGACTTTTTATATAGCGATATATATTAGACGGGGTGACTCCCTCTGATGATCAGCTTGCTTCCTGTTGTATCGCTCTGTCCTATCATAGCTCGATAATGGCGGGCGTGTTGTTGTTGTGTTATGTGTTGTGTATTACAATATTTAGACAATATATTTATACGTACATGTTACAAACAATATATATATATATATATATATATATATATATATATATATATATATATATATATATAAGAAAAAACACTAAATACATTTTTTTATTGACATAGAGACGTTAGCAGTCGGAGTGATTGTCTATGATTGATGTAGGATGACATCTAACCTCACTACTATGGTCGTGCCAGTCATACGGCTAGGAGCTCTCATAGTCCGAGCACAGTCGTTTCGGATTACTTGGCGAGTCTGTAACTATAATATTTTTATTGATATAATCACTTCTTTTCATGTACTGCCAGCTGGTGGGAACGGGGGTAGTCAACGAGGTGTGAGTGTCTGTTGGTCACCCAAGTGTCTATGAAGGAAAAACGTGTCCAGACTTGTGGCGCGCTAGCCAGGGCCTGATTAGTCGAAAAACTAATCGATCGTTGGCGTGTTGTCTAGACGAAAATGGCAACAGGACACGTCCCATAGTACCACAGCGAGCTTTGACCAAGACGAAATAAATGACGTAGAGACCACAAACGTTGGTAACTACATCTTGTAAATGTCTAGCATTGTAGTTAAAAGGTCGGTTAGAGTTTCTCGCTATAACATTAACCAGGTCCGGGTGTCTAGGTGGTAGTCTAAAAGAATCAAAATATTCAAAAGTTCCAAGGCCATTATAATATAGAGCGACCCAGTGGTCACCGGATCGATAGTTAGGGTCAGTGTTGATGACGAAAGCCACCGTCTTGCTCGGATCGATACGCAGAGGTAATTGGTCACGAGCTAAAACTTTAACGACACCAGTTCGTTTAACAAATATATCCGACAGGAGTATGGTCCGTATCTCGTCTGTATTCATCGTCTAAGTGGTGTAGTCTGTCTAAACCTGGCGCGATTTCGAGATCTCCAAGATCGAGTCTTGCTCGGCGTAGACGAGGACTGTCGTATAGAGATTTATGATCAATAAATTTTCTATATTCTTTTCTTTTCTACCCGTGTCCTCTACTTTATTAACGCTCTTTTATCCTTTTCCTGTGTTTTCGCATTCGTTCGCTTGCGACAAATATTATTTTCCCATTCTGACTTTGCCGTTTCTTTTCTTATATTAGTAACGCAGTACTACGTAGATGTCAGTCCCGGGAATGTGAGCGAATGGTGCGAGAAATACGTCTAATCAGACATGATGGCAGACATATCGTCTACATTTTCACCTGCCACAGCATTTCTTCGGCTGAGTTCTTGGCGTGAGGTGTGAACGGCGCCCTTATGCAGAGCCCAAAGATGAGAATAGTTAGACGGATGTGTTAAGACGCGTCTGGCAGTTATGACTGGTGTCTGAGGAAATGTGAAGTGTCAGTCGAGAAGGGGAGGCTATTTCGGATTTTCGAAATAACATGGGACCCTTTGTCTGGTTTTCATATATCCTACCAGGAGTTAAATTTGACTTCATTCATACTCCTAAATTTGCAGTAGACAGGTTGTTTCGTGCTAAATAGAATAAGCTGTATAGCGAAGTCTGAGTTTGTTTTTCGGAAATTTTGCCGAGCTTTTAGACTACCAATAAATATAAGCGTATCATTCTAAGTTTGTGCTATCATTTGTAGTTCTGTGTGGAGTGAAACTGGGGTGACCCAACTTTGCCAGCGTTTGAGTACCATTGAGAGAAGAAACATTTTTATCTTTAACCACGTGGGTTTACAAGTTAACACCGGTCTGACAGTGCGCGTGTCTCCATAAATAGACAGAGTACAACTCCCACTAATGGTTTTATTAAAGACTAAATGCTTATACTGTGCCTTTGAGCCCGATAATATTTCTTCACAAACTCTCAAGTACATTTTCAGCCTTTGTGGCAAGTAAGATATTACAATCAATAACTTTTCCGACACTGTTGATAAGTGGTGGTGTGACCAACTAAATTCCTATACTGAGATAAGGCACCCGACCTGACATTCCTCATTACTAGAAACCTAAGCTATTGACATTGTGCTCGCTGTTAACGTTCGTGGCTGGACAATTTTAATGTGACAGAACCAGATATCCTAAAATAAGTAGAACCAAGATAACGTTCCCTGAAGCAGTGAATTCAACCCGTCTTTTTGGAACTGGGGTTGTCTTGGCCACGGCTACCATTGAAGATTCTGTATATGCATGTCCTAAACATTGTGTTTCCAGAAGTTGCTACCAAAGCTGTAAGTACGCATGAAAGCACGCGATCACGGCTGAATGAATAGAGAGAATGCAGGACTGAGTGATTCCTTTATTGTTGTATTTTGGCACCCATTTTTGCTGCTTACAATTTCTTTTATGCAAGTTTTGTTGCTAACAATATTTTCCTTAGAATAGATCATACTAATAGCAAAGTCTGTTCATATTTTTAAAAAAAGGAAATTTATTAGACTACAGCAGATGTATCCGTGACTCTTTGGGGCTATCATCTTTTCTTCTAACAGGACTGTGGGCTAAACATCGAGGGGAAGGATCATACTAATGGGTCTATCATTCTTGTAGCAATCCCTTGACTCTATAACTATGTGTATATGCTCGATGTAATTATTTTATGTGTTGTGATGAAATTTTCTGATAATTAAAAAATTCATTTAAACTTAATCAGCGTGTCGGTCAGCTCGTTCCCAAAATATCTGTATAATCATTTGTTATAGTTTTCCCACGTCTGTACGTCTAACTGTCGTCTTATGTGTGTGTGCATGTGAGTGGAGATATATATTTAATATATATATATGTTTAGACATTCTGACTCCTCTAAATCTGTCGTAGAAGATAGGCTGAAAGAGAGAAGATTTCGCGATTTCAGAGACAGCCTCTATCACATTTTACCATCTCACTCATGGAAATCTATTTCTATTATCATCTCTCACTGTGGCTATCACTCATTCTAATCTATTCAGAACGGACCAACCCAAGTCTTAATCCTCTTATCAAAAATCAACGACAAATGTGGGCTCGTTTCCGGAAATTGAACTAAAAGTCCTGAGCAAGGACGACAAATGTGGTCTCGTCCGTAGGATTTTTTTGAACTTAGAATAGGAAGACTAGTACGATAAATATATTAGCTCGTCTGTTATGTTTTTATTCTGAAATAGAGTAAGTGTGTGATTGTCTCGTGGTATTGTGTATCTTTAAAAATAACTATTCCCCTAGACCAACGAACTGTTTATGGGCGTGCTGACCACACAATTAATGATTGTTCTTCCACAGCATTTTTAGTAATATGCATTTGAGTTACAGGTTGATTTTGTCGGAATATATGTTAATTATTGATTTTGTAATACTAAACGCTGGTAAAGTTTGTGATTGTCTAGCAATCACAGGGTTCTGAAGAAGAAGGTGTTTTAGCTAAGCTAAGGAGTGCGTTCAGACAATTTAGTCCTGTTAATTGCCTCCCTTACCCTAACTAACTTCAGGGGTGAACTTGATAGTGGATTACAAATTAAGGGAATTGTTTTTTCTCCTTAAATTTTTGCAATAATTATTTTGTTTCCACTGTAGCAACTTATTTTTTTTAGTGAGTAATCTTAACTACAATTTATTTGGCGTAGTCGTCTGCATTAGGTGCTTTATTGCCGATTAATAGCAGCGATAGTTAGATACTATATTATAGGAGGAGGTATCCCAGGTTAAAATATATCATCTTTTGTTTGGTATTTTCTCGTAAGTGGAAGGAACCAGTGTACCCTTTTCTTCTTTTCTTTTCGACTAGTCCCAGTCAGCTATTTACTATGGCCGAGAGGGCAAAGCTTAGTGTTGCAGGGGGCGGCCACCAGTTTTTACAGGCGGTTCGGTAAAATTAGCCCAACGGATTGTTGAGAGCTTGATAGTCAATCGTGTAATCTGGGTTTACAGTTCATCTTCTTTAGAGCTTCGTGCCTTTGATGTTAAGTACGCGAATGTGGGTTTAAATTACTTTGAGACCATGATAATGATGATTGAATTCCCAAATGTTTATAGACTGGATAAGTCATGGCTAGAGTCCAAACAAACAATTTATTATCCATTCTGTAGACATCGTACGTTGATCATGAATTACATCACAAATATAAATTAGAATCCTATGTTGAATTAGCTATCTTGCATATCAGTCCTTTGTCTCGTAATCTGAATTACCGTAGGCAGAACGACATAACTATATGCACGCGTGGTTGGAAAATCCAACGACCGACAGTGAGATTATGCGTCTGGCACTAGTATCACTAAAAAAGGAACAAGCGAAAGCTTTTGTCAGGGACGAACTTGAGAGATATGATGCGGAGAGGAAAGCAGCCGAAGCTAGGGAGCAGAGGAAGATTGAGGAAGAAATGGAAATTCGCAGGGAGAGAGAGAAGGAGAGGGAGGAAAGAGAGAAGGAGAGACAACATGAGTTGGCGCTTAAGACTCTAGAGTTCCAAAGCCGTGGTGCTGCCTCTACCTCCAGCAATGGAGAGTCTTCTCCTCATTCTTCCTTAACTTATCTTTCTGGCACTCAATCTACTCACCTCACTGCTATGTCTTTTGCGCTAGAATCTTTCCCTTGTCCTAATGAGAAGATTGACACATGGTTAGAAAAATTTGAGAAAATTGCAACTCTGTACGGTTTAGAGAGGTCGCGTTGGAATATGAAGCTTTCCCAGGCTCTGAAAAGCAGTGCGTATGATGTTTATGCCAAACTGGAAAGCAGCCAACAAGACAATTACGACGTCTTGAAGAAAGCGTTACTGGAGCGTTTTGAAATGAAAGCTCGCAAATTTTTGCAACTCTTCCGCAACAGCAGAAAGGAGAACTGTGAAACGTTTCAGCAGTTCTCATCTCGTCTAAAGGGATATCTGACAAAGTGCCTAGAGCTCTCGCAGCTCCCCTCTACCTATGAAGGTCTTGAGGAATTTGTTCTAACAGAACAAATAAAGAACACTTTGTCTGCTGATACCCGGAGATTTCTAGCTGAGCAGGGTGCAGAAAAGCTTGATGACATCTTAGAAAAGTCTGAGCGATATCACAATGCGCTGGCTGAACTACCGGCCACAAAACGTAAACCGACAGAAGAGCATTTTCGGAAGAATAATCGAGACCAATCTTCTCATGCTTCTAATCAGAATAACCACAGAGAAACTGGACCTCAAAACACACTCTTGAAAAATCCAAGTTCTACAAAAACAAGTACCCCAACCACAGTAAACAGTCTGATCAACCCGACCGCCCTTCATGGCACCGCAGATAGCGAGGACAAGGTGACAAATGGAAAACCCCTGCGCATGGGACTAATTATCAGGGCGAGCACACTGAGCCTAAACGCATCGGATGCTTGCTAACAGTCTCGCAAGGCGGAATTATTGATAGTGATTCCTAACCTGAGGGAGAGAGACCCTCAACGCGAGGTACTGTTATTTTGAACGGTTCTCAAACGGTTTGTTTATTTGACACGGGGCTTTCTTATGATTGCATTGTTGCCAGGCACCTGGTTAAACACGGTCAAGAGACAGGAGAGACCGTCGAACGTTGTGGAGTTTCTAAGAGTGATGCACCTACAGCGCTTCCCATCGCACTGATGGAGATCCACTCTGATTTTAACAGAGGTGTGATCAAAGCGGCTGTAATGGATGACCCCATCTACCCAGTCACACTTGGCGGTAGATACGTGTTTATTGGGAAACCGGGAGAGCCGATTGTGGCAGCGGTAACTACAAGAGGGCAAACCAAGAAGGAACGGGGGCCTGCGCTTAATTTGTTTCCTATGGAACTCAAAGAAGCGCAACAAAAAGACCCTACTTTGGCACCCTGCTTTAGGAAACTGCCCATGGCTAAGGAACCCAGACAGCACGGGGGCATTTTTTCTAAGGATGGCGTACTTTATCGCAGAACGGGCAAGCCTGACCAAGGTTACAATCAGCTCCTAGTACCGAAACAGTACAGAAGCCAAATCCTAGAAATGGGGCACTCCTCTTCCCTTCAGCAGACATATGGGACAGAACGCCACAAACCAACGGATAACCACTCATTATTGGTGGCCAGGAGTAAATACTGATATTATCAGGTATGTCAAATCCTGTGCCCAGTGCCAACGTGTACCACCTAAGCAACGGACACCCCCAGTTTCCATGGGTGAAATGCCAGTAATGGGAACACCATTTGAACGGGTAGTGATCGACATTTTAGGACCCCTAGAAAGGACTAAAAGAGGGAACAGGTTTATCCTGACCTTGGTCGACACATGCACGTTATGGGCAGAAGCTATCCCGCTAACATGCGCAGATGCCAAGCATGTCGCAGAAGCCCTCGTGCAGATTTTTACTCGGTTGGGATTTCCTTAACAAGTGTTGACGGATAACGGATCTCCATACCGAAACCTGGTGATGGATGAGATCGTTAAGATCTTGAGGGACCAGCACATCTACACTTAGCCTTACACTCTGGCCAGAAGTGGGTTAGTAGAACGTGTTAACGGAAACCTCAACATGATGTTAAGTAAACTGGCACAAGTGAAACCTGACGAGTGGGATCTTTCTATCCCTGCAGCTCTATTTGGCTACAGAGAAACCCCTAATTCGTCCACAGGATTTCCGCCAGCCACGCGTTTATTCGGCAGACCAATTAAGGGCCCGCTTGAAGCCTTACTCAGGTCGCTGACAGACCAGAAGGCTGATGAGACAGTTGTCTCAGCAAGTACATATGTGTCGGATTTAAAGGAAAGGTTGAAACTAGGATGGGACCTAGAAACGACCAACTTTAAGCGAGCACGCACAAAGCACGCTAACCGATACAGGAAAGTCGCGAAAGAGAGAGAACTGGAAGCAGGAGAGAAAGTTTTGGTGTTACTCCCCACCGGGAACAACAAACTGAGGATCGGATGGCAAGGGCCGTTTACCGTCCTGAAAAATATTTCTAAGGCTAACTACACGATCTCTATTGAAGGAAAGGAGAAGGTTTTCCATTTAAATCTGTTAAAGAGATACTTGGAAAGACCGGTGCCGACCTCCGAACATCTCCTGACGATCGCCAAAATTGACGAAGATGACGTTAGTGGCAGGGAAATTCCACTGCGCACACACGAAAACTTTCAAAAATGTCAAAAGCGGCGACTCTCTTTTAAGCGCGCATGGGAGACATTCCAGAGAAGGAAAAATGGTGGAGGGGACTTGAGTAGGAATTGGAGAGAGACGGAGGGGGGAGATGTGAGGGAAGAGGACAGACACCCTGAAGCTACGGATATAGGAAATTTATTTCCATAACGTAGACATGGAGTGCTTCCATATCTTAAAGGGGGGACGTTCTGTCGCATAGAGATTTATGATCAATAAATTTTCTATATTCTTTTCTTTTCTACCCGTGTCCTCTACTTTATTAACGCTCTTTTATCCTTTTCCTGTGTTTCCGCATTCGTTCGCTTGCGACAAATATTATTTTCCTATTCTGACTTTGCCGTTTCTTTTCTCATACTAGTACCGCAGTACTACGTAGATGTCAGTCCCGGGAATGTGAGCGAATGGTGCGAGAAATACGTATAGTCAGACATGATGGCAGACATTTCGTCTACATTTTTACCTGCCACAGCATTTCTTCGGCTGAGTTCTTGGCGTGTGGTATGAACGGCGCCCTCATGCAGTGCCCAGGGATGAGAATAGTTAGACGGAGGTGTTAAGACGCGTCTGGCAGTTATGACTGGTGTCTGAGGAAATGTGAAGTGTCAGACGAGAAGGGGAAGCTATTTCGGATTTTCGAAATAACGTGGGACTCTTTGTCTGGTTTTCATATATCCTACCAGGAGTTAAATTTGACTTCATTCATACTCCTAAATTTGCAGTAGACAGGTTGTTTTGTGCTAAAGAGAATAAGCTGTATAGCGTAGTCTGAGTTTGTTTTCGGAAATTTTGCCGAGCTTCTAGACTACCAATAAATATAACCGTATCATTCTAAGTTTGTGCGATCATCTGTAGTTCTGTGTGGAGTGAAACTGGGGTGACCCAACTTTGCCAGCGTTTGAGTACCATTGAGAGAAGAAACATTTTTATCTTTAACCACGTGGGTTTACAAGTTAACACCGGTCTGACAGTGCGCGTGTCTCCATAAATAGACAGAGTACAACTCTCACTAACGGTTTTATTAAAGACTAAATGCTTATACTGTGCCTTTGAGCCCGATAATATTTCTTCACAAACTCTCAAGTACATTTTCAGCCTTTGTGGCAAGTAAGATATTACAATCAATAACTTTTTCGACACTGTTGACAAGTGGTGGTGTGACCAACTAAATTCCTATACTGAGATAAGGCACCCGACCTGACATTCCTCATTACTAGAAACCTAAGCTATTGACACTGTGCTCGCTGTTAACGTTCGTGCCTGGACAATTTTAATGTCACAGAACCAGATATCCTAAAATAAGTAGAACCAAGATAACGTTCCCTGAAGCAGTGAATTCAACCCGTCTTTTTGGAACTGGGGTTGTCTTGGCCATGGCTACCATTGAAGATTCTGTATATGCATGTCCTAAAAATTGTGTTTCCAAAAGTTGCTACCAAAGCTGTAAGTACGCATGAAAGCACGTGATCACGGCTGAATGAATAGAGAGAATGCAGGACTGAGTGATTCCTTTATTGTTGTATTTTGGCACCCATTTTTGCTGTTTACAATTTCTTTTATGCAATTTTTGTTGCTAACAATATTTTCCTTAGGATAGATCATACTAATATCAAAGTCTGTTCATATCTTTAAAAAAAGGAAATTTATTAGACTACAGCAGATGTATCCGTGACTCTTTGGGGCTATCATCTTTTCTTCTAACAGGACTGTGGGCTAAACATCGAGGGGAAGGATCATACTAATGGGTCTATCATTCTTGTAGCACTTCCTTGACTCTATAACTATGTGTATCTGCTCGATGTAATTATTTTATGTGTTGTGATGAAATTTTCTGATAATTAAAAAATTCATTTAAACTTAATCAGCGTGTCGGTCAGCTCGTTCCCAAAATATCTGTATAATCATTTGTTATAGTTTTCCCACGTCTGTACGTCCAACTGTCGTCTTATGTGTGTGTGCATGTGAGGGGAGATATATATTTAATATATATATGTTTAGACATTCTGACTCCTCTAAATCTGTCGTAGAAGATAGGCTGAAAGAGAGAAGATTTCTCGATTTCAGAGACTGCCTCTATCTAATTTTACCATCTCACTCGTGGAGATCTATTTCTATTATCATCTCTCACTGTGGCTATCACTCATTCTAATCTATTCAGAAGGGACCAACCCAAGTCTTAATCCCCCTATCAAAAATCTACGACAAGGACCTGTAATGGTTCGGGTGTGATCTCGGAGAATTTAAGTTCTATTGAGAGAGGTCCCGACTTGGCCGTCTCAAACTGATCACCATCCAGTAGACTGGGGGTGAGGTCAAAGGCGTATAAGGCTTACCTATTCTTAAAATGTCTATACTCAAGGTCGTTGCCGGTGTCTTTGCCAACCAGTCATATGGCTAGATTCGTACCGAAGAAGGGCATAAGTTATAATAGATTTATAACCACCAGCGTGGCCGTCTCCCAGCACGTTGAACGCATCTTTAGACGGCGTGAGTTTTACTTTAACGGTCACACCGTTTAACATATAGCGATCTTGGGCGAAAATATCTGAATGTAACCGACCCATCATATCGATGTCCTGAGAACCAGCCGCTATATGTCGACGCAGCCTTAATCCGTTGTTATTATCGCCACTTGTTTCCGCAATAGAGTTTGGCGTGTCTTTGTAAAACAGAGCCGCTGTCATATGGCCTCGCTTGGCTTCCTCCCCGTAATTCAACGTCGCTTCCACGTAAGCTCTATAAGGGTAGGTGTTCTCGCTGGGTGTAATCAGCGTGTCGTTCAGGGAAACGTCGACTTGGGAGAATAAACTGTGCAGGTAATAGTTGACTGGGGCCACATCCGCATCAGCGGGTAATTTGTCACCATTAGCTAACGTGATTTTGGCGCGCACGTATAGAAAAGTATTGAACAAATCTAGATATTCTTCGCCGTTCCCCGATATTACAAATTCCACCGGGGCTCCGGGCGCTAAGGCGGCCAACGGGTGTATCTCCACAAATTGATAATCTTCTACGGCTGTCTGCGTTGGTGGCACGCTAAACAAATCTAGACTACTGCGAAGACACTCGCACGAGCTGGGGTGAATAAGCGCCATCATTCAAATATATCAGAGTACCGTCGCTTGTTCTTCTGGGAATGAGAAGGGCGAGCTCGGGTAGCTCGTTTTATTCTTTTCGGCTCGCCAGGTGGGGCAGCTCTCGCATGGCTCGTTCTTTTTCTTCTAATACCGCTACCCGATTGGTTAGTGGTGAAGTGGTCAACCGCGCCCTGTAATAAACGCTGACCCGATTCTTTGGCTCGCTCACGAAATGTTTCTCCAACGTTTCTGCCGGCTAACGCATCGCTCGCGACCTGTAGACCGGTACCAACCCCTTCTCCGAGTAAAGCCGTACCTCCAGTTTTTACCACGGGAGAACCATGCGACCGAGCCCGCTGAAAAAACTCCCTAAGCCATGCCCTCTTTGACCTCTGCCTCCGATAAACACTGGCATACCGTGTCCAGCTTGGTTGCAGTAACACTCCTCATACATTTTGGGCTTTCGACGTACTGGCACGTGTCTAACCATTTTTCTATTCAAAATCAAACCGTCTGTGCGTTCGGAAATGTAGCATCAACACCGAAACTCCGCTAGTGAATGGGATAGTCTTACCCTGATCATTAGTTAAAAGTATTTCCACAGTGTCAAATGAAAAACGACTCAGGGGTACGTAGTGCGGTTTGTCGTAAATCCTAAAAACCAAAGCGGTTGTCCTGTCCAAAATAGGGACAATCCGTAACAAAGGGACAGAGGCATCCCCAACCGGTCTCGCCGCTACGAGGTCGCAGTACACGTATACATTTGTCATGTCGCTATCCATTTGTACTTCAGTCTCTCCTCGTAGTATTGGGTCGATGTCTGTTGCGGTCGAGGAGGGCAGGCCTAACATGTGTTTCAACGTCTCGCTAATTCTAATTTCAGCCCCCGATTCATACAGATTCAAGGTGGCCTTATTATTGTTAAAATGGATTCTAACTCGGGCTTTTTCATTCACATCCGAGCCTAAAAGCAAACGATTCAACTCATCGATAAGAGTGTCGGGTGAAGTGTATAGACCGGCGGGTAACGTGAGTATTATAGGTGTTTTTTCCTCGTCTTTGTTTGGGAAGTAATGTATCCATACTTCATCCTCTAGCACGTTATAATAACTTTTGGGGAATTGAATCTCAACCAAACCAACCTCGTAACGTGAAGTCAATTCTATAGTCTGTGGCGTTATTGTTCGGGTATATTTTCATCGAAACATTGCTGGGTAAAGTCACGTAAAAACTCATCCTATCTTAGGGTTAGGTAACATGTAACCCAGACAACTGCTCATTAAGGCAATCCAAAACTTGCCGTCCGGTCCCTCGGCGTTGCTCCTACTCAGATTGAATAACGAGATCTCGATGACGACATATATAACGATCATCTGACAGATGAAAACGATCTCTAGCCGCAGGACTAGTTTCCCCAAAAAAGGCCAGAACGAGGTTCTCGTGGCCTTGGGAGGGGGTGACCGCAAAACTGGGGTGCTCACTTCTTCTATCTCAATCATTCTCGATATCTCGCTAGTTGTTTGGAGGAAATCCAGCTGTTGAATGACGAGTTATAACCGAACCATTTGACTAAATACTCTTTAACACCCTTGACACTTCACCGTTCTTGCAAAATGGACTCGATTCGATAAACTATTTTGTCACCGACCCGCTGCAGCTCTTCTTGGTAAAAAGAGCCTTTCAATTCCTCACCCGAATCATCTTTAAGGACATACGTGACCGGTCTTGTCTGGTTTAGTCGGTTGACCGTAAACAGTTCTTCTGTCCACGCCGGCGTATAACCCTTTTTAAAAGTTTGTCTAGCTTGCGCGATCCGCACGCGATCACCTGCTTTAAAATAGACTTTTCTTCCGACGACGTCAGGGGTCGAATACAACGTATACCACACCTCTTCTTGATTGCTCGGGTTAACTTCCGACGGCGCCATCTTAATACTCCGGTCATACGAATAATTGTAGTTGTGGACCAGTGGCTCTATCACGTCGACATAGCGAAGACTGTTGATTTTTGGTAAAGTAACGCCACGTTTATCTTTGAGGGTTCGATTAAACCTCTCCACTATAGCTGCCTTGGTATCCTCATTCTCCGTAGTGAAGAAATGGACACCCTCTTCTTTAAGAAACTTTAAGAATGTTTTGTTGACGAACTCACTACATTTGCCTGTTTGAAAATTTATCGGCTTGCGACTGTTAAAAATGGTCTTTACCGCGCTGCTACTAAGGCTTTCCCAGTTTTGTTTTTCAGCGGAACAGCCCAAGCAAATTTACTAAACACATCGATACACGTCACTAGATAGGAAAACCCATCGTTGAATTTTTTAAACCGCTTATGTCTATTAGATCACCCTGGAACTGTTGATCGATACCACCTGAGATGGTCGCGCGTCTTTTAAATTTTCTACGCACTGGTTTGTGTAAGGTGTACGTATCCTGATGACCTAACCACTCTTCAATTTTTTTACGAGTAAGTTTGGAACCACGTTTCAACTCACCCACGCCTCCATAAGAACGTGGTAGTTTCAGGTCGTAGTAATGTTGTTTTAACACCTTATTCACGTCTTTGGCCATGCTTCCCACTTTGGATTTTTAGTCTTTTTCCTTCTTCTGAGCGAATACGACGATGTTTCTCGCACTTTACTGTCAACCAACTTCTTTCGATTAGCGGGTGTGACTTGTTCGGGCGGGGACTGAAGACTTTTGTCCACGACCTCGTCTTTAATTACAGTTGGTGAACCTGGCTGGTCGGTAGCTTGTAATTGTGTTGGTTGTTTAATGTCCACGAGGCCTAGAGGCACGTGACTGTACTGTTCTAGTCGAGTCAAATAGTGCTGCAGTGTTTGCTGATATAATCTAGCTTTGTCACCCACCGGTAAATCTTCTCGATCCAAGACTAGTTGCATTTGGCTGTCCAATTCCCCTAGGTTATCTCTTAGAGCATCGGGGGTTCTATAAGATTTTTGCGCCTCTAACAAACGAGGGTCCATCAAAATCATTTTCTTGGCCATCTACACATCTAAGACACTCTTTAACACGGTTAGTATTGGTCCAAGGAGAGTGCCCAAGAAACCACCAGTTTGCAAAAACTGTTTTCGTCTTTTGAGCGACAATGTCTTTTGGGTGAGCGCTCTCAGTGTGTTTTTGTAACATCGCATACGCCTCTTCTGTGGGGGTGTCAGTGTAACGTTACCTTTTAATACGTTGTGACAACATTCGAACAGTGTTCCTACGAGGTCGGGTGACGCTGTTTTCATAACAGCCTTGATGGTTGGGGGTTTGGCAGTGCCTAAAAATTTCAACATTTCAGCATGGCGTCTCACCTTTTCCCCCATCTCGTTATTTGGGAACGTAAACGACTTGTTGTTCGTGGGGAAATATTTGACTGCGTAATCTCAAACCATCCGGTGTTGCCTGTCGCAGGTCGATTAGCAAACAACCGTGTGGGGCCGACGTCGCGTCTTTAAAACGTTCTTGGACATAGGCAGTACGACCTGGATACACCTGTTTGGCTAGATTCGTAATTTGTCAGCCATCTCGTTGATTTTTGAAAAGCACTATATAATGAGAATTCAATCTAATGGTTCTTTGTTCTTGCCAAATAAATTTTGCACGATGTACATCACGCTAATATTACGATGATGGCTGCCTTTCTTGAATAGTTTAGTTATTCTATCATCCGTCTCACTGATCAGATCATCAATAACGAGCAGGCGTTTCTTATCACCTGTCCACTGGTCCATGTCCGGCAGTCCTTCAATAAACTGGACTCCGGTCATCGAATTATTTATGGATTGCCACTCTCCATAACACCATATAATTTCGTCTGGGATAGGGATCATGATGTCCGGATATGTTGCAAAACCGCTGTACAAAGACAGTTTTCCCACTACCCGTGGGTCCTGCTATAAGGGCTGTAAAGGGATGCGGCCACCTTGGATCCATAGCTAACAATGATAAATTACACTCATAAACTGGTATTTTATTCAACAATGTGAGACACCCCCCCCCCCCTTGCGAACAAAACACTCAAAAACTTTCAGCAACACGAGAACCACTGCGACTACTAAAAAACGTTACTCGTCGCATTCACACACGGTGTAAACACAAGCAAAAGTCTGGTTGTTTTCAACATCACGAGAACCACTGGTTATAAAAAGTTTTTTTTGTAATTCACAACATTATTTTGGGGTAAAGTCAACAAACCATAATAATACCAAAAAAATGTGTGTAATATCCCTTTTGTTTTTAAAGATTTGTCTTTTAAAGATAGCGTTTAATATACAATAACATTTTTTTTACAAGCGTTACCAGGGTCTGAATACACAGTCACACTAACGAACGAACAAATAAAGTATCTATTTTGACAATCTTGGTGGAAATGTTCAACTTTCATTCTTAACAGACAATTAACTCTTTCCCCACCTGAGACCAATTATCTCAATTAAAGAAACTTCGTGACGATGTATCGAAATGGTGAATTTAATTACATAATCGATTCTACTTTCCGAGCGTTGTGGCAAATCTTTTGACACATATTGTGGCACCGTCAAGCAATTATCGATTCTACGCATGCGCAGTACGAGCTGTGACAGACACTTCTTTGTCTTGATATAATCTAAGAAAATTCCTTTACACGCATCATTCAAGCAACAGCTCTCGAAGAACAAAGACCAGCCGTTTTGAAGACCAGTCTTCTCAAATCAGCCACTGACGCCAGCCACTTCAAGGTTAATACGATATGGTATGTTGATTCAATTTTATACTTGTGTCAATTTATTTATTTTTTTTTTGTAGGGCGTTTTCTTAAAATGTAAGTTAAAAGGCAGAGACTCTGTGAAAAAATATCCTACGCAAAGTTTTTACTTCTTTATGTTTAACAAATATATTTTTTCTGTTTGTCTGTTTTCGTTAGGAAGTTAAGATATATACTCTTAAAGAATTTTTTTATTTCTGTATGTTTAACAAATATAAAGTCGGTTTTGCGTCTTCGTTTTAAAACACGTATAATGTAAAAGAATTTTTTATTTCTAACTATCATGTCTCTATTATACTAAAAGATATATGGCTGTGTGTGTGTGTTTGTGTGTGTGTGTGTGTGTGTGTGTGTTTGTCTTTCACCAGGCAGTGTTAAAAGTCTTGGTTCTGAAAAATTTCCTTAGTTTAAAAAAAAAAATGTATCTGCGTTTCTCGCGTATTGTTAAGAAAATATAAAGTGTTATTAAAAGCCACGCCTTGGTTTTTCCTTTGTTTGAAGGCTGTCTACAACAGTATGACTCATTCATCGATTGCACCATCACGTGTAATACTTTTTACCACTCTAAACTTGTACGAGACTAATTGGGTGTTATTACTGTTTTGGTGTGGGGCACTCGCAACGGGAGGGCGGATCGATAACTTGTGAAAAAATTACTCTTGGAACTTGGCGACTTTTTTCTTTTGCGAAACATGAGATCACAAATCAATTTCCTGGCATCCATATCTCGCACGCGTGGAACATTTCTGTATGTTTTCACCCGATAACACAATGATAAAAAAGCATAGGGATTGAAAGGTTAATAAAACACTATATTTCAATAAAGCGAACATTAACAAACAACATATTTCAATAAAGGACAGGCGCCCTGCTATAACCAACAACCGTGTTTGAGTGTTACAAAGTAGCAAACACGTTAATAAAAAAAAACTTACATTTTCGATATAACAAAAAGGGCGGTCAGATCAATATGACTCATCACTTGTCACTGTCTCGTGAACAAACTGGGAACTTCGCGACATTTTTATTATAACAACAGAGAGGTCCAAATCGATATTATAATTGGTCTGGTAGCAGACTTCCGCAACTCTCATTTCTGATATGTTAACAGAGCAGAATAAAAAACTTTCATTTGATAACAGAATAAAAATAAGACTGGTTATAACTAAGTGTGTGCGTGCATATACCTACATATGTATGTGTCTGCCTGCCTATCTATCTATAAGGCTGGTTTTATTTAACTGTTTATTTTATTTTTTTCTTTCTCTCTCTCTCTCTCTCTCTCTCTCTCTCGCTATATATATATATATATATATATATATATATATATATATATATATATATATATATATATATATATATATATATATATACCTATTTTTTTCCCCCTTAACCAGCGGCACTTAGGCTTTCAGCCCTTCGGCCCAATGACATGTCATTGCGAGGCTGGGGAACCTGAGGACTTTCCTTCCAACCCGGTCAGGAGCTTCGCTCCTTCCCATCCACAGAGGGTTTATCACAGGAGCCGTTCAGGCTGTTTAGTCAAATTTCCGGCCGTAAACATTTCTTCAAACGCCGACGCCCGGGTTTGAACCATGAACACCTGGTCGCCAGTACAACGCCGAAGCCATTACACCAGCGCGGCTCCCATATATCTATCAGTTTGTTATTTTTGTGTGGGTTAACTGATTGCCATATGTATTTTTATTTATTTATTATTATTATTATTATTTTTTTTTTAATTTATTTATTAAAATGTTGTCTTAATTTTTTTTCTCTCTCTCTCTTCTTTCTCAGATGTCTCAACCCGAGAGCCGGCGCTATGCGTGCTCGGAGTGTGAGTGCTCTTTTACCAGGGACTGCGATCTAACTCGTCATATGGGCACGGTGCATGGGAAGCAGAGATACGCGTGCTCTCTGTGTGGTGAAAACTTCACCCGAGCGACCAACCTGAAACGCCACAAAGAAAATAAATACGGGTCCGACTCACATACGGAACTAGCAACACAGACAGACACATCAGTGGGACAACACAGTCTGATTTGTACCCGCTGTGGGCAGAAGTTCACAAGACGTGCCGACCTATTACGCCACAGCAAGACAGCACAGTCACTGACTCTGTTTTCTTGTGAGTTCTGCGGCAAAAACGTTACCCGCGCTGATAACGTGCGGATCCACCTAAAACAGCAACACCCCTCTTCAGCATCACTATCAGGCGCCAAATAATTTGCAACACCAGCCTCTGTCCCTATGCAGAGTTTGACATCATCATCGTGTATAACATCAGGCGACACACCATATGCAACACCAACCTCTTCGAAAATACCAGCTTCATCATCATCAGAGGCAACAACAGGGCCCTTCACAGCTGGGCACCATTATCAGCAGCCACAGACACCCGGTCCGACCCCGGCGCACACTTATCCACCATCAACAATGCCCTCTACAACAAAGGAACCAGGTGCAGTCCAGACCACCAAGAAACGCCCTATATCCAGTCATAAAACCCCTAACAAGAAGATTCGATTGTCCTCTGAACAAGACAGTTTACGCGACGTACCATCTGACGTTAGACAGATATACACAAACAACTGGTCAGCAATAAACACACATAACAATCTTAATAAATACTTATCCACTGTTACGTTCTTTCGTAGACCCGACAAAAAACACCCAATAAACTGGGCCAGTCTCCTTAGCCCCATCTTTAAACAACAAACAAAAAGAATCAAAATTAATTATAGTCACCATACTATTTTAAGAAATAGAGAAACAAACGAGCTCCGCTTCTACCACGCCTCACACAATAATGCCTGTGTCTTGGAAAACCCTCATCTTGTAAATAATATTACAGACTTCAACTCTTTTGTCTCACAATTACACGACAGCGACATTCTTACAAACGCACAAGTAAACAGACCCAACACCAAATATTATGTCGAATCGATCCCGGCGACCTCATTCTATCTGTATCACATCCAAGATCATCCAATAGGCTGTTGTTTACAGGACATCCCAACATTCATCACCGATAATAAACACATTAATACATTACAACACGATTCACACTCACAACCTCACAGTGATAACTTTTGCTTTTTTAGATGTCTGGCCGTTTTTAGGGGTGCGCCTGTTACAAACGATAGAAAAAGCACGCGCCGGCTCGTAGACCAATGGCAAACACACCAGGGCCTAGACTCCCTCATAGATTTTCCCGGCGTTAATTTAACAGACATTCCCGCCTTAGAAACCTGTTTTAAAATAAATATAGACATTTTTGAGTTTGACGATACACAAACCCTGACCCCCAAACTTAGAGGTAGTGGTAGTTTTCAAGAAACGTTGCGCCTTTTAATGTATAAAACCCATTTCATGTATATAGCTGATATAAATAGGGCATCAAACTCCTTTTTGTGCCCCAAATGTGGGAAATTATGGAAGATTTTTAGGGACATGGACAGACATGTTAAGACCTGTACCGGTGATAAAAGAATAGAGATATTTAAGGGTGGGGTTTATACCCCACCGGATACCATTTGGGAATCTATCGCCGTGGAGGGTGTAGATGTAGATACAAAATTCGTGTTTCCCTACCGGGCCACCTTTGATTATGAATGTTATTTCGATACCTCGGTAAAAACGGGGACCGGGGGCACTAACTTTTTGTCTAAATACATGCCTCTGTCTTGTTCGGTGGCTTCCAACGTCCCTGGGTTTGAAGAGCCTGTTTGTTTTATCACAATGGGCGACCCTCAAGACTTGGTCATTAGGATGCTCGATCATCTGACCCAATATTGCCGAGGGCGCTTATGCCATTTTGCGTGAGCGCTTTGATGAAGTGTACACTCAACTCAGTGATTTGGAGAGGCACATCGAGAGACTCGACGAGTATTTACGGGAGCTGCAAGTTCTAGGATTCAACTCGGGAAAATATGACGTCAACGTGATAAAACCCCACTTAATCAAGTATTTTCTAGCTCAAGAGTTTAAATATTTAGTAAAAAAGAAATAATAACTTTAAGTGCATAGCCACCCTGCAGTTAAAATTTTTAGATATCATCAATTACCTAGCTCCCGGTTTTAGTTATAGCAAATACCTGGCCGCCTATAAAGTGACGGAAACTAAAGGCTTTTTCTGCGTTGAGACAGAATATAGTCGGGGGTCCATCAGTAATCTTTCACAGATTTCACGAACAGGGCAAAACACGCATTAGAGGTGGCAAAATAGTGCATTGTATTAAAGGTTATGATGTAAAAGCTCTTTATTTGTGGGCGCTTATGCAAAAAATGCCCACTGATTTTCCCGTTAGAAGAAACAGGGAAGATGGTTTCAGGTACCACAAAATCAATAAATACACCGTGCAGTGTCGCGACTGGTTGACTTGGGTATCGCACCAAAATAATGTGTCTTTAAAAACCCAGTTCAACGGCCGTGAAATGGCTTTGTGGCGCATTAGGGTAGATGGCTGGGACAAAGATTCTCGCACCGTCTACCAGTTTCATGGCTATCTGTTCCACGGGCATCCTAACTGCCCACTAACCGCCGGTCGTGATATTAATCCAGTCAATAAAAAACCCTTGACAGAATTGTATGAAAAGACGCGGGAAATTGGTGCCTATTTGAAGAACGAGTGTGACGTCACCCTGGTCGAAATGTGGGAATGTGAGTGGCAAAGCTTGAAGAAAACCGATCGATCAATCGGTCGATTTCTGAGCGCCACCTTCCCGAGCGTGAAACCATCGTATACCAAATGTAGGTACCCGTTAACAGAACAACAGATTCTAGGTTCTGTGATAGACGAGACCTTATTTGGGTTAGTCGAGTGTGATATTCATGTCCCCGACAACTTGAAAGAGCATTTTTCTGAAATGACGCCCATTTTTAAAAATGTTGACGTCACGAGAAATGATATAGGAGATTTCATGCGGGAATACGCAGAAAAAAATAAACTCCTAACTACCCCCAGAAATAGTTAAAAAGAAAATTAGTTGGGACCTACCCGCGCAGATAGGTTTTTTCGTTTACTAATACGCTAAACTGCACATGTTAGAATTTTATTACGACTGTCTAGATAAATTTGTAGATAGGGCAGATTTTCAGTTATGCGAGACTGATACAGACAGTCTTTACTTGGCCTTTAGCGCGAGTAACCTAGCCGACGCCGTTAAGCCCGCTATGCGACATGAGTTTTATTGCGCCTACGACCAGTGGTTCCCCGCCGAAGTGTGTACAGACCATAGATCCGTTTTCATAGCTAGTGAGGGCAAAAAGCGACTAGTTTGTCAAAAATGTCGCGATCAAAAATTATTTGACAAACAGACACTGGGTCTTTTTAACTCTTTAAGTCCCAATCGACTTTATAAAGGCTCAGGGGTTAGACGCGCTTGGCCCAATCGACTTTAAAAAGCCTTTAGTATATGTGCCTCTGTTTGAGACTGTTTCTAACACAAACCACCCAAAACATCATTTCCGACTGCAAGTACATTCTTTTAAATACCGCACGTGTTTAAGAGTGAACGTGTTTCTGTTTTGAGATATTTATTTTAGATTTTTAAAGCGATTTTTTTAAGCGCATATCCTCCATTTTACCTTGAATAACTAATCATTTTTTTTTAGTGCATATCCTCTATTTTACCTTGAATAACTAATCATTTTTCAATGAAAGCTTTTATACTTGTAGCACAAGAGTAAAGTACATCCAATTACCTTCAGTTTCATATACAACAACAAAGTTATTTATGCATATGAACATTTTAAAAAATTATTTCCAAACAACAACAATAAAAACGCACTGGGGTGGCCATTTTTGCTTGGGCCAAACAAACTTTTTTGCTTGGGACTGAAAGAGTTAAATTAGAATACGAGAGCAGTGGGATGATTTCCCTCTGTAGCAAAACGTACCACTGTTTTGATGATTATGACAAGACTACGACTAAAGGACTCAGCAAACAACACAACAACATAGACAAAAACACGTTTGTAGAGGTACTCAACCAGGTCTATATTTCAGAGCTGGCATTTGCTGATGATGTTGCCCTGATTGCTAAATCAGAGGCACATCTCCAATCCAACCTGCAAGTATGGAAGGAAGAGCTGGAGAAGAGAGGGATGGTCATAAGCAGCTCTAAAACAAAATCCATGGTGATATCACGAGAAGAAAGAAGACATCAGATTAAGCTGGGAGAACAGGTCCTGGAGCAGGTCGACCACTTTAAATACCTCGGAGCTATTATAGACCGAAAGGGAGGCATCAAAGAAGAGTTGACCACTCGAAAAGCAGCAGCTGGGAGACTTTTTCAGGCCATAAATCGAGGATTCCTCAGCAAGAGAGAGGTTGGTAAGAAAACGAAGATGGCTGTATACCGCTCCACCTATGTCCCAGTCTTGACATATGGATGTTAGTCATGGGCAATGACTACAACCCATAAAAGCCAGATCCAAACCTCAGAAATGAGATATCTGAGGAAGGTGGTTGAAGTAACAAGAGGAGACATGGTACGCAACCAGACGATACGTCAAGGCCTAAAATGCCACCCCCTACAGACCCAAGTAGAACAGTCCCAACTAAGATGGTTTGGCCATGTCTGCAGAATGGGAGAAGATCGGCTACCACGACAAGCATGGGAAACAAAGAGCCAGGGATCCAGACCCCGAGGACGACCCAGAGTCCGCTGGGAGGACAACATTAGACAATCTTTGAAGGACCGAGGACTAGAATGGAACCAGGCCAGGAGGAAGACAGCCGATAGAATAGTCTGGCGCTCTCTCTTCCAAACCTCTACACCTCACGGTAGAAGGGGAACGACTAAGTAAGTAAGTAAGAGGTACTCAACACCCAACAAGCGCAGGGCGGGAAAAATGTAGGATTCAGAACACGCAACTCCGCCATCTACACGTACGAACAATACAGAAATGCCCTGTCTTATTTTTACATCAAAAGACAGGTACATGCCGACAACGTCACCACATCTCCCCTCAACATCTAATAGCTCTCTGTACACCAAACAAATAAATACCACCCACGTGCACGCACACCAGCTACACCACACACCCAACACCCCCCCCCCCTCTCAACATCTAAAAAAATATATCTGTACACCAAGCAACGCAATACCACACACGTGCACGCACCTCTCTGTCCTATTTTTACGACACGACGACACCTCTCTCCTCAAGTTCTATATTTGTTCTGGGCTGCAGCTGTAACCCTGTTATATATTTATTAACGACCCTTTGTTATCTATGTTGTAAATATATATATTGCATAAAGAAACACACCACAACAATACCGCAATAAATAACAAATTGTCCCCATCTTTCCATCTAACATAACCGTCTTCCAATATAAATATATAAATATTGTACACACCTCTTGCCAATATGTGATCCTGCTCATATAATGTTTGTTACCATATAAAAATTGTACACACCAATATATGCTCCTATATGTTTTTTTGTTATTTGAAAAATAAAATATATTTCTTAACTAACCTCTTTGTTATCTATATACGTATGTAACTAAATATTGTAATATATGTATAACTATCGTATATATATAAATGTTGTAAAATATATATTGTATAAATATTGTTTGTATATATATATATGTATGTATATATATATATATATATATATATATATATATATACATATATATATATATATATATATATATATATATATATATATATATATATATATATATATATATATATATATATGTTGTATAAAAAGACAACACAACAACACACAATGTTGTATAAATAAACAACACATAACACATTATCGAACTATGATAGGACAGAGCGATACAACAGGAAGCAACCTGATCGTCAGAGGAAGTCACCCCGTCTAATATATATCGCTATATAAAAAGTCACGCGCCAACGCCTGACGCTCCGCCGCCTGCATCGATCGGAGTATTTCCTTATGTAAAAGTCACACGCCAACGCCTGAATGATAACCGTTTTGCGCATTATATACTACTTACGTCTCGGCTCCCTCCTTTCTGCAGTTTCGGAAAAGTTGTAAAAACTTGCGAGCGTTCATCTCGAAGCGTTCAAGTAAACCTTTCTTAAGCCTGTCGTAATTGTCTTGACTGCTGCTTCTCAGTTTCACATACACATCGAACGCATTGCCTTTGAGGGCCTGGGATAGCTTCAAGCACCATCGCGAACTGTCCAAACCATACATGGTTGCCATTCTCTCAACTTTTTCTAGATAGCTATCAATTTTCTCATTGGGGCTTGGGAAGGTTTCTAGGGCAATGGGCATGGCAGCTAATTGGGAAGACTGGCTATTTGAGTAGTCAGCTGAGGGTGATTGAAGTGATGAAGACTCTCCGTTGCTGGAGCTAGACGCCGCACCACGACTTTGGACCTCTAAAGTCTTAAGCGTTAATTCATGCTGACGTCTTTTGTCGTTCTCTCTTTCCTCGTGTTGTCTCTCCTTCTCACGTTCCTTCTCCCTGCGAGTTTCCATTTCCGCCTCAATTTTCTTACTTTCCAATTGCCGGTCTTCTTTCTCTTTCTTTCTTGCTTCTTTCTCCCTAGCTTCACTCTCTTTCTACCTAGCTTCTGCTTCCTTCTTCTTTGCCTCATAGTTGGCTAGTTCGTCGTTCATAAAAGCTAGCATCTCGTCTCCTTGTAATCCTGTTTCTTTTGCTTCCTCTCTTAGCATTGCTCTAAGCTTTGCTCGCTCCCCCATGGCAAATATACCTGACTGCGAAGTACCCGAGAAAGAAAGAAAAAATGATACACTGCTCCCTAACCAATTAAGAGAATCAAACAATTTTTTTACTGTTTCCTTCTCCCTGTTTCTCAGTTGTCTAATCTATCGCTGCTGTTAACTGGATAAAAGGCTCCTAACGCAGTAGACTTAATCCATAGGGATGGTAGATTAGGCTAAAAAACTTTAAATCTGCTATTACTAAATGTGGAAAAACATTTTTAAATTTAAGAAGAAAAAAAAATATTTCTCCAATTTTCTCCACCACGCTCACCCCCACCTGGAGTCAGTATGGAACTATGGGAAGGCGATTAACTTGGCAACTGCCCAATGCACTTCCTTCTTTGGGCTCACGCTCCACTGCTCCAACAAAATTGTGATTGTTAAACAATCACGCGTACCAGCGGTCTTTTTGTACAAAAATTATTATATATCATACCACCAACAAAAATCACCATCAAAATCTAACGGCACGTAAATTATAAGATGCTGTGGAAAAAAAAAATTACGTCTCTATTTTGTGTGGTCAGAACCCAGGAAAAGTAAGAACGTTGCCTAGGGGATAAATTATTTTTCTTTCTATTACACCAACAGTACGTACAACACACTCTAGCTAGATTTAGACTAAGATTCTATAACAGACGTTAGTCATCTGTCTGTACTCAGACTAAGGTTACGTCACGGACGAGCGCACATTATGTCGTACGGAGGGTTAATTGTTTTATTTGGCCCGTCTGAGTATATAGAGTGGATGTCGACAGGTACGCGAGAAGGTATAGAAATAGATTTTTCACAGGTGGTAGAATTGAGGAAAAAAGATATGTCTCTGGAGTGATTAGGTAATCTCTTCCAGCCTATCAGTACGACTGTACTTTATTGCAAGACAGCTTTTATCTCCCTATCAGGAATAGATAAGTTAACCTACACACACAGCTATGTGACAACAAGACACACAAACGTGAAAACTAAGGATAAATGGGTATGGGTCTGACCAACACACAAAGGTAAGTTTCTTTGTAGTTTATTATCATTAAAACTAGACAACATCAAAATATCTAAAGGAAAAGATCAAAGAGTCATTTACATGCATATAAAATAAAGCCAGAAAACGTGCACCCTCCCCAAATGGAGAAAAGAACCTTAAAATTATTAACCCAAAGCTTGAAGGTTAGCACTCTGTTACAGAATGAACAGTAGTGGTACTGTATGAGACACAGTGAAATAAACAAACTTTTAGACCAACCAGATATATGGAAAATTCCCCCCCCCCCCCAAAAAAAAAATTACTCGCACACTCTTGCAAACAGTGGCCACTTTCACACTCTTACCTAATTGCCTGGTATAGTAGGTCTGTAATATCCTTTGGTAATAGAATTAGTCCATGAATATATTATTTAATTCACTTAATATTCTGTCACCCCAGTTGTCGCAGGTCCAAATCGGCCCCAGTCCATCACCCGAAATTAGTTCATGAGGTGAACGCCTAATATGGTTGCGTCTCCTACAAGTGTTATTACAAATGATTAAAAACAGAGAGTTCTTGAGGTTCACTCTTTAGCGGGAACAATACTTCCAGTATTGGGAAAACATCTGGTTGCTAGAACTTTGTTCGTAGGCTGATGATGGTTCTTTTATCGGACAACTTGTGGCTGGTAAAAATATATATCTCTCTGGGTTTTGTAAGGCCAGTTATTAAAAAAAAAAATTATTGTCCTCCAATACACTCTGGCGTGTCCCCGTTCACAAATGAAAATGGTGATGCACAGCCAAGAAAAGGAGAAAAACAAATCCAAAAACGGAAAAAGAAAAAAAAACCGCTGGCCGCCCTTGTGATCAGGTCTGCAAAGAATACAAGAAACATGTTTATAAAACGATCTGTTCTCCACTCCGTTAGTCCTGATTAAATTTAAAAGGCACACGGTGTTTCCTTACTCCTACTTCTTCTTCTTTGATCCATAACCGCCAACCGTCAAAGCAGTCAGCGGCCATCACGCCTGGTAGCGTCCTGTAAGGTAGCATTAAATTGATTCCACCTTGCTCGGTCGGCGGCCATCCTTCGTACATTCCCCCAGCTCTGGTTCATTCTTTGCATCTCGGCTTCCACAGTTCTCCGCCAAGTTGTTTTTGGTCGGCCTCTCTTACGCTTTCCCTTGGGGGTCCATAGCATAGCTGTTCTTGTGATGGTATCAGGGTCCCTTCTGAGGACGTGGCCAACCCAACTCCAGCGTCTGCCAGCTATGATGGTGTGCATGTCCTCCTGGTTACTCCGAATAAGTAGTTCTTGGTTGCTGATGGTGTTTGGCCAAAAGATTCGGAGAATTTTCCTTAGGCAGATTGTGTGGAAGGAGGACAGTTTCGACATTGTTACTCTCCAATATTCCGCACCGTAGAGAAGCACAGAAAGTACGCAGCTCTCATACAGTCTTAATTTGGTGTTTGTGCTGTACTGGGAAGACTTCCAAATGTTGTTGAGAATAGCAAAGGCTGTTCTCGCTTTATTCATGCTGTTGTTAATGTCCTTGCTTGTTCCGCCGTCAGGTGTTACTATGCATCCTAGGTAAGTAAATGTGTCTGTCTGTTCTAACTTCCGGTTCCTTACTGTTATTGGCTCAGGATTGCCCACATTTAGTGTCATGACCTCTGTATTCTTCAGATTGATGTTCCTGCCAACCTGCTGGCCATACTTATTCAGTCTATCAGTTTTGTCTTGAATGTGTTGATGTGAATGCGCGAGTAGTGCAATGTCATCTGCATATTCCAGGTCTTCCAGTGTAGAAAATGTTGTCCATCTAATTCTTCTTGGACTGCCCTATGTTGTCTGGCGCATCACCCAATCTATGCTGTCAAAAATAATGTTGTTGATAAGGGGCATCCCTGTCGTACTCTTGTTTTCACTTCGAAAGTTACATTACTCCAGATTGGCTTGCATTTAAAGAATCGACACATCTGGTCCCAAGCAGGGAATAAGACGAGCATGGCCTATTGTGCATTCCTCGCCATCCAACGAGGCTCTCCAACTATGCAGAGCTAAAACACTACTCTGGTTCTGGGTTCTCTTACCTAATTGCCTGATATGGTAGGTCTGTAATATCCTTTGGTAATAGAATTAGTCCATGAATATATTATTTAATTCACTTAATATTCTGTCACCCCAGTTGTCGCAGATCCAAATTGGCCCCAGTCCATCCCACGAACTTAGTTCATGAGGTGAACGCCTAATATGGTTGCGTCTCCTACAAGTGTTATTACAAATGGTTAAAAACTGAGAGAGTTCTTGAGGTTCACTCTTTAGCGGGAAAAATACTTCCAGTATTGGGAAAACATCTGGTTGCTAGAACTTTGTTCGTATGCTGATGATGGTTCTTCTATCGGCCAACTTGTGGCTGGTAAAAATATATATCTCTCTGGGTTTTGTAAGCCCAGTTATTTAAAAAAAAACAAATTTATTGTCCTCCAATCCTCGCTGGCGTGTGCCCGTTCACAAATGAAATTGGTGACGCACAGCCAAGAAAAGGAGAAAATAACAAATCCAAAAAAGGGAAAAAGAAAAAAAACCGCTGGCCGCCCTTGTGATCAGGTCTGCGAAGAATACAAGAAACATTTATATAGAAAATATGCTAATCCTATATCTACACACACAGACGGGGACAAGACGATCTCTTCTCCACTCCGTCAGTCCTGATTAAATTTAAAAGGCACACGGTGTTTCCTTACTCCTACCCGTTAACAAATTCCGCTGGCAGCTGAGTTCAGACGGGTCTGAGTTATGTTAACTCGCCCGCCCCTGCTCGCCGGCGTCAGCGTACAATGAAAATCATTATTTAATCTGTCCATACGCGCTGCTTAAACAATGATCGCCTGTCATTAACTAGCTATTAAATGTCGGCATCTGTTGGCTTTGCCGTATATGATTAAAATAATAGACACTATAACAAATATGCACAAATGAAATTTAACGTTGTATCTATCCTTTACTATTAGTTTGCTGTTTATACGGGGGGCGTGATTTAACATTTTAATAGAATATCTGGTATGAAATCGTTATGCGTTACTTTATTTCACCCGTTTTACTAGCGAGAAAAATCTAAGTGAAGAACAGATGTTAAAACTATCAATTCTTAAAACATTTGCACTATTATTCTTTTCACCAGAAAATTCAGAAATGAAAATCTCCACGAAAACTAGTAACAAATCCACACAAGGAAAGACTGGTTCTAGGACTGTGCTAGACTATTAAAAATTCTGACTGACAACTGATGATGGGGTTAAGAATACAACAGTATATGTAAATCATTAGGATTCTCTGATCTCTGAATGCGTTAATTTCGCGTTCCGGTGTTACCCAGAATTCAGAAGCTAAGCGTATCAAGATAAAAGGCTTTACGGTCGGTCTTCGTCGAGGTATTTGACCGTCATCAAAAGACTTACTGTTCCCTCACGGGTTTCTCTGTAAGAATGCCCGCTTCTGAAGATCAAAGAGCCCAGGGGTTTCTAACTCCCCTGAGTACGAAACTTCAAAATGGTCTGTGTTTTTGTCTCTCTCAAGCTGCTTGCCTGTCTGAGAAGTATTGTGATTGACAGATGAGCTTCGCGTGAGTGGACGAGATAAACACAGCCTGATTTGCTTTTCTGTTATGACTGACAGGTCACGCAGTTTGTAAACATTGCGTTAGCTCGTGTTAAAACAAAGAGGCGGGACAAAATGGTACGTTGCAGAAATAGACAGTGGGTATTGATACATGGTTTAGCTAGCAAATCAGAGGGCAGCTATAAGGTTGCAGTAGGCTGTCGGATTACTGTAGACGCTGTTTACCATTACACGTCACACATCCAAATTATAAACTGTGTTATGAAAATCTCAAAAACAAGCCATTTTATGTAGATCCTCGATTGTTAAACTGAGGGAAAAAAGAAGGAAATCCTTCTGAATGATGGTCATTAAGGTTAATGTGATGTACAACTGCAGGATAAGTGTTTAATAATTAAACAGCCACGCAAACATTTCACTAGCACGATTGGTTTGTTACGTTATCAATAATACAAGGTAATAAACATAATAATAAGTATAAACTGTACAGGGGGGTCATAAAGTCTTTCCCTGATTTCAAAAATAAAAAATAAAAAAAGTGTTCTGTGCAGAGACACTTGGTTTTTTGGAAATTATTCCAGAACTAAAACAGTTTTTTATGCTATATTTAGATTTCAACATTTGCGATTTTCAACACTAATATTCGAGGGATTGCAAGTTCTTTTGAGGCACGATAGGTTGATTTCTGAGGACTGCGTTGAAACGCCTTGCGCACTGCGTCCACAGTTTCTTCACTCACACGAGGCCTATCTGCTCTGGGCATGTCACCGACGCTGCCAGTGTCCGTAAACTTTATGTACCATGCTTTGATGCTTTTAACATCTGGAGGATCTCGTAAAAATTTGAAATCAGGGAAAGACATTATGACCACCCTGTATTTTGGAAATATTTTAAGTAGATCCTCGATTGTTAAACTGAGAGGAAGAGACGGAAATCCTTCTTAATGATGGTCATTATGGTTACAGTGATGTACAACTATAGAATAAGTGTTTAATAATTAAACAGCCACTCGAAAACTTCACCAACGCCACTGGTTTGTTACGATAATAATACTAATAATAAAATAATAAAAATAATAATACGTTTAAACTGTGTTACGAGATTATCAAAACCAAGGCATTTAATGTAGATCCTCCATTGTTAAACTGAGGGAAAGAGAAGGAAATCCTACTTAATGATGGTCATTATGGTTACTCTGACGTACAATTGTAGTATCAGTGTTTAACAATAAATAATTAAACGCTACTCGACTACGTTACCAACGCCATTGGTTTGTTACGATAATAATAGCTACGTACTTTACTGTAATTTAGCTGTAAGCCCATTGAAGACAATCGCCTTTAATTTTGCAAATCAATTACGATGTATAATGAAGGGTTCCGTTTGTCTGGGAGGTTTCCAGAACATGGCTCAAGGACATCAACTTTAACGTCTGAGCTAGAAACTACAAACTCTAAGGAACCAAAGCCAGGACTTAATTTAGGAAAATATGTCGATACCATTCATCACTCTTATCAAATTTGACCACCAGCTGGTTTGTGTTTGGCCTCAGCAACATTAAGTATCATGATTCGTATTTTCAGTTTACACAATAAAGACATACTGCAAGGACATTGTTCATGGAGACATCAGTTAAAGATATTTACCAATTTAGAATTAGTGATCAGACAGTGTTTTTTTGTTGTTTTTTTTTTGTCGTTACGAGTAAAAATTTTCATAAAATTTGTATATTTTAAAATTGTATAATAATATGGACTGTTTGCTTAGAGTTCCAAAACGTATTTCACTTTTTTCGAGCCATGTCTGCTATGAGTTTGTATATGTGTCACCGTTGACTTTGCTAGGAGCATTATAAATGCTCAAGCAGGAATTATAAGCGGTGATTTGGTTTTGGTTGGGGGAAGGGGGGGGGGAGGGGGGGGGGAAGGTGTGGAAAAATGGTTTGAGAAATAAGAATGGATTTGAATGGGGACTTTTTGTCTTGCTAAAGGGGAGATAGAATGAGTGAAATAGTGCTTTGATCGGGGGGAGGAAAGTGCTTAATTACACTTAAGTAGATTTGGTGAGTTGGTAATTATGGTTTAGAAAATGTACATATAAGAATTGTATAGCAAGCTTTAGAGAAGACAATATAAGGTTAAGTCAAATTATGCAAAGGGAGACAACGGTTAATTACCTCCCTTATATAATTAAGTGAGTTGAGAGAAAAAAAATATGCACGTGAAAAGTTTACCAGGACAACGGATGACACTTCACTGAGTTGTTTACACAGCGGATAAGCGTGAACATATTCCATCTGAGTGGAGAATAGGAGGAACCAATGAATTTACAGTAAACAAGGACAGATCAGCTGATAATGATTTTATAGAGGAGAACACACTTGGACACGCTGGTGAGCGGTCGCATTTTTCGGACGAGCAGTCCTGGTTAAGGACGTACAGTGGCAGGAATGTGTTTTCTGCCAGGCTCAAGTTCAATTTCTGTGGGAAACAGAATGAATACTTCTGAAGAATCCTATAGACCTAGTTAGAGTAGTAGAATCTATTCACATATGAAAGACAAAGCCGTGTTTAAAGTATAGGCTTAGTGATAAGGGGTGATAGTAATAAATATGAGTGTTGTGAGGATTCTGTGAAACCAAAGTAAGTAGGTCCTTTGACTCATAACTTTTGATAGACATTGAATAGAATGATGTCAGAAGCTGAAATAAAGTATTACAAGGTTAACAACGCTTACAACTAAGTGAGCGCAGGATAATGAGAAATGAAGCTGAAGCTACAACATTGACTATGAGGTGGATAAAATGAGACTAAGTAAGCATCTGAGAAGATTTACAGAAGAACATGGATTTAATAGCCGTGCTGGGCTATTGTGTAATGAACTTTGCAATATTGACTGTTACAAGTAAGATGAGTAAGAAATTGAAGGGTGATTGTATTTACCGGATGAAACATGCGCTCTCTAGCAGGTATAAGTATGAGGATACTGCAACAGGTGTACCCAATATGTTGATTTGCATATATGCATTTTAAGATGATGGTATATTGATTAATATGAGTCAAATCTGACAGGATTAGTAGAGGAGAGAAAACAACTCAGGAAAGAGTTGATGAAAGGCTTGGGAGAAGCCAGAATAAATAGAATAGCCTTAAGGGAAGAAAATAGGTATAAACCATATCTGATAATGTTCTCAGGTAGAGAGCTATATATATATGCATAGGTACATGAATGTGCCCAGGAGGAATGGGACATACAAGAGACAGTTAGGAAATGTTTGTACCTGGAATTTGTACCACATGCCTCTGTTATGATGAACTTCTGAGATGTAAATAAAATGTTTGTTTTGATGGAACGTTTCTCAAGTTGGGTTAAGTCTCTAAAAGGTTGTTGAGTGCTAGAGTAAACAAGATACTGGATATAAAGGAAATCACCACTATACGAAGTTGTCACTAAGTAACATCACAAGGAGGGATGGAACGAGTTAGGTTGGAAGCTTGAGATATATCATCCGGGAATAGTCAGCTCTGGCGGTGATGGCCAGTATTAAGATATACTCTTACTTGGAAGATTGTCAATAGACTAAATTGACAAAATAGAAAATCCGACGACTAGGTCTGCCCCAGTCACCTAGTTCGTTGATTAACAATTAGTGCCAATATTCATATACAGGGCACACAGTCACATAAGACTACTACATGGCACTGTGACATATTACTAATTGGTGCCGCAACCAGTCCTAAGAGCTCACCACCACGGTGACATATTACTAATTGGCGCCGTGACCAACCCTTCTTAAAGTGACATGGCTACATCACAAGGAGAAATGGAATACCAACAACAACAGCAACAACAACAACATTCCATATTTGTTCCACCACCTGTGGAGCTTGAACCAACAATGGCCGCTCTTAAGAGTATTACTGAAACGCTATATAATGTTGACTTATATGCAAAATATAATCAGATTAGATCAGTGATAACCCCATTTAAAGGAGACTCGAAAGAATTTAGAAAATGGATGAAGGATGCAGACAGATTTGCCACTATGATAAATGCAAGCACAGATATTGAACGGAAGAAGATACTATATTTCTCGTCTGACGCTCTTGTTACGGATTTCTTAAGGAGACGTGATAATACATATCCAAGTGAGACATATGAGTCATTGAAGAAAGAGCTAACGAAACGCAATAGTGACATTACAAATACGGAACATGCATGGTCATTGCTTCGCCGCATCAAACAACAACGTAACGAGCCTATACAATCCTATGCAGAGGCATTCCTGAATGGATTGACAGCATCACCGGACCTTGAGAAACATCTGGTAGGAATTTTTATTGACGGACTGTTGGGCAGTAGTACAAAACTCCATATGATTCGTAAGGATCCCAATACAATAAATGAGGCGATCCAGATAGCGATTACAGAAGAAAATGTCCAAACGAGGTTTAATCAATGTATCGAACAAGAACAACAGTCGAGGCACAGATAGAACATGAGCCGATGGAGATTGGACATTCCCGTTCTCGTTGGCGTCGCCCAAGCCGGACGGAAAACCAGAGACAGGTGAACACAAGCTATCCTCGACATTTTCATAGGCAGCAGAGTATACAGCAGGTGAATATTCCCACTTGTTTTAGTTGCGGTTGTAGAGGACACATAGCCCCTGAGTGCCGACAACAACATCCTCGCTGGCACCAGCAGTATTATAATGTTCCACAACAGAGTAGTTATGATAGTACGCGAGGACATAACCAAAACTTTAGAGGAGCGTATACACCATCCAACTTCAGAGCCAGACAAGCACGAAAGTATAACCAGGAAAATGGAACGGTCAATCACTAAGTAGGACCGTTAGTGATGACCGTAAAGTAAATGAAGACAGCTTCCTTCATCGAAGGTCCAAAAACATAAATAATAACAAAATGGTGTCACATCAAAAACCTTTTCAGCAAGAGACACAGCAGCAACAAATTCATTCCATAAATATTACTCCAGATCCTAGCTCATGCCTGATCAAGATCCATGACAAAAATTATCGCGCACTTGTGGACACTGGCGCTTCAATAAGTTTGATTAGAGAGCAGCTGTACAAGCAGATCAAACACTTGGTAACTTTCAGACCTTCAAAAACGTTTATGGCATCAGTGACGGGACAATCTCTGAAGTCTTGTGGTACAGCATACATCAAATTCCACATAGGACAACAACTGATCACACATCCTTTCATAATTACACGTGGGATGTCCAGAAATTTTATTCTAGGCAGAGATTTTCTTACTGCTCACAATGCTAGGATATATTTTGACCTCAACAAGATCAATATTAATGGGGAGTACATACAACTACAAGACGATATACACATAGCATCTTTGGTGCGGTTGACGACTCCAGTCACAGTACAGCCTAACACACTTGTGATAGCTAGAGGACGAGTCAAGAGCTCTAGTTATATCAAGAAAGGGCAGTCAATACAAATTGAACCTTTGAAAAATGAGGATATAAATGATAAACCCCTCATGTTTGTTACTGAAGGTATAGCACAAGTTTCAGCCTCACGTGACTTCCCTGTCATGATTATAAACACGTCAGGACAGGCTACAACGATACACAGAGGTACTATAGTCGCCAAAGTACAAAGATCGTCTTTGAATACCACCAAGAATGGGAAAACACCTGAAGTTAGTTGCAATCAAAACCAGAACACCCTTATGTCACGCACATGGCAAAATAATACCTTAGGTTACCCTTCCGACCCTAACAGAAACTTTTGTCGGCAGAGCACAGAGGTCAACCAACTCAATAACAGATATGGAGGCAGGAATGATACACGAACAATAAGGGAGAAGAGTCAATTAAATAGAGTGGATAGATATGGAATTGGAGACCAGTGGAAGAATGAAAAACAGAGAGATCAACAAACACTACATAGAGATATGATGAATGGCACATTGTATAAAAAACCTAGCAGAGAAGAACCTGAACACATACATGCAAGTGCGAAGGAAGACGAATATTATAGTTATCTACGAAAAGTGAATCAAGTGATACAAAGAAAAACACAGGATGGCATATACAGAAGAACAGATGGTAGCACAGGTCAAGCTACTTATGTTAATCTTGTTACTCACCATGCACTACCAACCTCAACAAAGCCCTTTAAAAATACTCGTGGTCAACGACAAAATAACAATAATATTGGTAATACAGAGGAAGAGCATACTCCAAGGCGGAAACCCTATATGAGATACTCGAATAAACCACTGTATTAGAGGTACCAGTTTAGATGTGTAAGTCCCTTTGAATATAGTCGTAGTAAACGACAGAATGGAGGCAATGTATATAATGAGGAGAAAGAGCATACTCCATGGAAGAGACCCAATGGGAAATATATAAGTCAATCAATGTCGCAGAGAACAAAGTCCAGATGTTTCAGACCTTTTAATTGTCCTAAAACAGAACAAGAAAGAACAAATTTCCACAGAGATGAAGAACATAGTACATATGTTAAAATACCTTGGACAGATAATGAGTCCCATAGACAGAATGATCCACCAGATCGGTTGGCACAGCTTTTAGCCACGTTGAAAGTAGATGATCAACACAAGTCCAAACTCACTACGTTTGTTACTAAACACCAGGACGTGTTTGCATTAACAGATATGGAGTTAGGTAGAACTAATACAGTATATATGGACATTCAAACTACAACAGAAGAACCCATTAGTTTGAAACCATACCACACTCAATTAAAAAACAGGCAAATAGTAGAGAAAGCTATAAATGACATGTTGAATGCAGGAGTTATAGAGAGATCGAGATCAGATGGTCGTCACCAATAGTGATTGTCTCCAAGAAAGACGGAACGAGTAGATTCTGCTGTGATTATCGAGCGTTAAACAGAATTACAAAAACGATTTCTTATCCATTGCCACGGATAGATGATATTTTGGCAACACTTGGACACTCCACACATTTCACTACATTGGATGCACGTTCAGGATTTTGGTGCATTCCTATGACAACAGCAGTGAAAGAAAAGTCAACGTTTTGTACACACATGGGTAGTTACAAATGGAACGTTATGCCTTTTGGGTTGAAAGGAAGTCCCGCGACATATATGGCGTTGATGGATGAAGTCCTACAAGGAATGCATTCTTTCGCATTAGCTTATATTGATGATGTATTGATTCACACATCAGGTACTGTGGATGACCACCTATACATGGTTGAACAGTTTTTGATCGCCTACGACACCACCAGGTTAAACTCAAACTAAGTAAATGCGAGTTCCTAAAGACGGAAACTAAATACTTAGGGTTTATAGTGAATAAAGAAGGTATTCGCCCTGATACAGATAAAGTGGAAGCAATAAGGAACATGCCCGCTCCCACGACAGTGAAGCAGGTACGAGCGTATATTGGTTGTTGCGGATACTACAGACGTCGCGTCGTTAATTTCTCCAAGGCTGCTGAACCACTCATTGCACTTACCAAGAAATATTCAAGATTTAGGTGGACAAAAGAATGTCAAGAATCCTTTGATTATCTTAAGGAAGCACTTACAAAGATACCACTGCTTCATTCATTCATAACCCTCCACTCCCAAAGGAGCATAGTCCTTCAACAAACACATGCCAAGTCCTCCTGTCACGTGCCATCATCTCAAGTTCTTTCCATGTTCTCCTCATCATTTTCACCTCTGTTTCCAACTCTCTTCTCCATGTACTTCTTGGTCTTCCTCTGCCTCTCTTGCCCTGAGGGTTCCAGAACAAGGACTGCCTTGTAATGCTATCAACAGGTTTCCTCAGTGTGTGTCCTATCCATCGCCATCGTCTTCTTCTCATCTCTTGTTCCACTGGCACTTGTCCAGTTCTTGTCATCAGTTCCACATTGGTAACCTTGTCATACCAATTTAATCCCTCTATTCTACGCAAGCACCCATTTATGAAAGTCTGTAGCTTTTTGGTTGTTGTCTTTGTTGTTCTCCATGTCTCCGAGCCATACAATAGGACTGACTTCACATTTGAGTTGAAGATTCTTATTTTCGTGTTGGATCCTATTTCTCTTGATCTCCATATATTTCCCAATGCAATGAAAGCTCCTCTTGCTTTTTGTATTCTTATTTTGATATCGCTGTCTGTCCCTCCAACTTTATCTATATTACTGCCAAGATATGTGTATGATTCTACATCTTGTATTGGCGTTTCTTCAAGTTCAACCCTGTTTTCATTACCTGCATTTATTCGCATTATTTTTGTCTTTTCCCTGTGTATTTTCAGACCCAATTGCTGTGACCTCTCATCGAGTGTTTTCAATTTGTCCTGCATCTGATTACGGTTATGGGACAGGAGAGCCAAATCATCAGCAAAATCCAGATCATCCAACTGCTTAGTCAGAGTCCACTGGATTCCATTTCTGTTGTGTGTTGTCGATGATCTCATAACCCAATCTATTGCCAGCAAGAAAAGAAATGGAGACAAGAGGCATCCCTGTCGCACTCCTGTTCTTATCCCAAATGGTTCTGTAAGCTGTCCTTCATGAAGAACTCTGCACGTCATGTCTTCATAGGTTTTCTTTATTAAATTAATGATCTTCAGGGGAACTCTATAATGCCTCATCAATTTCCAAAGTGATTCTCTGTCCACACTGTCAAATGCTTTTTTCGTAGTCCACAAATCCGATGTATAGTGGTGAATTCCATTCCAGACTTTGTTCAACTATTATTCTCAAAGTGGCTATCTGGTCTGTACATGATCTGTTTTGTCGAAAACCTGCTTGTTCATCTCTCAATTTCTTGTCTATGGACTCCTTTAATCTCTCAAGGATAATCCTGTTCAATACCTTTCCTGGCACTGATAGTAACATTATTCCTCTATAATTTGTGCACTCTTGTAGATTTCCCTTCTTAGGCAACTTAACCAGATATCCTTCCTTCCATTCTGCTGGTATCTCTTCTTTTTCCCAGACTTTACCAAGTAATTTATATAACATCTCTGTAGCCGTGTCGATATCTGCTTTGATGGCCTCTGCTGGAATGCCATCAGGTCCAGACGCTTTTCCATCTCTTAGAAGCTTTATGGCTTTCTTTATTTCTTCCTTCGTTGGTCTTTCACCGTTAATTTGTAGCTCTTCTTCTGCTGGCTGGATGTCCGGTGGGTTTTGTGGAGCTGGTCTATTGAGAAGGTCCCCAAAATATTCTGTCCACCTCTTCATTTGCTCTTGTATATTGCTGAGCAGTTTCCCATTCTTATCTTTTATGAGGCAACTTGTTTGCTTGTATTTCCCTGTTAGCTTCTTTGTGCTGCTATACAGTTCTCTCATATTTCCTTTGGCTGCAGCATCTTCTGCCTCTCTTGCCAACTCCTCAATATACTTCCTCTTGTCTCTTTTGATACTTCTTTTTACTTCTTTGTTTGCTTCTGTGTACACTTCTTGAGCCTTGGCTTTGGAACTTCTGGTTTTGCTTGTGTTTAACTCTGCTTTCTTGTTTTTTCTATCTTTTATATACCACTGCTTGCACATCCGGATATATCTCGTCCAATGATCTTGTATACAGATGCTTCAGATACAGCAATAGGCGCTTGCTTAGTCCAACTCAGGGAAGAGAATGAGACACCCATTATACCAGAAATCCCTAATGAAATGCCTATAGCATTCGTGTCACACGCTCTCTCTAAAACTCAGAAACGATGGTCGACAACGGAGAAGGAAGCGTTTGCTATACATGGCGCGATACAAAAACTTGATTTTTATATCAGAGGTACTAAACTCACTATCAGAACAGACCATCAACCATTAGTGAATTGGCTTACTAAGACACAGGAGCAGCCAAAAAAGTTACAAACATGGTCTATGAACCTACAATCATATGATACAAAAATTGAATACATTCCCGGTATTCAAAATACGTGTGCAGACCTCCTTTCGCGAACGCCACAACCTAGTACTATACTGGAAGATGATCTAATTGCGTCTACAGATATCAACGACAACGCAAAGGAAATTAACATTATAAATTCCAACAGAGTAGATGATGGGAATACCACTACCATAACAGATAACGGCACGCAGCAAACAACAGATGTAGATACACTTGATGTACATACTGAGCAGAGAAAAGATCCCGAAATTCTTAAGATCATCAAACAGGTGCAAACGAAACCTACGTCGCTTAAACGGTTTATAATCTTGCCCAATGATCAACTACTATATCATATTGATGAGAAACAAGAGGGGAGATTACAGAAAGTAATTCCACAATCAATAATACCCCAACTACTAGAGCAGTTTCATGATAATAATGGACATGTAGGGAGAGATAAAACCATTGATATAATCAAGAAAAGATACTATTGGAAGTCTATGTACAAAGATATAGTTGAATATGTTGGTACTTGTAGGGTATGCAGAATCAGAAATATGAGACCAACTAAAGTCAACATTAGCCTACAACAACGTAACACTTCAGGTCAACTCCAAGATGCTGTACATCGTTTAGTTCGCTGCAGAGAAGACTCAGAAGATGAAGATGACATTCTACCAGCAGAATTGAGAGAAAGATTAATATACAGAGACAATCGCCTACACGGGAGAGATAGTAATACGCCACTATCGACACAAGACGAATAACCTCATGCGTCCATAACAAGTCAAACATACTATGGTAGTCAAGGACTACAACCGTCAACCTCCAGTCAACACCAGTCTACACATTCTACTTGGGATGGTGAAGATGACACACCTTTGAAATCAACAACGAGAAACATGGTTCCCCACGGTAGCAACTTTACAGAAGAACATGCGAGTCAAGGACTATAACCGTCAACCTCCAGTCAACACCAATCTACACATTCTACTTGGGATAGTGAAGATGACAGACCTTTGAAATCAACAACGAGAAACATGGTCCCCGACGGTAGCAACATTACAGAAGAACATACGACTCAGAGGTCACCACTGTTAACTTCCAGTCAACACCAGCCTACATACTCTAGCTCAGATAGCGATGACGAACAGTCTTTACAAGTGACGAAAAGTAACATTGCTCACCATACCCAGAGCACTACAGCGGAGCATATAAATAACAACAAGAATGTCATTGATACGCCTTCAGCACAGGTGGAATCTGAACTTGACGTAACAGAACGAGAAGATAGTGACATAGAGTGTATGGATGATACAACCAGCACCGAAATACGCATAGCTACCAAATGCCCTTACCAACCGTCGTCACTAGATTCACCACCAAGAGCGAAATTGCTACGATTACCGCAAGAACATCTACGAACAAGATTCAAAAGAAATCATCGCCAAGTACATAAACCTTCACTAGATTTCCAACAAAATATAAATATTCGTTCGCCCCCTACCTCCTGCAGAGCGACTATAAACACGACATCGCAATGCATATCAACTTCGTCACAGTATGACAGTCGCCTCTCCAGTAGAGAAATTACACTGTTGGAACTCGCAAAACAAATCTCCAACTTAGTGTAGTCGTCGTAAAGTACTTACCCAGCAATAGTACTAATTCGCAGCACTAACCCAGCTATAGTGTTTAATTCAGTACTCTAACCAACATAGTACCTAAAGTTAAGTTAATTAATTGAGTCACACTGTGTTTAGCTTAAGTTGATATTCATATACTGGAGCACGCTTAGACACTTACAGTACTCACTAACTTCTTTAAAGAGAGTCGAGTTGACAAACTAGATTGCACATAGTCTTAAGAGTGTGATAGAGCAGATTGAACACATAGTGTGACAAACTAGAGTGAATACACAGAAACTCATCATTGTGACACAGTAGAGTAGACACATATAGTCTTAGGAGTGTGACAAACTAGAATAACTACATATAGTTTTTAAAAAATTAACAGTGTTCTTCCCAAGGTACAAGATGCAGCGTACCAGATGACCAAGACTGACATTGGTTAAAATATGTATAGTACATTAAATGCATGTTAATCATTATAATGTACCTATTTCAGGCATAAAGGTATTCGGGACCAGAGAAAAAAAAAGAAAAGAAAAGAAGAAGGGAAGTGATCCAGACTCAGTCAGGTGGAGTTTTACTCATGGACATAGGCAAATGTTGCACTGAGGATGAACGTCCCCACATGTTACTGCACTGATTATACAGAGATACAAGGGATAAAACTTGGTTGCAGTATTGATATTATGGGTACTGCTTACTTAAGAGATGATGGTAATGACAGTTATAGGGTCATGACTACATTACTTCTACATCCTAAGGTTAGATATTTTGTTAACCCTGACGTACTACTGTATGTATATATAGGTTTAGACAGAGTTAAGGATTTGACTGATGCATCCAAGGCTAGAATCAGTCGGGCACATCAACTCTGACATAGTGACATGTATCTTTCACTATCGCCCCAAGACATATAAAGGTACTGGTGCATGTATATATAGGTTTAGACAGAGTTAAGGATTTGACTGATGCATCCAAGGCTAGAATCAGTCGGGCACATCAACTCTGACATAGTGACATATCTTTCACTATCACATTAGGATATTTACTTATGCACCACTAATTAGTTATTTCTGCTTATCTGTCTCGTATAATGGATAAAATAAATCAACAGCAGATATTTCAAGACATATAAAGGTACTGACAAACCTCTGTGTCCAGAGGCAGTGACCATGTCGAAAATAGGAACATGTATATATATATATATATATATAGATATTATAAGTGCAGAGCCATGATTTTTTTTTGTTTGAGTATTGATGGTATGCCTCAAGCTAAGGTTCAGCAATGAGGTAGCGTTACAATTCGCTTCAAAAATTTTTTTTTTGAATATTTATTAACATGTAAACTTTGAATATGTATACAGGCGCGGTGATGATGGTATGTTAAGTATAGGATGGGATTGCTAGATGATGGAACACAAATGTCTCCCTATGGGATACATTTGTATGGCCCCGGGTTGTATGTCACCGTTGACTTTGCTAGGAGCATTATAAATGCTCAAGCAGGAATTATAAGCGGTGATTTGGTTTTGGTTGGGGGGGGGGGGGAAGTGTGGAAAAATGGTTTGAGAAATAAGAATGGATTTGAATGGGGACTGTTTGTCTTGCTAAAGGGGAGATAGAATGAGTGAAATAGTGCTTTGATCGGGGGGAGGAGACTCTGAATATTAAGGTCAGGGGAGGAAAGTGCTTAATTACACTTAAGTAGATTTGGTGAGTTGGTAATTATGGTTTAGAAAATGTACATATAAGAATTGTATAGCAAGCTTTAGAGAAGACAATATAAGGTTAAGTCAAATTATGCAAAGGGAGACAACGGTTAATTACCTCCCTTATATGATTAAGTGAGTTGAGAGAAAAAAATATGCACGTGAAAAGTTTACCAGGACAACGGATGACACTTCACTGAGTTGTTTACACAGCGGATAAGCGTGAACATATTCCAGCTGAGTGGAGAATAGGAGGAACCAATGAATTTACAGTAAACAAGGACAGATCAGCTGATAATGATTTTATAGAGGAGAACACACTTGGACACGCTGGTGAGCGGTCGCATTTTTCGGAGGAGCAGTCCTGGTTAAGGACGTACAGTGGCAGGAATGTGTTTTCTGCCAGGCTCAAGTTCAATTTCTGTGGGAAACAGAATGAATACTTCTGAAGAATCCTATAGACCTAGTTAGAGTAGTAGAATCTATTCACATATGAAAGACAAAGCCGTGTTTAAAGTATAGGCTTAGTGATAAGGGGTGATAGTAATAAATATGAGTGTTGTGAGGATTCTGTGAAACCAAAGTAAGTAGGTCCTTTGACTCATAACTTTTGATAGACATTGAATAGAATGATGTCAGAAGCTGAAATAAAGTATTACAAGGTTAACAACGCTTACAACTAAGTGAGCGCAGGATAATGAGAAATGAAGCTGAAGCTACAACATTGACTATGAGGTGGATAAAATGAGACTAAGTAAGCATCTGAGAAGATTTACAGAAGAACATGGATTTAATAGCCGTGCTGGGCTATTGTGTAATGAACTTTGCAATATTGACTGTTACAAGTAAGATGAGTAAGAAATTGAAGGGTGATTGTATTTACCGGATGAAACATGCGCTCTCTAGCAGGTATAAGTATGAGGATACTGCAACAGGTGTACCCAATATGTTGATTTGCATATATGCATTTTATGATGATGGTATATTGATTAATATGAGTCAAATCTGACAGGATTAGTAGAGGAGAGAAAACAACTCAGGAAAGAGTTGATGAAAGGCTTGGGAGAAGCCAGAATAAATAGAATAGCCTTAAGGGAAGAAAATAGGTATAAACCATATCTGATAATGTTCTCAGGTAGAGAGCTATATATATATGCATAGGTACATGAATGTGCCCAGGAGGAATGGGACATACAAGAGATAGTTAGGAAAGGTTTGTACCTGGAATTTGTACCACATGCCTCTGTTATGATGAACTTCTGAGATGTAAATAAAATGTTTGTTTTGATGGAACGTTTCTCAAGTTGGGTTAAGTCTCTAAAAGGTTGTTGAGTGCTAGAGTAAACAAGATACTGGATATAAAGGAAATCACCACTATACGAAGTTGTCACTAAGTAACATCACAAGGAGGGATGGAATGAGTTAGGTTGGAAGCTTGAGATATATCATCCAGGAATAGTCAGCTCTGGCGGTGATGGCCAGTATTAAGATATACTCTTAATTGGAAGATTGTCAATAGACTAAATTGACAAAATAGAAAATCCGACGACTAGGTCTGCCCCAGTCACCTAGTTCGTTGATTAACAATTAGTGCCAATATTCATATACAGGGCACACAGTCACATAAGATTACTACATGGCACTGTGACATATTACTAATTGGTGCCGCAACCAGTCCTAGGAGTTCACCACCACGGTGACATATTACTAATTGGGGCCGTAACCAGCTCACGGCACTGTCACATATGGCCTTCTTTTTCGTGGATGTTTCCTGTTAAACAGTTTTGATTCTTCTACTAACTATAAATTAGCCTTCACATACAATTCTGCATTTAATGTCTTCATACGTTTTCCTTGTCAGGTTAATGAACTTGTTTAAAACGTATAATTCCCCCCCCCCCCTTTCTGTCCCAATAAGAATGATTCTCCGTGTAAATGTCGATTCTTATTCATAGCACATAAACCTAATGTAAAACAGTAAGCCCTACCGTTAGCCCCCACTCCATGCGCTATTTTACAGTCATGCACTGTACAGCAATAAGACCTGTGGAGGGTCAGTTTTGTCGGAAGTCTCTCTTCTCAAGAATGCTCCTGTTTGATGATTTCCCTGTTACTAATAACAACATTAATCCCCCGGACATTTTTCCGTCTACAATCCTGACTGTACCACTCTTTCTAAGACAGTTCTTAGTATTTTGTAAATATCTCTGTAATGGCGTCTATACGTGCATCGATGACATCTGCAGAAATGCCATCTGGACCAGTTGTTTTCTTATTTCGTAGAAGCGTTATAACTTTCTTATGTCGTACGTACGGTTGCTGTAAATTCCTAACACCATCTGTGCGGACTGGGTATCTGTGGGATCCTGTAGAGCTTATGTCCTTAGAAGTTCCTCAAAATTGTATTCCATCTTATCGTTTGTTCTTTTAAGTTGCTAAACAAATTTCCACCTTGTTATTTTAAATGTTTATGAGCTTATATTTTCCGGTTATCTTCTTTGTGTTGCTTATTATATCTCCTAAATTTCTATTGTCCGCAGCTTAATCTGTCTTTTTGTTGTTGCCAGTTCTTCAATGTATTTCCTATTTGTGTCATCTTGATATTCTTTCTTATTTCTTTGATAGCTTCTGTGTTCATTTTCTTAGCCTTGGCTCTTGTTTAAATCTGCCTTCACGTTTGCTGTACCTATCTGTTTGATATTCTGTCCTGCTATCCACGTTTTCTGTCGTGCTTCCGTATTTCTGCGAACATGTTAGCATGCTTTTCTTTAACTTTTATTTTAAACCTATTATCACTGACTGTATTTTTTTTAAATCGAAATATTTGTTTCTCTTCATTTTCTAACTTTCTCTTCAGTGCTCAAAATAAACCATTTGATCTAAGTGCACCAGGAAATATAAAAGAACTTCTCCTTGCCTATATCCATTGTGCACTACAGTGAGAGAGAGAGAGAGAGAGAGAGAGAGAGAGAGAGAGAGAGAGAGATAGAGAGATAAAGAGAGATAGTTGGGACAAAGAGAGAGATAGAGAGAGATGTGGAGAGATATATATGGAAAGAATGAGATAGAGAAAGAGATAGAGAGAGGTAGAGATAGAGAGAGTGAAAGAGAGAGATAGAGAGCTCTAAATGTAATACAATTATAAATCTCATTAACACCGGCTACCCACCCTCAATTTGGCATGAAGAACAAGACACGTAAAAAGAGAAATAGCAACACTGAGTCAAACGGCAAGAAAACCATCAAAATTTGAAAATTCCAACCAAACCACAGCGGACAAGTTTAAACAGGCAGTAGATTAGACAAGAGAACATAATGTGAGAATCCAACAGGCCAGTGTGGCCGTGTACATAGTTGTTCCTTTGGAAACAGACTATATTCTTACAAGACAGAGGAAGCACAGACCACCCCATAATTTTATATTTTATGAGAAACAGAAAATAATAAATAGTGTCACATATTTAGGGTAGAGTCGCTTCTACACGCCATTTCTAATAATTGGGTGATTTCCCCTGACCAATCGGATAGCTCAGATTTACCCCGGGGAAAGTGGAACAACGACGCCATTTTGGCAGTAGAATGAAAGAGCGCAACTCAAGAGGTCGTATCTGGTCCAGCTCTACATATTTCTTAGTTTGAGGAAATCAAACTTCAACATTTATTATAAAATGTGTATTTCAGGACATTGAGTGGTTTTATATTTCTTACTGGCGTAAGTAGTGTCAATCATTTAATATGTATTTTGAATAGAGCTCCCAACCCTAGTCGCAGCAGAACTAGGTTCGAGGATTTGAGTCAATTTGCAAAAAATAGTCTTACACCTCAAACCATGTAGAGTAGAAAATATTCTTGTGTTGGAAAGCATTTAACTCAAGGAATGCTTATGATGATAAAGAAATCAAGGACAAATCCGAAGAGATGGGTAAATATCGTCGAACCCAAAATAAGACTATAACTTAAAGGAAGGAACACGGTGGAAAACGTATGGTAATATTGTGCCCGTGACCACTTCTCTTTGATAAAGCGAATAACTAGCGATCATAGACCATGGACGATTTACTACAAAATTCTCAACAGCTTGGTGTGGAACAACAACAACAACAACCACAGAACCAACCCGTAAATACACAACCACTGCAGCCCCAGGACAGACAAAATATGGAAGGACCAACAATAATAGCGCTACGGCAAATTACTGAAACCCTACAGAAAAATGACAACTACGCGAAATTCACACAGGTTAGATCCATTGTTCAGCCGTTCGATGGAAACAAGAAAAAATTCAGAAGATGGTTGTCCGACATGGAAAAATTTGCGGCACTAGCAGAGGCAACAACGGATGAAGAGAAAAAGAAAATCGCTCTGTTAGGTTCTGATTCGTACGTGACTGATTTTTTAAGAAGGAGGTCCCAGCAGTACCCCACAGAAACCTACGAGTCCCAAAAAAAAGAGCTCACCCAGAGATATGGGGAAATCATAGACAAAATGCATGCTTGGTCAGTCCTTAGAAGCATGAAACAGGAAAGAGATGAATCGGTACAACTTTTTGGAGATCGATTCCTCAATATGGCAGAAGAGGCGTTTTGCGGAGAAATCCCTACCACACCTGATGTAGAAATACAGTTAGTGGGGATATTTGCCGATGGCCTTAGAGCGGAAAATATCAGAAGGCATCTTATTAGAAAAGACACCAAGACTATTGCTGAAACAATCCAAGCAGCAATACAGGAGGAAATCTTCACCGAAGGTTCCAACAAAGAGCAGGTAGGGAACCCCGACCAGAATATAGGGACTATGATGAGCATGAGCCCATGGAAGTTGACCATACCAGGAGGCAATGGACTCGCCCACGACAACGAGATGATAGGCCCCGCAATTATAGACCCCCCACACAGAGGCAAAACGACGTCAATAATGTCAATACAAACGGATGCTTCACATGCGGTAGGGCTCGGACATGGTTACAAGTCCTGTAGAGCAAATTACAATCACGCACCACCCAGAAGAGGAGGTTTACCAACCACAACAACCCGCCCCACCCCCACGTGATTACACCAGAAATCAGTATACCAGAGGCGCACCTCAACCCCTCATGCGTCAGGGAAACGGCCGCGCCACTCACTAAACAGGACCGTTAGTGAGGGCAACAATCACAGAAAAAAATGGTCCAAAATAAAAGAAACACAACAACACAGAACAGAAATTGTCAAGTGGGCCCATCCAGTAAAATACAATATGAAGAAATGTTGCATGATGGAACTAAAATACATCCGGACCCCAGTTCCTGCATCATGTCTATACAGGGCCAACAATATAGGGCACTGGTAGATACAGGAGCATCCCATCAGCCTTATTAGGTTCCAGCTGTTCAAGAGGATCCAACACTTAGTACGATTTCAACCGTCCAAAACACACCTAGCTTCAGTCACGGGACAAAGACTAAATTCAGTTGGGACAGCATGGCTAAAATTTTCCTTAGGCGAAACAAATTTTGAACACCCATTTGTCATTACTAAAGGAATGTCTAGAAATCTTATCCTAGGGAGAGATTTTTTTAACAAACACAAAGTTCGAATATACTATGACCTCCACAAAATCAAAGTCAACAATACATACATAGATCTCCAGGACGATATCCACATAGCGTCTTTGGTAAGGATTACAGCTCCCATAACGGTGGCTCCAAACTCCCTGGTCATAGCAAAAGGCAGAGTAAAAAATTCTGAGTACATAACACCAGGGCAATCAATTCAAGTACAGCCCCTAGCAGAAGAAAGCATTATTGATGACCCATTGTTGCAAATTGACTCAAATCCTCGAACCTAGTTCTGCTGCGACTAGGGTTGGGAGCTCTATTCAAAATACATATTAAATGATTGACACTACTTACGCCAGTAAGAAATATAAAACCACTCAATGTCCTGAAATACACATTTTATAATAAATGTTAAAGTTTGATTTCCTCAAACTAAGAAATATGTAGAGCTGGACCAGATACGACCTCTTGAGTTGCGCTCTTTCATTCTACTGCCAAAATGGCGTCGTTGTTCCACTTTCCCCGGGGTAAATCTGAGCTATCCGATTGGTCAGGGGAAATCACCCAATTATTAGAAATGGCGTGTAGAAGCGACTCTACCCTAAATATGTGACACTATTTATTATTTTCTGTTTCTCATAAAAAATAAAATTATGGGGTGGTCTGTGCTTCCTGTGTCTTGTAAGAATATAGTCTGTTTCCAAAGGAACAACTATGTACACGGCCCAATATAGATCCCGGGGCTCCGCAAATGTATCCCGTAGGGAGACATTTGAGTACTATCAATAAACAAAAATCCATCCCCAAAAATTTCTAAGTTCAAAAAAATTTTTTCAGAAAATTTAAAGTTCAAAAATTTTTCTAAGTCCAAAAATATTTCCAAAAAAATTTAATCTAATTCCCTATACTGGGGTCCTATGTCTATATGAGGTCGTCTGCTATGTAAAAAACTTTAAACTAGTAGTGGACATCAACTTCAAATAGGGTAACTTATTCATCACAGCATAATATTTTTCACCAAATTTACAAATTGGCAACACTGCCCAACAAAATCTGCAAAACACTCATAAGGGTCATCACTAAAAAAAATATTGTGACGAGTGGCAACACTGGGGAATGAACAATAAACTATCTTATTTGCAGAACTTGGCTGGATTATCATAATCTATTACATTTCATTCAAAAATATAGTTGATTACATTCTCTTGGATGTGGTAGGGGTGTTATCTCTTTTCTGTACTGTTATTTGCTCCATATTAAAAGCCTGCAAGTACTAAAAAAAATCTTTTTTTTTCCTGGCGTACTTATTTATTCTATTTCCCAAGTACTCTGCAATATTCCAAGAAATGTCCAAAATCTCTAATTCCTATGGTAATGGCAATCCACTTTCATAGAATAGCCAATGTTTTCATGGGTACTCATCATCTTCTTCTTCTTTTTTTTTTTTTTTTTTTTTGTGAATGAGCCATTTGCTCATTATTACATGTAGAAAACATCTCTAGACATAATATGCATATTTATCAGACGATAATACAACCAGCATCATTTTTATAAGTAATCATTTTTCACGATAAAAGCATTAAAACCTCATGGCTTATCCTTATTTATTTATTTGTATGTTTCCTTGTTATTGACATTTTCCAAATGGCAAGTGTATGAATTCGTTCTAAGTCCGTCACTGTAGAAAAAAAATGGTGTTTGTCCTCCAATGTAACATTCCTTCTATTCTAACCTAAACTATTACTTGCAACCCTATTGGTTAGGATTTACTATTAGAATATCTAGTGTTTAGTGAATTGATTTTTATCATTCTTTAGTACTTGTGATACAAACAGAAAAGAAAAAAGGAATCACAAGAAAACAGAAAAGACATAAAAGAAAAAAAACAATTAGAATGTTTTTTTTTTATATAAGATGCTATATGTTTATATGCCACCCACACACATTTTGATGATGATAAGACAATATTGTAAAACATTGACTGCCCTGAGGTTAGCAGATGAAGAAGAAAATAAATAAATCACCCTATGCCACTCATACCCCCACCAGCTTGATCCCTGATATTCCAACAATATTTTGTTGATATCACAAGTACCCCAATGACATTTGTGCATGCTGATTTTCTGCAAATGAACAATCCCTTGAGAGCATTAGTATATGCTAACCCCAGATTGAACAAATTGCACCTATTTGTTGATGATGCCTTTGCCCATGTTAAAGAAATAGCATTTGCACATGCTGACCTAGCAAATGAAATACCCCATTACCGCATGATAACCACTAATGACACATGAGATGAAGAAGCAACAGGTTATGTATGATGAAGATGACATTTTATATTAAGGTGAAACTTTATGTTGTCACAGCTGAGATTTTGTTGTAATGTTTATGCACAAAATCCCCCACATTAACATTGGAAGAGGAATAATCTTAGTCTTTCGTGGTTACGAGATAAGACAAGGATATAATAGAATATTTGATGAATACCATGGAACAAATCAGAGCAGATGATTGTTGCACATATGAGGACCATATTTGAAGTCATTATTGAAGGATTATCAGTAGACAAGAGACACAAATGAATTATGATAATCCCATGGAACCACAGGTACTAAGGACACAAAATGGAGATTAAATAATGGAGAAAAAAAAAATAATGACTGAATAATTGCTACGCCCAGAGGTAAAGGAAATAGAGATGCATCCGCATTTTGGAGAAGATATCTCTTTGATTTTTGCTTATTGCCTTTGTAATATGAACATTGTTGTATAACAAATGACTATTCCTTATCACGAATTACAGAATGTTGTAAGATAGTTGGAATAAATTGACAATGTACTATACTCATAACATACCCAGAATTACAGGAGAGAAAATAAATAAATGATTGATGAAAGTGGACACACTGAGATTTGCTCACCCCGAGGATATTGGATAAGAAAATAACGTTATCCCAAGGACAGACATGTCACAGATATATCATGGAGATATTATGACCAAAAAAAAAAAAAAAAAAAAAAAAAAATATATACCTAGATTGGAAATTGTTAAGGTATTTTATTGGCATGGTCTGCTAGAGGTTAACAGCATAAGATTAATAGGTGACTACGTTTAATATAATGTAAATAATTGTTAGTTAGTGTACGCGATACACACGATTGATTATGACGTGTATGCGTTGGTATGTCACGCACCGTGACTAGGTTACCACACCCTTTTTCTTAGATGACCGTCAAACGGATAAGACGTGTCCTATAATCCTTCCAGTGGTAGGCATGATATTGCCGCACATATGTTATTGCAGTACGGACATGGGTCAGTCCGATATTCTTATGAAGAGAGGAATGTATCGAGGTTAGTAATTTTAACTAAAGTCAAGGAAGGATGAAATTATGGTCCACATTCGTTTTATATCGCCAGACGTCTAATCTCATTGTCGGCCGTTGGATGTCCCAACCGCGCGTACATATAGTTACGACGTTCTGACTATAGTGTTGCATATTATTGGACCAGGACTATAATGCATGGATAGCATTTATGATGTATGATTCAATTCTAATATATAATGTTTTCATAATCAACCTCCATGGACTGTCTACTGTTTGAAATGTATATTAAAAATTGTGTGGACTCGAGAAGAGACTTATCACGTTCATTGAAGTTACAAATTCAACAATTATGATACTGAGTTCAAAACTTGTGACAGACAGAAAGTATTAACTCACATTCGCGTAACTATTCCAACAATAGCACGATCAAGAATTAATGAATCAAATGACCAGAACTAAGAAGCTTATTGAATCAATGAGAACGGTGGCTTTCCACAACGACCACTGAAATAGAAGACGGGGCCGCAACAACAATAAAAGAAGTGAATCGTATAAAGCCCCGCAACAGAGTGAAATAATCGGTGTATTTTATCGTATTCAGTTTAAATTCTATTTAGTTTGGTAACAATGTTAGTAATCTATCTTGTTCTTTCTGATCTTGCTATTATTCAGTTCATTTTTTTTTGTATAACCGTCAATGAGTCCATGTTTGCGTCATTAATTTTTGTGTACGCAGATTTAACTCTATATTCAGTTAACCTTCACCCTACTCTATATTTCCGGTTTGCAGATTTGGTTTCATAATATCAATTTTTATTGTAGAAACGTCTTGTTTCGTGATAATATGGTTTGTTTATCCTTGGTTTACCCATCGTATCGTATGTCCTCATTTCATCTGTTCATGATTTAACACTAATAATATAATTTCTTGCTTAATAAGAGTGTATATGAATATAATTAAAATTTAATGACTTTTAAGGAGAATTAGGGACTTTGCACCAATTTGCAGTGGTAGTCCAAGAAATGGGCGATGCACTTTATAGCTCATGATTAAGGCATAATATAATAATAATAATATATTCATATATAAAATTTAAATAATTTATTTGACTTTTTAGTCTGTCCTGCATATAAAAGGACATAGTGTATATTAATTTGGTACATTTTTTTTTTCCATTACTAAATGATTTACTTAATTAAATTGCACATATCAATGATTGTTTATATCGACTGAATAAGGCAGAAGAGGAGGAAAAGAAAGCCATTGCTAAAGCAGAGATGGAAGAACTTGAAAGAAAACAGGCGGAAAAGAAAGCCATTGCTAAAGCAGAGATGGAAGAACTTGAAAGAAAACAGGCGGAAAAGAAGGCAGAATTAAGACAAGAAGAAGAAAGAAAGATAGCAAGAGATGAAATCCTACGGATTGAAGAAGAGAATAAATTGAAACGACAAGAAATCATACTGCAGCAAGAAATGGAATTGCAACGACTTAAATTAGAAACAGCAAAACTTAATTCACAGGGCGCTGCAGCAACCCAAAATGATACTGCTCAATCTGGATCTTCATCCACACGACTTAAAGGTAATTATTACTTTAAGCTGCCTCCATTCAAGTTACACGTAGATGACCTTTCATCGTGGCTCGCGCGCTTTGAGGACATATGTAAGGTGAATAACCTTGACAAAGCGGCATGGGCACTGAAACTTAAAGGAATTTCTAGATGGCGAACCTGCAAGTGCAGCACAAAATATAGATCCAACACTATCAACAGACTATGAGGCCATTAAGACGTTGTTACTACGTCGTTTCCACTTGAACGAAGAGACATGTAGATTGCGTTTTAAAAGTTTGTTGCCAGATAACAATAGAGATTTCACAGGTTTTATTGCTAACATACGCAATACTTTTAACAGATGGGTTGAACTGGCAGGTGTCAACAAATCCTACGACAAGTTAGTCGATTTGTTATTGAGGGATAAAGTATTATCGTCTGTCAGCCCACCATTCTTTGCTTATCTGCAAGAAAGAAAACCAGAATCTATTGATGAGTTAGAAAAAAATTTCTTTAAATTACTGCACAGCTCATCCGAATGCTAATATTTCTGGCACATTGATAAGAGAACCACTTCCTGTAGCCTCCAATATGGCATATCATAATCATAACAAACCTAGAACACACAGTGTAGACAGGGGTAGGTTCAAAGGAAACTATGACATTAATTTTCATAAGGGACAGAATAACTTTAACAATAACTTTAATAGAGGACGACAACAAACCAGAAACTATTCACCTCAGTCAAGAAATAACAGTAATCCACGTAACTCAAGTTATAATCGATCATATAACTATAATAATGATCACAAGTGGAACAATAGCGATAATTATAACTCGAGACATCGAGATAACAGTTACAATAGAGGACAACGGGATAATTCATCTAATTATTCTCGTCATCGTTCTCATTCTCGTAGATCGACAACTTATAACCATAATACAGGGGCAGCTGTTACTACTGCTACAACCCCTAGGGTTCAGAGTTCAACTACTGATAACAAAATACAGTCATCGTCTACTTGTTTTGCAATGAATTATAACGTGGCAAATAGTTGCCCAACATGTAATCTTATATTTCAGAAAGCAAAAGAGACAGTTCTGAACTGCGGTCATATTCTACCAGAAGTCAGTCTAGCAGTCAATGACGGAACAGGATCACTGATCTTCAACAGAGGAAAAGTTAATGGATCCATCGTCTCAGTCTTAAGAGATTCGGGATCGACCACGATCGGAATCCGTCAGACACTTGTTCATCCAAATTGTGCAACTGGAGAACATGTCAGGTGCATGACTTTTGGGGGAACCATAGAATATTATCCAACAGCTATTATTTACATTGACACACCTTTCTTCACAGGCAATGTTAAAGCATGCATGTTAAGAAACCCAATTGCCGACCTTATGGTGGGATGCATACACGGGAGTAAAGATTGCACACCAGATGAGATTATTCAATGGGAAAAAAATAATCTATACATCGGAAATGCAGCAATAACCAGAGCACATACAAAACAATTAGAGACTATAGACACGGAAAACAAGGAAACAAATGATCATGAAAATATCGAGATTCATTCTGCTATTGACCGAGTATCATTTGCTGCAAAACAGAGGGAAGACAGGTCACTAACAAAATTTTTTACGCTGGTCAACAAAGATGACAATCTTTCTAGGAACATAAATTATAGTCAGTGGTTTAGTATTAAAAATGACATTTTATTAAGATGTTTTATGGATAAAACTCAGATAAGACAACAAGTCATGGTACCTTTTGCTTTTAGGCGGTACATACTTCAACATGCACATGATTCTAAGTGTGCAGGTCACATGGGTTATACTCGTACACGTTCACGAGTATTATCTTCTTTTTTTTGGCCGGGGTATCACGAGATATTTCACAGTACGTACGCTCCTGTACGATATGCCAAGAAGTGAAAGCACGGGGAGCCTTTCACACGGCGCCTATTCAGGCTTGTGATATATCGGTGAGACCTTTCGACAAAATGGCCATTGATATCATTGGCCCACTTTTACCATCAGCCAGAGGACATAGGTTTATTCTCACTTGCATCGATTTATGCACACGATGGCCAGAAGCCATCCCATTAAAAACAACCACCACAACAGATGTAGCTGATGCACTACACTTGATCTTTTCTAGAGTAGGTTTTCCTAGAAAAAACTTTTGTCAGATCATGGTTCTCAATTTATATCTGAGACTATGACGGAGGTAATGAAGACTTGGCAAATAGATAGAAACCTCAGCAGCATTTATCACCCAATGAGTAATGGTGCTGTAGAAAGACTTAACCGTACACTCAAACAAATGCTACATAAAGTTACAGTTAACCATCCACAGGACTGGGACAGAGTGCTACCAGCGGTGTTATTCGCTTATCGAGAGGTGCCAAATGAACAAACTGGCTTCTCTCCGTTTCATTTAGTCTTTGGCGCTCCTCCAAGAGGTCCTATGGGACTGATAAAAGATTTATTAATCGATTCTGAGATGACTCAGGACACTCAGTCATCCTATGAATATGTAATTAATCTCCGGAATAACATTATTGATGCCTGTCAAATGGCAACAGCTTCATCTGAGGCTGCGAAAGAGAAAGCTAGAACTTTCCAAAACAGTAATAGACGATTACGTCAATTATTTCCAGGAGATCAAGCTTATGTGTTATTGCCACATAACAATAATAGACTACTAATCTCGTGGAATGGTCCTTACCAGGTTATCAATAAGATTTCTGATGTTGATTATGTCCTGGACATTAAGGGACATCACAAAATATTTCACATAAATATGCTCAAGCAATTTCATACTCGACCTGAACATCTACAAGCTATTTTTCATGAATTAGATGACACTTTCAGACCTACATGTCACTATTCTAATTTATCCGTTATCCAGGAAGAAGAATCTTCTTTTCCTGAGGTACAGTTAGCTTTACCTGTACCTGTAGTACAATCTAGCGAATCTTGGCGGGACGTAACCATCTCTTCGTCGGTTACACCGCAACAGCATCAAAAGATTGCTGATCTGCTACAATCTTATCCAGATGTGTTGACCGATGTTCCAGGTCGCACATCAGTCATTAATCATGACATCACTCTTAACGAGGATACTCCAATTCGGGTACATCCTTATTCTGTTCCTATACACTTTCTTACTAAAACTACTAAGGAACTTGAACAGATGTTATCTTTAGGAATTATCGAAACTAGTAATTCCCCATTTTCTTCTCCATTAGTTATTGTCCGAAAGAAGGACAATAACATTAGACTATGCGTCGACTATAGAAAATTAAATGCACAAACGATAGTTGATAGCGAACCACATCCACTTCTCGATGACTTACTGCCACGTCTATCGACAGCAACTATATTTACTAAGATAGACTTAACTAAAGGTTATTGGCAGATACCACTAACCGAAAAAGCAAAATACTACACAGCGTTTTCAACTCCGCTAGGTCTATACCAGTGGAACGTGATGCCTTTTGGGCTGGTTAACGCTCCAGCTACCTTTGTTCGCATGATGCGACACATTTTTTCAGGTAGACCAGACATTATTACATATATAGATGACATATGCTTGTTTAGTTCATCTTTTGAGGAACATTTTTTTGGGTCTTGGATACGTTTTTGATACCTTGAGAAGGTACAAGTTAACTGCTAAACCTACAAAATTACAGGTAGCATTTCATGAGATCACTTTTTTGGGTCACATTATTGGAGCTGGATATATCCGAACATTACCCAGTACAGTTTCAAAAATTTTAAACATTTCCGTTCCTCAAACGAAGAAACAAGTGAGAAGCTTGTTAGGTCTAGTCCAATATTACAGTAGATTCGTACCTAACTTGTCATCCATCACTGCTGTATTGTCCTCATTACTAAAGAAGAACATGCCAGTGAAAGTGACATGGACTGACGAATGTGACAGAATTTTTCGGCAAATAATTTCTATATTTTCAAATCCACCTATTTTGAGATTAATTGATGCTTCTAAAAAGTTCATTCTTCGTACAGATGCGAGTAACTACGGAATTGGCGCATGTTTGCTCCAATACCATGACGACATCCTCCATCCAAACTTGTACGTGTCACGAAAACTGAAACCACCAGAAGTGAAGTACTCTACGGTTGATCGCGAACTCTTAGCCGTCGTGTGGGCGATAACCAAACTAGAAAAATTCCTACTGGGAGCCCCTTTTGTAGTACAAACCGATCAAAGGGCCGTAGCATCACTACAACGAGCAAATCACAAGAGTCCAAAATTGACCAGATTTGCTATACTCCTCCAACCCTTCGAGTTTTCAATCGAGTACATCACAGGATCCGACAACATCTTGGCAGATACATTATCTCGAAATCCTAATGATGTCGATTCCTAATTTACGTTGTTTGTCGCAAAGACAATACTATGTACAGAGAAACTTAATCAAAGAACATAGCACCATCGTTGCTTTTTGACACATGAATGAACCATTTACTCAGCTGCTTTCTATAGGCAAATTATACGCAAAGTGACTGCAATCAATTGACACTATATTCGTCTTTACACCGGGACTTTCCTGGTTTACATTTGTCACAACATTGTTTCAAAACACTTCGGAGAAAATAAATGACATTCCAGTCGAACTAATTCGTTATATAACGTGATTCAGAATACTTGAACATTTTGTCTAATGGAAATTCAAGGATCAAGACTACGAATGGATCTTCATATCCAATGTTAATTACTTTAATTTATTCTTTAAAACTAATCCACATTAAAATGACAAGTGAGTTGAATTTTAAAAAAAATGAATGAAACTTAAAAAAATGAAAGAAAGAAAAGAAAACTCACATAATTCTTTGATTATATTCTTAGAATTACATGATTATATTGCATACTATTGTTTAAATTAGTTAGAAAGGTATTAATAACTTAATACTACACTTACTTGATGTTCAACACACATAACTTAGTTAAATTTATACATCATTTTTTTTCTTTCTCTAATTTATTCTTTATTCGTTATTATGTCTTTCTTTAACAGATCCTCTCATTTTTCTTACATTAGATTTTCAACAACTTATTCTTATTCCATACCTAGTATAGTTATTTAGTTTAATTTTAACACTTTAAATTAGTCTGACATGACATTTTATCACGACATATTTTAAGTTAATTAATTATTTAATTAGAGATCGACATTACCATTCTCTTTTAGTTCTTATTACCATTTATATTTATTTATGATATAAATAATGAATATATTACATGACTATTGGTTAGTCGACATGACCACGACATTGGTTCTAGACAGAACGTCGTAGGCCATATGCCGCAATCTCGTTAAATTTTTTTTTTGATATTGTTAACATATTGGTATTTTTTCAGATGGGTTTTTTGTTAAAAAAAAAATCTATCTAATAGATTTTTTTTTTCCCCCAGTGGACAGGGAATTGTTAAGGTATTTTATTGGCATGGTCTGCTAGAGGTTAACAGCATAAGATTAATAGGTGACTACGTTTAATATAATGTAAATAATTGTTAGTTAGTGTACGCGATACACACGATTGATTATGACGTGTATGCGTTGGTATGTCACGCACCGTGACTAGGTTACCACACCCTTTTTCTTAGATGACCGTCAAACGGATAAGACGTGTCCTATAATCCTTCCAGTGGTAGGCATGATATTGCCGCACATATGTTATTGCAGTACGGACATGGGTCAGTCCGATATTCTTATGAAGAGAGGAATGTATCGAGGTTAGTAATTTTAACTAAAGTCAAGGAAGGATGAAATTATGGTCCACATTCGTTTTATATCGCCAGACGTCTAATCTCATTGTCGGCCGTTGGATGTCCCAACCGCGCGTACATATAGTTACGACGTTCTGACTATAGTGTTGCATATTATTGGACCAGGACTATAATGCATGGATAGCATTTATGATGTATGATTCAATTCTAATATATAATGTTTTCATAATCAACCTCCATGGACTGTCTACTGTTTGAAATGTATATTAAAAATTGTGTGGACTCGAGAAGAGACTTATCACGTTCATTGAAGTTACAAATTCAACAATTATGATACTGAGTTCAAACCTTGTGACAGACAGAAAGTATTAACTCACATTCGCGTAACTATTCCAACAATAGCACGATCAAGAATTAATGAATCAAATGACCAGAACTAAGAAGCTTATTGAATCAATGAGAACGGTGGCTTTCCACAACGACCACTGAAATAGAAGACGGGGCCGCAACAACAATAAAAGAAGTGAATCGTATAAAGCCCCGCAACAGAAATGCAACAAACTTTGTCAAGGACACCAGGAAATAGACCCCCGCCCCACACTTAAGATAACTGACGGATGAGATTTTTGAATTATAAGTACCATAAGTCACCCATCTGGCTGTAGTCAGCGGATGTTACAGGCACCACATAACTCTGATTAACCCTCGACCAGCGAAGGCAGAGTTGGTGTCGAAATTTTGCACATATGTAAAAAGACATGTTTTTGTTCATGTTTTGGTAAAGTCTAGACATTTATGTTAATAGTTCTACAAATGATTAGTTGATATATTGATGATAAATATTCGCAGATATAGTACATGGACAATTAATAAGGATATATTTCCAGTACAGAATAAGAGGAATAGGAAGGATCCACATTTTAAATATTGGAGCACCATGAGCGAGGAATTGGACTTATAAAGAAAATGGAAATGGTACACTGTATGCAAGGATAACCAGAAATAATATGGATAAATAGTAGTCAGAGTGCCAGGAACTTTGTCTTACGAGAATATTGTAGATTCCTCACGATCAATTGATTATTTTCTTCCTTTCTATGTCACATTTTTTTTTTGAGTGATGACCCCAAAATTTTTTTTTCATCTCATACTGTCAAAAGTTCTTACATCTCAGTTGATAGTTCCATAAATAATTGTTTGATGTGTTTTGCATAAACGTATTGCTAGATAAGGTACATAGGGAGTTACTAAGGATGAATTCTCAAGATAACAGGAGGACTAGAATAGACACAATGATATTGGAACACCATAAATGATACATTGGTGTTATGAAAAAAAAAAAAAAGGAGACAAATATAAATTGTATACAAGGATGCCTCGAGAGTGACAACATGGATACATATTGTCAAGAGTATAAGCAGTTGTCTTAACAGAGAAAATAAAGTAATACGGAACCCAATGTAGAAAATTCATGATGATTTGGAAACTATATTTTCTTTTTCCCTTATATTTCAAAATATGATAGTAACACATTCGTCTGTTGGTTGCTGAATAATTTGATGTTTGAAAATTGATGTATGGTAAGTCAAAGAAGATCTTTGAAGAATATATATATATATATATAAAATAATATTTCTAGGAAAGAGTTCACAAAAAAATACTGTATTGACAGAAAAGAAGGAATGATTAGAAATAACTGACTAATGGACAGGATCACCACCAGACGTACGGATATTGGAGACAAACATCACATATTTGGAAGAAAAAAAAAAAAAAAAAAAATGTAATATAGAACATGTTTTTTCTACAGTGACGGACTTAGAACGAATTCATACACTTGCCATTTGGAAAATGTCAATAACAAGGAAACATACAAATAAATAAATAAGGATAAGCCATGAGGTTTTAATGCTTTTATCGTGAAAAATGATTACTTATAAAAATGATGCTGGTTGTATTATCGTCTGATAAATATGCATATTATGTCTAGAGATGTTTTCTACATGTAATAATGAGCAAGTGGCTCATTCACAAAAAAAAAAAAAAAAAAAAAAAAAAGAAGAAGAAGATGATGAGTACCCATGAAAACATTGGCTATTCTATGAAAGTGGATTGCCATTACCATAGGAATTAGAGATTTTGGACATTTCTTGGAATATTGCAGAGTACTTGGGAAATAGAATAAATAAGTACGCCAGGAAAAAAAAAGATTTTTTTTAGTACTTGCAGGCTTTTAATATGGAGCAAATAACAGTACAGAAAAGAGATAACACCCCTACCACATCCAAGAGAATGTAATCAACTATATTTTTTGAATGAAATGTAATAGATTATGATAATCCAGCCAAGTTCTGCAAATAAGATAGTTTATTGTTCATTCCCCAGTGTTGCCACTCGTCACATTTTTTTAGTGATGACCTTATGAGTGTTTTGCAGATTTTGTTGGGCAGTGTTGCCAATTTGTAAATTTGGTGAAAAATATTATGATGTGATGAATAAGTTACACTTTTTGAAGTTGATGTCCACTACTAGTTTTTTTACATAGCAGACGACCTCATATAGACATAGGACCCCAGTATAGGAATTAGATTAAATTTTTGGGAAATATTTTTGGACTTAGAAAAATTTTTGAACTTTAAATTTTTCTGAAAAATTTTTTTGAACTTAGAAATTTTTGGGGATGGATTTTTGTTATTGATAGTACTCAAATGTCTCCCTACGGGATACATTTGCGGAGCGCCGGGATCTATATGTGGCCGTGTACATAGTTGTTCCTTTGGAAACAGACTATATTCTTACAAGACAGAGGAAGCACAGACCACCCCATAATTTTATATTTTATGAGAAACAGAAAATAATAAATAGTGTCACATATTTAGGGTAGAGTCGCTTCTACACGCCATTTCTAATAATTGGGTGATTTCCCCTGACCAATCGGATAGCTCAGATTTACCCCGGGGAAAGTGGAACAACGACGCCATTTTGGCAGTAGAATGAAAGAGCGCAACTCAAGAGGTCGTATCTGGTCCAGCTCTACATATTTCTTAGTTTGAGGAAATCAAACTTCAACATTTATTATAAAATGTGTATTTCAGGACATTGAGTGGTTTTATATTTCTTACTGGCGTAAGTAGTGTCAATCATTTAATATGTATTTTGAATAGAGCTCCCAACCCTAGTCGCAGCAGAACTAGGTTCGAGGATTTGAGTCAATTTTCAAAAAATAGTCTTACACCTCAAACCATGTAGAGTAGAAAATATTCTTGTGTTGGAAAGCATTTAACTCAAGGAATGCTTATGATGATAAAGAAATCAAGGACAAATCCGAAGAGATGGGTAAATGTCGTCGAACCCAAAATAAGACTATAACTTAAAGGAAGGAACACGGTGGAATGAGACGGTTCGCCATATTTGACAATTGAGTAGGCCTATGAGACAAAGATGCAAAAAAGGGATTTTTGCATCGATGAAAAGCATCTGATGAGATGATAGAACTTTATTATGCTTATTATTGTAAAAATGTTCTGAATTCCAGACTTTGTTGAAATTTTAAGTTTCATGCTGAAAGATATTAAAAGTTTTGCATGAAATCGAACGCTGTTGAAAAGGTGAATTACTACAGTTTTGAGATTTAGCTAAGAAATCCATCCATTTCAATTAAATTCGCTACATCAACACCTAAGAGAAGAAAATCGAACCTGGTAACACAAATTTAAGAGAGAAATCTAAATCTCTGGTGATTAGGCCAGTTAAACATCTGCTCTCTGTAAAGTAAACTGAAAATACTGCATATACCGGCACTGCCACACCAGTGAAGTAACCCATTAGCTGGTCTCACGAGAGAACAACCAGCATAACCTGACACGATCTTGAGTGGATTGCACAGTAAATGAGAGAAAGGTTCGGCGACTAAAGAAACCTGGACCATAACTATGACGAGGAAGGCAGAATTAAATAAATAGCCCCCCCCCCCCTCCCTCTTTTGTCTCTTTCTCCCCCCCCCAAAAAAAAAATAAATTAAATTAAATTATATATATATATATATATATATATATATATATATATATATATATATATATATATATATATATATATATATATATATATATATATATATATATATATATAATATATATATATATATATATATATATATATATATATATATATATATATATATAGACAGTAAGCTACCGCTGTAGCATTGTCTTCCACAGAAACGAAAATGAGTAGGCGAGTGCTAAAAACATTTGGTAATTCCTTGTTTTTCTTGAGATTGGTCTTGCTAATCTGTTCCGATTCAGAACACTCAAGAAGAACTATTGACGTTGTTTGAGCACCACTCGAGTTCTTCCGCAAGATGCAAAATGTTTCGGCTGCGATATTTCTGCCAGCAGATGGCCTTTTGCAGTAGTTCCAAAATTTACTAGATTTGCTGTAAACCCGCGTGTTACAGTCACCAACTGTTCTAGTCCGTTACTGTTTAAATAGCACAGGAGCACGATACTAATTCAATACTAATGGTCAGCACTGTTAATAAACAGTTATAAATTATCTTGAGAATTTTCTTGCTATGACAATCCGATTATTTAGGATTTGCCGTCGATTACTAAACACTGAAATGTAGTATTTGAAGAAAAGAACAACGCGAGTATCGAATACCGTGTGTACTTGGACGACGGTGAATGTGAATAATTTTAAGTTAAAAAAGCAACAAAGTATCTGCCTTTTATTTAATAACCACAATCTGGTCATTGCTATTTCATTATATTTGCATGCAGAGCCGGTTTTTTGGGCGTGCTAGCAGTGCGGCCTCGTCGGGCGCCGACTAAGGGGAGCGGCCGAAATGTATTTACAAGTAATTAAAACATTAAAAGGTTAAAAGAACAAGAAAAATGAAACTAAATTCCAAAGTGAAGAAAAAAAATTATTTGCTAAAGGGAAATCTATCATTTACCAATGTGCCTATATTATTCCTTTAAAAAAGAGAGCCCAGTTATAATTAAAAATTAATAAAAAATAACTTACAATTAGATTTTCAAAAAAATGTTTTATGTTTTTGTTAAATACTACAGTAACATCATCTGAGGCATTACAGTGCGATCAAACTCAGTAGTACAAAACTGAGTCTCGTGAGAGTACATACAGTACGCACCGAGGGGGTAGGAAGGGGATTTCGCCATCTCGAGACCTCGCACCACCTTGAAATATCCCTAGGTCCGACAATGTTCGTCATCTTTGTTGTCATTAACGAAAAACACAAACGGCAAGTTTACCAAACATATGTGACACGCTTTAGCAGAGGCGTCACAATCTTTCATGACGAACGGCGGTCATTGCAAACATTTAGCCGTTGTTATCAGCAACATTAATTAAAGTCGTTTCTTTCAAAGCAGTCTTGAGACTTCAATTGTTGCTGCTGCTACTTAAGAGTTTCACCTGGTTTTGGCGAAGAACTTCCTGCTGGACATAGACACAAGATGCATGTGTTGTTTTAAGATGAATGCACACAGTTAGGTATTTCGGTGTGAACTTCATATACTAGAAAGCATAAATACTACTAATCGGATGGGCTGGGTCTTTCAAATATTACACGAGCTGTCAACAAAAATTGAGTCTAGGTCTCTGTCGTAACATTTTAGATAGGTAGAAGATATTTATGGTCCCGTCTGAGCAGAGGTGATAGTGGTAAATACGTGAGAATGAAGGTGTAAGAAATAGATTTCACGAGTGAATAGTTAAGGAGAAGATTTGTCTCTGGACTAAATAGTTTCTCTAGTCCAGCCTATCTATACGACTATAATTTAGTGTCAAACAACCTTGCACCACTTATATCTAGAAATATAAGTTAAACTAAACACACCCACACACAGTTATGTGACAACAAAACACACAAACGTGAAAACTATGGTTAATTGGGTATGGGTCTGACCAACACACAAAGTATATTTCTTTTTGTTGTTTATTATCATTAAACTTTTACAACATCAAAACATATAAAGAAATTAATAACCGAATAAGTGCCCTCCCCCTTGTTGAGAAAGGATCCCAAAAGAAGTTAATAACCCAAAAGTCAAAGATTAACACTAGGTTACAGAATAGACTGTGAAGAACAAGTTCCCACTAAATTACTACTCAGTAAAGTACCCAAGTTTAGCGAAATAAAAAGAAAAGTAACAAAAAGAAAATATTCACTCTCTCTCTCTCGCTCTCTCTTTCTCTCTCTCTCTCTCTGTCGTACGTGGCCACAAACAATCTCGCTTACCCACTCGTGGTGTTGATATCCCTTGAAAAAATTACAATAGTTCCTGAACCTATACTGTCAGGTGGGTTGACCAAATATGGCTCCAGTCCAGCCTACATATCGAATAATAATTACAAGGTGGACGCCAAATTTAGTGGTTTAATTTTCCCTGGATGAAAACAAGTGTCACCGCGAATAGTTACTGAAGCAAGACGTGCTCTGGGCGTTCACAGTTACAAAAGGAGAAAAATAATTCCAGCATTGCGAAGCATCTGGTTGCTAAGACAAATGTTACCATATGTAAAAATGATGGTAAATCCTATCGGCTGGCTCTATGGTGAGTGCCGATTTTGAAACAGCGTAGCTTTCTGGATCACTCCGTTGGTACGGCTGTCAAACGTCAGGAATATATGTTCTTTCGTAAGCCCAGTGGACTCGAAAAAATTGAATAAATAATTCTGGGTAAGGTACAGTCCAGTTAAGATTTAATATTAATGTTTATTTGTCTCTTGGGCCCATCCGGTTCACGACGGAACTTGGGACTTGTAAGCCACGAAGAAGACACAATTAATCCTTCACCGGATGAAGAAAGAGGACCGAAATAGCCAAAAAATCGAAGATCAAAAATAAAAAGACCGCTGGCCGCTGAGAAGACCGCTGGCCGCTGGTTTTGATCAGGTACTATATTAGGAAAAAAGAACATTTTATGAAAAAATATGCTACTATCCTATCCACACGTGTTTTCCGCTATGGCATGTCGGGAAAAAAGGTATGCGCCCTCCCATGTTATTGCCCGCGAGAAAATGAACAGCGCACAGTCAATTATTATTTAGTTTATCCATACGCGCACTTTAACAAATATCGCCTGTCATTACTAGCTATAGATTGTCGGCGTCTATTGTTTTGTCACATGATATTAACAATAGTCACTTATATAATTTCACGCAATGAAATATAGGGCGAATTCTATTCTGTCACTCATCCGTCACGCGTAATAATCTCAGTCAGCTAAACCGTATCTACTTGTGTAAAAAATGGGGTGATGGAATTTACATTAACTGAACAGCTGGCAAGAAAATATCTACGCGTTATTTCTCTAGTTTTAACGCTGGGGAATCACAGTGAATTAAAATGGTAAACTTAACACATTTTAACACTTAAGCACAATTTCTATTACCACAAATCAGAAAATTGAAATCCCCACGAGACTATTTAACACATTTAGCAAAGAATGGTTCTAGTCTGGCGTGTTTAGATTATCCAAAAATTCCTGAGCGACTCTGATAACTGATCTGGAGAGAACGCCGTATATATACAGATCATGGTGTTGTTATCACTAGAGGATGTTATAATTCACACATTCTGCATAGCAGAGAAATCAGGAAACTGCGTTTCCCGGATCAAAGGTTTGTTCGTTCGCTCTACTCAGCGATGCTGACCGACATCAGAAGACTTGGCCTTGCAACGGGCCTCTCTTAGATTACGTCCCATTTCGCACTTCAAACATTTATCTCCCCCTGAAACGTACGAACATCAAAGGTGGTCGGGAAAATATTATCGCCCGTGTATCTCTTCAAACAGTCCCTTGTTTCCACGCGCATCTGTCTAATGACCTATAATTGGCAAATCAGCTCGCGTGAGAAACTCAGGTAAACAAACGTGATTCGCTTCCCTGTTAAGACTGGCAGGTTGCGACAAGTTGGTAAACAACTCTGTTGTTTTGTTCCTAGAAAATGGGCGTGGATTCAAAGGTGAGTCATACAGGCAAAAAATTGCGTGGTTTGGCTTAGCCAATGGTAGACACTAAATGGGAAAGCAAAGGCTGTCAGATTACTGTATCTATATTTCCATTATACGTCACAGTCTCTCAAGAATTACAGGAACTGTCAACAAAAATTTAGTCTATGACATTTAAGATTACAGGAACGGAACTGTCTACAAAAAAATTGGCCGAAGTTACTCAAGAATTACATGAACTGTCTATAAAAAGTTGATCTAGGTCACTCAAGATTACAGGAATTACGATCTACAAAAATTTGGTCGAATTTACTCTATAATTACAGGAACTATGAACAAAAATTTGGTCGAAATTACTCAAGAATTACATGAACTGTCTGTGACGAGATGGAAATATAGGTGTATCTAGTGCCAGATAAGAATTCTGGACTACAAGAACTACCCCAGTCTCAGAAAAGAGCACTGGTGTAGGGATGGCACAGGTTATATTCAGGCTGTAAAGTACTCTTGTCCAAATAATGATGTAACAGATCAAGAGCCTAGAGTGCCCTCTCGTTCAGACTACCCTATGCTTTACCAAAATGAAATTTCAATTTAAAATTAAAACAATTGAACATAAAGGAATTTACAAAGTCCCAAGGTACAATTAATGAACCAATTTATTTATAGTGATTTCTTCTCTTTTTATCATTGAAGGAAATGCAAAATGATATTTATATGGAATGATATATTACACAATAATTCACAGTTACAGTTATATTGTACACAACTACAGTGTCTCTGGAATAGTAGTTACTCTGTAAACTGAGTTTGGTAATAAAATGCCTCTTCATCTGACTTCTTGCTTGTAAATTGTTACAAATGTTCATATGTCTAAGACTTAACTTCACTGTTCATGGGCGGCTAGACTGCAATGTCCCAGACCAGAGTTCTGTACTAGTTGATGTGGTGACACACAATGATGAACTCTTTACTGATGTTCCCAAGCAGTAAGGATACCAGCAAAACGAGTGGACCCGCTGTAGTGCTCCGTGACAAATATGCAGGATAACACTTGGAGTTCCTACGTCTGAGTTCTATATGTTGATCGAATCGAACCTGAACCAACACAGAGCCTGTGGATAGCATCTTCTTATGATATCCACAAGACTAGTGTGGTGGGTGTGAGCGTCATCTGAATATGCATGTGTATGATTTGCACACATGTGATTGTTACCTGGTCAGTATTACAGGTGTTTACTTTGTAGTTACAGGACTAAGTTACATAATAGCATATAATACATCATTATTTACATTCAAAATAGGCTTACCTAGTCCATTCCACTTCTTCTTCCCGTTAATTTTAGAGTGATCTTTAATCATTAAACCAACTGTGAGTATCTGGTTTGGTTTCGTTCCTCCATTCATCAACTCCTGTCTTTAAAATATACAACCATTGAATCATTAATCATGTAGTTATACCCTAATATATCCCTGATGACGCTCGTTGCTGTTCAATGATGCAGGGCGTAGCACGTTCCCAGAAGTGGCAGGAAGTGTCTACAAAGTTGGTCCCTCGTCTTAAAGCTCAGGTCACTGTTCCCTTCTTGTTCCAGAGATAGTACCCTCAACTGGTACCACCACCAACAACTATGGTAAAAAAATTAGAAACGAAACGCTCTCCTGAGTATTGCGTTTCCCGACACATACTTATGTGTCCCCTTTCTCTTATTCCACCATCCCATCTACTCAGAATTTACCCTCGATGAGAATTAAACTACATTGTCTACATTGGAAGATTTGGAATATACAGATGACATTGCACTGCTAGCACATTCACATCAACACATCCAGGAAAAAACGGATAGACTTAATAAGTATAGCCAGCAGGTGGGCTTGAACATCAATTTAAAGAAGGTAGAGGTCATGACGCTCAATGTGAGCAACCCTGAGCCCATATCAGTAAGGAATCAGCAACTGGAACAGACAGATGCCTTCACATACCTAGGATGCATAGTAACACCAGACGGCGGAGCAAGCAAAGACATCAACAACAGAATGAACAAAGCAAGAACAGTCTTTTTTAGTCTAAACAACATCTGGAAGTCCTCTCAGTACAACACAAGCACAAAATTAGAATTATATCAGAGCTGTGTGCTTTCTGTTCTTCTCTATGGCGCGGAGAGCTGGAGAGTTACAGAGAAATAAATGTTGAAATTGTCCTCTTTTCACACAACATGCCTAAGAAAAATTCTCCGAATCTTTTGGCCGAATACCATCACCAACCAAGATCTGCTTACTCGGAGCAAGCAAGGGGACATGCACACCATCATAGCTGGCAGACGCTGGAGCTGGGTTGGCCATGTTCTCAGAACACAACATGATGCCGATGCCTTGTGTACAAACTCACAAACACATCGGTAAACTCTCCCAGCAATGTGTGTAAGATGTAACATCTTGTTACTTTACAAGTCGGACAGGAAACGATTAGGTCATCCTTGTTTGTCCAAAATGTGTCACAAGACAAGTAATCTCTTATCTGTCGCACACCCTGGCCTTATCAGCGATTAACCAAATACGCTATGGCCGCACCCGATATTAACCAACATGGTTGTCGATTGATTATCTCAGCCGCTCCTTGCAAAGCAGGTAGAAATGGATAATAAACAGACATGACGACGTATCTCTGAGAGGAGTGTAAGAAGAAAAATACAAAATATCTGCTACAGTGCAGAGAAAGAAAGAGGGTGCCGGTCATTGAATCACGTAAATAATCAATACAACAAATGTCCAGGATACGGCCGTAGTGAACAAAGTGCGACAAAAGAACGACCCAAAGTTCATTTTGTGACACCAGATCGATTGTACCCGCAATCATTTTTGCAGCTTTCATATTTAACTGTATAGGCCAGATTACACAAGACAAAAGACATTACTATTGTGTCTAGTAAATGATAGAAGAATGTGAACAGTACAGAATAGACGGTAGATTTGTATTATATAAACATTCAAATAAATTTATTTAAATTGAGATAGATTGGGAAGACCTTGAATAAAAGTCACTTAACAAAGTTTGTAGTGAACTTGTAAGGCATCTACTCCATAGGGAGATAAAGGGGTATGATGATGAGAATTGGTTCGTATGTTCTTCTGAGTGTTATAGGTTTAAGATATGGGGTCTTCCTTATTTGACGTTATGCGCTGAGGGGGGAGTGGGTCGAAACTTTGTGACGAAGTATGACGATTGGGGGTGGTGATGGGCTGGAAGAAATTTGACGTCACACCCACACAACTACGAGCAGGATCGCTTTTTTTCAAAATAATGTCGGAACAAAATATATTTTATAACCTCCATCCTTTCTCATAGTCTACTTGTATCCGCTATACTTAAAATCTCCCTTATGGGGACGACTTGTATTAATATTATAATTTTAGCTGAAACATCGGATAATTGTTATAACCCGTAACTGGTTTTAATTGTATTTTTTTATTATTTATATATATTTTTTAATTTAATGTAATAAAACCTCTCCAATAAATTATGTCGATCTGGAATCAAAGATGTCCAGCCGGTTAAATGGAGGAGCATCTTACGTCGCAGTGAGATAATAATACCGAACATAAATGTTTCATTGTTAAACGATTATAGTTTTTCAAACACTTGAAAGAAATTGTGTGGATTTACTCTCAGGTTTAACATTACTTTATTAAACTTTAATTATACTTTAACAATTAAAATTATTGCTATGTTTACTTTACATTTAAGTAGTTTATTTAATGTTTGAAATGAAACTCTGCCAAAAAAAGCTTTTTTATCATTTAGCCATCAAAACAGTATTGTCTGCACAAGTTAACAAATTTACATTTCATTCAGTTCTTTATGTTCAGTGTTAAAAGAGACACACACACACAAAGAGGGGGGGGGGGGGGTTAAGAGGTTTCTGAGAGTCCTGAGGGGTTAGAGTTTTCATGACGAAATGTGACCGGAGGGGAGGGAGTGTTAAAATGTTAACAGTTGCGTGACGCATTATATGACCGACCCTAAGATAGAGTTAACATTTTCTTGAATTCGTCTTGTAGGTATCTCACCTCATTTGTATACGTATATCTCACTTCACTGTGCGGGTGTCTCACCTCACACGCACATGTGTATCTTACCTCACACGTACAGGTGTCTCACCTCACACGCACAGTGTATCTCACGTCCCATGTACAGGTGTCTCACCTCGCATGCACAGGTGTATCTCACCTCCTATGTACATGTGCCTCTCCCCACACGCACGGATGTATCTCACCTCACATGTATACGTGTATCTCACCTCACATGTATACGTGTATCTCACCTCATATTATTTGGGTGTGACTCATGTATCTTGCAATGATTTCAGTGCACTCTGTACACACGGCTTTTATACTCCCGTACAGATAAGGGCGGGCAGAGGAAGACTGAGCTATGGAACATGCTGATTATTTGTTATGCATGCAACACTTAGGACAAATAACCTCAGTTGTTTTGTACTGCTGCCAAGGGACACGTAAACAGATCGGGACAGACATCTTTATAATGTTTCCCATGTTATTGCAAAGTGATTAATTGCTCTGAATCGGTTTACCAGGGAATATGCAACGATTCAGTTCACTTGTTACCATTGAGTGGCATTGTACCGAAACCGAAAGATGTGTTTTTATACTTAGTTTACAGTTTTAGTTCAAATAACGTTGATAAACTATTTTTTTTTTAAGACATTAGTTTAGGACTCAGTGAATGGTTATTACTGTTCTTCACTTACGTTATTCCCACCAACCAAAGCGATGCTTAAACACATATTCATGTATTAAACTTGACTGGTGGTACCATATTTGTAAATGAGTACACATTTTGAATTTCTTCATAGATTGTACGTTTTTTTTTAAAAAGACTTCAACAACAAAAAAAATAATAATAAGTAAGCACAATTAGGGTGAATTCATTTGCAGCTGTTAAGTTGTTGCCTTGAGAATGGATTCCTTGCGAACCTGGCTGGTAACTGAGGTGGAAATTCTTAAGCAAGAGTTAAACATTCTTTCTTCGCGCAAGATTACTCTTGGCAAAGATGTAGATAGAAGATGAATGGCGCTTCTACTTTAGGGGAGCATTCACAAGATATTCCCAGAAGTCAAGAACAAACGCTGCTTAAGGGCTGATAAAATTTGTTAACTTATTATCTGGTCCGTCGCCTTTTGTGAAGGGTTTATGCAATGATTCTGGCACGTTCAAGCCCCCAGTTGGAGTAATCCAACGGATGCCCTCTTATAAGTAATTGCTATATATATATTTATATATATATATATATATATATATATATATATATATATATATATATATATATATATATATATATATATATATATATATATATATATATATATTAATAAATAAATAAAAATAAAATATAAATAAATAAATAAATATAAATAAATATAAATAAATATAAATAAATAAATAAATAAATAAATAAATAAATAAATAAATAAATAAATAAATATATATATATATATATATATATATATATATATATATATATATATATAGATATATATATATATATATATATATATATATATATATATATATATATAATCAAATTTAATAGTCAACTAGTTTTTAACATGGGAAAATAAATATGGAAAATTGGGTGAAAATTGAAATTACAGTTTCCTCACTGAGGTTTAGAATGGGCTTTAGAATGTCTTTCACTTTTGCTGTAGCCTGTTACACAAAACCTAGCTCCAGATGAGTCTTGCAGCTGTGGTTTCCGTCACTTCCTTTGTGTGATGAGTACACTTCTCCACATAAACTCGTCCACTGTAGGCGGTTTAGTGTTGATACTCTTCTCTCACACTAGTGTCGTAGGAACTTCAGTACTTAAGTCTGATGTCTTGTAAATACGAACTGTGACAAATAAAAAGAAACAAATGCCTTCTGCTGAGTACATTTGTTCTCTGCACTCTAACAGGCCCATTTTCATGCGCTCCACCCACCAGTGTTAACCTCTCAGAAGAATTACATTCCCGAGCTCACAATGTAACTCAGGGAATATGATGAAAATTCACCAATATCTTTCTGGGTGTCAACTAGGAAATTGCTTCTGGAGTGCGTGAATAATGATCTGCCTGAATTACAATTAAAAAAGGTATATAAATCTCACAACATGATTCTATACACTTTATGCACATGTGATGTAATCATCCCTTATTACTCATCCTTACACCCGTCTGAGTTCTAGGGTCATCTCTGCTGTCGGGTGTACCGCACGACTAGTCAGAAACAATCACCAGCTCTTGCAGTAGTGGTTCTCCTGGCCTGGGAAAGCTGTTTGTATAATTCTTCTTATGACTTGGTCTGGCAAATATGAGTTAATTCCTCTGACAGCTGGTGTTCTGCGAATTCCGGCCTGGGAAAACTTTTGTTAAAATTCCTCTCTGACTCCTTGTTATAAAATTCCCAAGTTTCCAGTCTTGTATTAAAATGGCTGGTTTACTTGTGAGTTCCAAAGTTGCCCAATACTCGATCTGGTACTTATAATTGTGGAATTGTAAGCCCTGTCCTCTTTACTCTGGCTTTTTTCGGAGGTGCTTCGTTAACGCTGCGATGCAGTCTGTCTGTGTGTGTCTGATTTCTACAGTATATCTCACAATCCTTAGTTTCAAATCCCAGCTGTGTTTTCGCCGAATGTCCCAATCAAATCCATTGTAGACTCTGCGAACTAATCAAATCTATCTAGCACTGTTTGGGTGGGGAAGTTTATCATTACTCATCCCACGCGTATTTGCAAATATTAAATTTAATATACACGCGTGGCCTCTTACAACAGTGATGTCATATTGTTACATAAGACTTCCGGCGCACCTCTGTCTATCACAATATTGTGACCATGTTTTCCTTGCGTAATGTCTTCCGCCCAGATGTCTATCCCGACAGATTATCTAATTATCCCCGTTATCTGCATGCCTCCGCCAGACAGTTGTCAACACGATCAACAGCTTTCCAATAGGGTCAAATGTTTGACCGACACGTTTCCACAGGTGGTCAGATGGATTCAAAGAGATAAGCGGGTGACCGGTCTGACGACTGGGTATTGTTACGATAAAACGTCTGAGGAGTGGTAAACAATAAGATACGAATTACTCCCGTAGCAAATACTGCCATAGGGGAGTTGTGTTACAGACGTTCCCCACGCTTTGTCCAGCAAAAAGAGTAAAATGGATGAAAGGGAAAAATGAAATGCCAAATAACAAGGGAGTAATGAAGAAAAGAAGTTTACTGCCGGAGGGCTGAAGGTGTGAGAGATCACACAAAAGTACAGGGACAGCCATTTCGTCACAGTCTCCCACACTTGACCAAAAAAACAAAACTCTAAACGGCTGAGACCGCTAAAATAAAGAAAATAATAAGAAAGAGACGAAGAGATTTATATGTTTGTCTTTCAGAATACAGCTGTTTTTATATTATCAAATATGGCTTATGATATCAAGACATAACAGACAGGTAAAGGTAGTCCCATTGCAGATATTACCGCAGGGGAGGGAAGTGTTAGAGACTTTGTAGGTCGAGCTTCGGGAGGGTGGTAACCATTTTCCTTCCTCGCTGCCTTTGCCTTCCCTAACTCAAGAGTAGAGTCAGATACCCATTTACAGCTTAGCAGACTGAAGCATGACGCCACTATGTTTCGAACCCGGTACCTTTGCGCGAGAGGCCAGCGCCCTAATCACGCTTGCCAATCGGACGCTCAAGACATTTAAATAGCATTTTTAATTAGCAGTTTGAATGTGGCCGCGGATTCCTTGCGCTTGTATATTTTTGCTGTGAAATATTGCAGTCAATTCATATGAATTGATCATCCCATTGATGTATAACGTTGATTATTTAATCATTGGCATTGTCTAATAATCTTTTTGTAGTGTTCAACTATTTTTGTCTAGTTTTTTTGCCTCTTCTTTTACTTCTATAAAGATTAGTAACCCTTTCTCATACCTCTGAAAGGTTGACATCATCATCTCATCTCATGATTCTTCGTATATTCCTAAAAGTAAAAGTGCAGTGGATCCCTGTCCACTACAAGATAAATGGAAATGAGAAGGCAGATAAACTAGCCAAAGAAGGAGGAAAAAGCGTCCAAACATCATCACCATCAAGCGTAGGAGATCATGTCTCTCCACAACTTCCTCTCCCCAGTACAATGTATCAATTCTGTTGTGGACCTCCTTCCATGCCACGATGTCAAACTGTCCAGTATTTGCTCTCTTTTTCCTTCAATCTTACCTGTTGTTATGATATATTCCAGCTTTCCTCTTCTCATAACTTGACCAACAAATTGGCTTGCTTCTTTCTAACTTATGAAATACGTTTGCTCTGCACATTGGCCTCTTTCAGGACATCATCATTACTCTTTTTGGCTGTCCATGGTATTTTGTAACATTCTTCTGTAAAACCACATCTCTGTTGCCTTTAGCCTCTTCCCTTCTTGTTTACTAACTGCCAATGACTCACTCCCATACGTCAGGATTGGTTGTATATAACATTGAAGAACTCTCTTCCTTACTTCCATTGACAAAGAATTGTTGCATAAAATATACTTCATTTTATAGAATGCTGTTTTTGCCTGAGCTATTCCGCTCTTCACTTCTGAGATGCATCTTTCATCCATATGTTATTAATGTGCCAAGGGCTTTATATGAAGAAATAAAAGCAATAATACGAAATAACTAAAGAGAAAAATTGCACAAGGAGCATCCAGAGTCCTATAATGCAGATTAAGTGATAATTTTCAGACTGAATTTCGACCATTGCAGACTCAGATACCATCTGTTCAACAAACTGAAAACTCAAACGACAGATGAGTGTCGATCTTGGGAGACAAACAAACAGTAGAATATTTACTCCAAAACTGTCGGTTCCACGAGAGGAGCAGTGTGGCAGCGTGGCCTTCTCCAACCATTTGAGGGATAAACTGTACGGTCAAGAAGAGAGAAGTCTGAGACGGACTGCCAGCTTTAAAAAGAGATAGATGTGATTATTTGAGAACGAAAAAGATGAAGAAGTATTGCCTGTGTTTGCATCTGTTCTTGGCTGTATATACATCCCTATGAAAAATTGTCGTACCTGTTCACAACATTATCTTTGTCAGTCCTTGATAATTGATCTTCGTAATTACCGTCTTTTTCAGCCATTATCATCCCACCAGCAACAATATGTTTTCTTCTTTTTGGGTTTGTGATAAACCTGTTTAATTCTTGTCTTTCTCTTATATGTCTTCATCTTCCTAGATCTGGACGCAGTCGACAGTCAAGGCAACACTGCCCTTCACCTCGCGGTCAAGGCCGAATCACCAGAAATAGTGACCTTTCTAATGACAAGTGGCGCAAACCACGCGATCAAGAATAACTCCCACATGATGCCGATCCACGAGGCAGCAGAGATGACAAACCTGGATGTTATGGCGGTCAGTGTGTTGTTGTGTCAGTGTTTAAGGTCGTCAGTGTGTTAAAGTCCCTGTCTGTTTGTCATATACGGAAATAGTGCAGCAGTGACCGTCCACTTTTGCGGCCCCCCCCCCCCCACCATCTAGGGTTATATTTTTTTGCTACATTAACGCCTGATTCATTATCGCAATTAACACGCGAGCAGTCTGGCAATTAAGCACGGTGGAACAGAGCAAAGTGCGCAGCACGGCGTAATCGTTCTTTGATCAGGGAAACACGCGGGCAGAGGCCAGGCGTTAACAGTTTCTTTGAAAAATCAAGGGCGATAAGTCTGAGACGTACCTTGGATTGTTACATTTTCAGGGGAATTAACTTACGTAGCTGATATGCGGCAGGCGGGGAGAATGAAAGACAAGCCAGAGGTTGTCGGTCGGCAGAGGTGAAGAAAAAACCTTTCATTCAGGAATCGAACCGTAGATGTGCCCGGCCCTGGCCGTAGGTGCGACTTTCGCATTAAGGAGGGATAGAACGGCATCTGTGGATATATACCCCGTCTCTTAAAAAGTCATTATCAGTTCCTCAGAGAATTTTCTGAAATAACTAGCTCGATATCCTAAGAGTTTTTCGTACAAAGTGAATGCTTAGATTCGTGGAGTTGTTTCCATCTTTCTCTGTTTGCGGTAATTTATATACTAGCCGTTAAGTGATTTAGCGTGTTAAAAGTTTTTCATTATATTTCACTGGGATTTTCTGTGTTAAATTGAATAGCGTATTAAATAACATATAGCTAAATTTCTCCAGCTGTAAAGTAAATTTAATTACTCGCTATTCCCCAGAAAGAGATGCTATAATTGACAAGTACATACATTAAATAACTGGCTACTGACGGTATATATTATTTACTTATATCCATTTTGTGTAATGTTATAAATGACTAGTGTTCATATCACGCGTTAAAAGCGATATGATAAGCTAGACATTTGTGGTTTAAAATCTAATTTAATTACCTAGTGGTTAAAGAGGTCTTACCTTAACACGTGTTAGATATAATATTGATATTTTGGTTAAATGTTTTTATTTCTTTCCTAAAATATAGGCTGATAAAAAAACCCAGTGAACTAGCGGTCTTAGGGTCATATGAAATTATGGTCATATGAACTTATGTCTTATGAGCTATAGTCGTATGGTCCATTGGTCTTATAAGTGTATAAGCTACCAGAAACTTTATAATATTGTCGAGTCTTCGGGCTATGACCTGTGCGGTCCATTTTCTTCCTTTTATGAGAGAGACCAAACTAGAACAATAATTGTAAATGTTAACTGGACCAGAACTATACCAGATTTTACCTATATAAATCTCATCAGCCAGCTGTGGCAAAATATATTGTCAGCAACATTTATGTAAGTTAACATAGTGTCTCAGCAACCAGAGGCTAGACAACACAGGAAATATATATGTATTATTCCTCCTATGTCGGTGATCACCACATATGAACCTTACTCCAACCAACTGAAGGCAGAGATACAGTATTTATCCAGGAAAACTATTTAATCACCAACTCCAGCGACTACCGTGAAATTTGCAGTCAGCAACTACGGTTACTCTGGGGCTGGATTTGGCAAAAATTAATATGACACTGAATAGTCTTATTACTTATTAGTGTTTATTTCCACGGAATGCCTGCGACAACTATTGGGTAAGCGAATATGAATGTGACCACAGTATGAAGGATTGAATGAACTGTAAGAGAGTAACATAATTTTCTGTTGTTACCACTATCATACAAATCTTTTCTTTTTGTTCTCACTAACCTGAGTATTTACGGGATAGATTAATTAGGGACTTGTCCTTTGTTTTCTTTACTGACTATTCCATACACTTATTGTTAACATTTGATCTTTTGGGTGAATTAACCTCTGTTGGAATCTTCTTCTCTTTTCCTTTACCAGAGGTGAGAACCTATTTGATTAATTTTTCATTTTTGTCTGTAAACCATGATTTATTGATGTATATGATTTATGTTGTAAAGTTCTAGTGATAAATAAACTTAATAAACCTTAAGTTATTGTGTTGGTCAACCCCTACCCTATCTGTTATCCATAGTTTGTGCGTATTTGTCACAGAATTGTGTGTACGTGGGTGCAGTGTAACTTGTATTTTGTATAAGGAGAGAAAGTGCGTCTGATTTTAAATATAGTCGTACAGATAGGCTGGATTTGAGAAATTATTCAATCCAGAGACTTCTTTTCTCTTACACTATCACCTCGTGAGAAAAACTATTTTTTACACCTTACTCTCACATAGTTATCACTATCACCTTCGCTCAGACAGGACAATAAACATCTATTACCTATCTTATAAGAATCTACGACACTGTTATAAATGCTTTAGGCAAATGTGAGAATCAACATGCATTTTCCCTTTTTGTCCTTCTCCCCTTTCTCTCCTTCATTACTTTCTCTGTATCTATCTATCTATCTATCTATCTATCTATCTATCTATCTATCTATCTATCTATCTATCTATCTATCTATCTATCTATCTATCTATCTATCTATCTATCTATCTGTCTGTCTGTCTGTCTGTCTGTCTGTCTGTCGGTCTGTCTGTCTGTCTGTCTGTCTGTCTGTCTGTCTGTCTGTCTGTCTGTCTGTCTGTCTGTCTGTCTGTCTGTCTGTCTGTCTGTCTGTCTGTCTGTCTGTCTGTCTGTCTGTCTGTCTGTCTGTCTGTCTGTCTGTCTGTCTGTCTGTCTGTCTGTCTGTCTGTCTGTCGGTCGGTCCGTCGGTCTGTCTGTCGGTCGGTCCGTCGGTCCGTCGGTCCGTCGGTCCGTCCGTCCGTCCGTCCGTCTTTCTGTAAGTCTTGTATCACATGACAGCATAAGATATTGCCCTGTACATGTGACTTTCAAACTCCATAACCATTTAAAGTCTTGCTTCTTCCGTTTCGCTTGTCATGTTTGCAAACTCACTACTTCACCGATCTAACATTATAAACTCCTCCAAGGTATTAATTTCTTGTAGTTGTTTATCACAACAAATTCCATCTGCCGGAAGTTTTACATTCCTTTCCGTTTCTTAATCTTTATCAAGATTGTTATCCTCCTACATCTCAGTGAGATCGACTGTGTATTTGGGCACAGCATGTTTGCAAACTAGTACCTTATCATGCGACAATATGGTTTCGTGTATCTTCCCCAGACAAAAGTCTGAGTTAACATTAGGAATGTTGCTCCTTGAGGACTCTTACTGCGGCTGGAGCTGGCGATAAGCGCAAAGTCAAAGTGGCAAGTTCGCTCCTTCGCTAAGCGTTGCCGACAACAATGGAGAAAATAACCAGGAGAGAGGGGTGTGTGAGAGGTGTGACAAGATGTGATAAGATAACCTCGGTCGAGGAAAGCGCAAACAATGAATACTGGAAGAATTAGCACGTAAAATGAATGGCAGAGTAATAATGTCGGAAAGGAGTGAAGAATAAAAAAACGTATTTCGTGACAGTAGTGTTAATTTAGTTGTCTAATGGTGCGTGCTGTAGTGTGCGTCTTACAAGGTATCTCGCTCAGCGTGATTACTTTATTGTAGATGTGTATGACATACTCGCATAGGGGGCAGAGACAATTAATATAGGGAAAAAGCAAAACTTGCACGACATGTACACTAGATCAGTTATGTGGATGGGTTTGAAAAAAAATCGAAAAAAGGTGATTCGTCTTACGAAGACAAAGATAAAGAAAATAGTCTACGTTACGGCCACAAGGCCTTCGTCAGGAAAAGAAAGAAAGTGAAGGCTAGATAGGAGACATAAGAACTTAAATAAATATAAAAATAAAACCTAGGTACTTCCCTGAAGGCAAAGCATCGAAATCCTATCACTATCTGATGGACGCTTGGCTGAAAAGGAAGTGACTTCTGCCCCCGGATGTACACAATACATACTAAGAAACTAAAAAACGAAACTGAACAAAAAACTACCCAATCAGATCAGTTAAAAGATCAGTTATACCATCGATCTTTGTGTCAATTATTGTTGTCTCTATGACAGCTATGAGCGTAATGACATACACACTTGAATAAAGTTATTACTCTAAATATGTAAACGTTTAAGGCAAATAATTACAAAGGTAAAGGAGTCCCATAGTAGATACTGCCTAAAGGGAGTGTAGCGGTAGAGAGACTTCAATACATTAGATCCAACATCGAGAAGTAGAGTAATTGGTTCCCTTCTTCCCTGCCTTTTCCTTCCCTAACTCAAGAGCGGAGTCAGGTACCCATTTACAGCTGGGTTGACTGGAGTGTGACGGCACTGTGTTTCGAACCTGGCACCTTTACCACGAGAGGCCAGTGCTCCAATCACTCTGCCAATCTGACGCGCAAGAAAATAATAACAATATAATTTTAGTCGTAATAACATTTCATAACCTCGTGTGGTTCCCGGGGGTCTCCAAGAAAAAGAAACAAAACAGGGCCACTGCTCCAGCTATGTGTTGCTCCAGCTAATGTGTTGCTCCAGCTATGTGTTGCTCCAGCTATGTGTTGCTCCAGCTATGCGTTGCTCCAGCTACGCGTGCCGTAAGATTCGACTAAGAAAGTCCATAGGGCTGGCAATTCTACTGTGTTAACCATATATCTACAGAAACCGTCAATGTAAGCGCACAGACGTACTTTGAGGCAGGCTTCCTGTGTTCAAAAGGAGGGACGACGGGAAGGGAAAACATGTGTTCTACTTTGAAGCTTATTCGGAAAGTCTTCATCTGTTGTTACAAAAAAAAAAAAAAAAAAAAAAAAAAAACTGGTATGGAAGTGAAAGCTGTTCTTGAGATGTCTTCCTATGGTCAAAATATTTTGGGAACGGCAATCTAAATATGAGCATGTAGGTCGTGTCACTCAGAAGTAGTACTCAAACGATGACAGCAACGGTGCTTCATTCACTATTCTTGCAGTAAACTTTGCACGACATAAATTGACGATATTATGTCCCTTTTCGCTCCTTATGGATCATGGTGTCATCCCTGCTGCTGGTTCTATTCCCATGATGCTTGTGTTGAAGCAGCCAATAGATGTTTTAGTGTCTGTATCAAATTGTTTTACAAGATAGTACTGCTAGCCCCACCCACCCAACCTCATATTAGTCACATCTTTCGATATGCCTACGGGAGCAGTAGATATATTGGTATAAACTGACGTAGAGTGCATTTAAATGAGTCTGTATAATTAACTTTCAAATGGAACATGTAAAGAAGCGTAAAGAAAAATTCCTATTTGTTAAGTCATCTGTCCTCTTTGGGATGAGCCGCACGGAAACTAATGCGCATTTAAATGGTTCAATTTCGGAAACGCAATTTCCTCATCATCTTGCGTAGCAATAACATGAAACAGAGAAGTAACTGTAGTAAAACTACAGCAGTTGTGATAAATAACTGATAGTGTAACAGACGATGTAACAACTAAAATTGAAACATTTGTTAAATACATCTAACATATGTAACATATGCAACTTACAACTTGGCGGAGGACTGTGGAGGCTGAGATGCAAAGAGTGAACCAGAGTTGGGACACTGTACGAAGGATGGCCGCCGACCGAACAAGGTGGAAGCAGTTTGTTGCTGCTCTACAAGACGCCACCAGGCGTAATGGCCACTGACTGCTTTAATGGTCGGCGGCCAAGGATCGAAGAAGAAGAAGATGTAACATATGCAACGTGAGATATTTCCATGGAAGTAAATGACCTTTTCAATGTATCAGTCAGTGCCCTTTAGCTCCACAAAAAGCATAGATCTTCAACAAACGCATGCCGAGTCCTCCTGTCACGTGCCATCAGCTCAAGATCTTGTCACGCTGTCCTCATCAGTTCCATGTCTGTCTCCAATTATCCTCTCCGTGTGTCTCTTGGTCTACCTCTGCCTCTCCCACCCTGGGGGTTCCAGAAAAAGGAATGCCTTGCAGTGTCATCCAGGCTTCCTCAAAGTCTGTCCTATCCATCGCCATCGTCCTCCTCTTATCTCCTGCTCCACTGGCATCTGTCATCAGTTCCACACCAATGATCCCCGTCACACCATTCCATTCCTACGTGTCTGCAGCTCCCTGTCTGTTGTTCTCACTGTTCTCCATGTCCTAGAGGGACACAACAGTACTGACCTGACTCCTAAGCTGAAGATTCTTATTTTAGTGTTGGGCTTGATTTTTCTTGATCTCCACACATTTCCCAATGCAACGAAAGCCCGTCTTGGTTTTTGTATTCTTATTTGATGTCATTGTCTGTCCCCCCAACCCTGTTTACACTGCTACCAAGATATGAGTATATGATTCCATACATGTGTGTTGTTGTTGTGGTGTCTTCCCTAAGCTCAGTCCTCTTATCATTCTTGCTTTCATTCTCATTATTTTTGTCTTCCCCCTGTGCACCCCCCAGACCCACACCCCACTACCTCTCATCGAGCACCTTCATTCTCTCTTGCATCTGATTACGGCTATGAGACAGAAGAGCCAAGTCATCGGCAAAATTGCCTTTTACAGAAAGTATTAACTTTGGTCCTACAGTAATATATATGGCTAGAGATCGAGAGTCTGGTTGGCAGAGTGGTTAGATTGTTTCTTGCAGCAAGGATACTGGGTTCCGCGTTCGAAACTTGGCAGGGTTACTCTCCTGTCTACCCGGCTGAAAATAGATACGTGACCCATCTTGATCACTCCGCCTGATCTTGAGTCAGGGAAGCAAAGGCAGTCTGATATAGTGATGTCCTAAAACTTCATTCCCATACGGAGGTATCAGCTATGGGGCTATCTTTTATGGCTGCAGATAGAGGTCATGCAATGACAGTGGAGCAACATGGCTGAATTATTTACTAAGCATAATAATTTTATTCCTGACTGCGACTTTCGCCAATGTCATCGCTTTATACACCAAGAAATGCCGTTCTCCACAGTCGTAAAAAAATTACAATAGGTAATGAAATTTGCAAGGAAAATTATACATTGTATATTTGTACGTGGGCAGAATCAGCGGTAGTTCTCTTGGTTAGTAAAATGATAAATGAGTTTGATGGCTCGCTTTACTCCACCGAGGTTCACTGACTTTCTTTTGTCATTGTAGCGAGATATCCTTGATTCACTCGTCTCAATGTTACGTCATTAATGCATTTGCATTTAGTTTCACTACGCCACGATAATATTAAACCCCTCCTTAACACTATTGCCCCACCCGCTTGATATTCTCAATAAATCAAACTTGGAAAGAAAAGAAAAAAACGCTCTAGTTACACCTTGTAGACCCCCTACTTCCAGTGATAATTGCCTATGGCAAAACCACTAGCAAAAGTCAAAAAAATCGGACGCAATAATGTAATATTTTGTCTATAGAAAGTCGCATTTTTCAAAAAAACGCCCGCTAACGACACGCGATTTGAATCTAGTAACGCCATGTGAGGATACCCCCCACCGCCTCAGCCCGTCTCTGTAATTAAAACTAAATATAATATAAAAACGATTTTGGCACTAGACCAAGACGTGTTTCGAGCGATAGAGAGGAACAAAATGCAAAGGGAGTTAGCATGGAGTAAAATCTAACGTACTCCTAGTGACACTGGTTGCTTGGCAACTGAGACGACTAGAGCAAGAGGGGAGAACAGAAAGGGACTATTGAACGCGTGTATATGTATAGACGGAAGAATAAAAAGGAAAGACAGAGTGAAATAAAAACGATAATGTTGTTTATTCTATACCATATCATCTTTCTAATATGTTCTCTGAACTTAGATAATAAAAGTATGTTGTTCTGAACTAATAAAGATGAAAAGAAAAAAAATGGACAATTTGATAAAAACTTAGACGAAAATATAACAGTAAGATAAAGGATACTTGACAGAGTAATAAACAATTTTAATCTTTTCAATCGGTCAAATAATAACGAAGATAATTAAGAAAGAAAGTATTGAGATATACGGTTTGACACATTCATACTCGGTTTTGGTAACATTTCAAACCAAAAGTCAAATCCGTTGATATGAATCCTATTGGCTTATGCTAGTTAGTTATGAAGAAAAGAGGGGAGGTAGGAACTGCAAATTTGTTGGCCACGCGAAACATTTTCTCACTCCGTAATAGTGAAGGCACACTGACCAGCGCATGAATAAACACATAGACTTTTTTTAGGATTTTCAAAAAAAAAGAGTCGTATTTTTGGACTCGTCTTTTCCATTGGCCAGTGGGTCTGACAATAAGGAAGTAAACCAAGGCTCAGTGCCATTTGAAGAAAATATATTCCACCTAGTGGATGTTTGAGATCAGAAGTCAAGCTTTTAACAAAAAAAGTGTTGCATTCTGGACACAGGCGATCTATTCTTGTGCTAACAGAATTGCCAGTCAAACTATTACTAGTGTGTGAATTATTTCATTGATTTCGGGTTAAATCTCGTGTTTAAAAGCCAGACCCTGAACTCCTGGTGAGGCCTTATGGTGTGAGGAGGAGCTGTCAAGCAAAATACAAGCCCCCTGCCACTGGTACTGCCAGGACTTCCCAGAGACAGGTCCATGGTCACTGAAGAACCACATCAGCACTATACAACATATTTTACAGATAAGTGCCACGTAGTCGGCACTTGAGATCATATCCACTTTGTACAATTGTAATAAAAGTTTTGAAAAACACAAGAGTGGATGATGATCCACCCCAACCCACCATCACTTATCCATTATTAAAAGTAAAGATAAAAAGAGGAGAATACATATCCATTAATAAAATAGCATTTTCATTCTTATAGACAGATTACCTACATTAGTTATTAATTATTGTATAAATACACATTTCTTATTTTGAATTAACAGTCCTGACCCAGATCATTTAGGGTCAGGAAAAATTAAATGGTACTATACGTGATTGCCAAATTTTACCCAAAGTCTTGTTCATTCGATATTATTAAATTTTAGTTGTGTATGTTGTATTAATACATCATCACCTTCACATTACCCTAGACACGTAGCAAATTTAACATACAACCTAAAAATATAGCCCGAGTGAGATCTAAATGTGGTAGCACCGTAGGTACCCCGAGAATACATAAACTCTCAACAATTAGACTCAGGGACGTACACAGCTTGACCTCACTCGGTGTACACGTAGGTGGATACAACACCCATAACACCTCATAACATCACCACAGTCATATTGATGTCATATAGTTTTGATTACTGCGCCAGGAAGCTAGTTTACTTTTACAAATGAAAAGATATATATCAGACAAAGAATGGTAAAGGTGGTCTGTTACGGACTTCTGACACCAGATGTTACGGGTCGTTTCTATCTCCAGATATTAGAAGCCCGTTGGACGTGAGTTATTGGGTTGCTCTTCAATAATTCTTTAGGTATTATATTCATCTCTACCCTTTCGGCTTACAGTTCAATTTCAGATTTAGAGCCGTTATTGTGTGATTCAATATTATTGTTTAATTCAGTGTCGTTCATTACTTCGTATTAATTCTCCAGCAGTGTTGTATTATTTTATGATTAAACTTGTATATAAATGTGATAGTCTGTACTTACCTTGCAAGGGTTATCTCAACAGTCACAGCACATTAGTAAACTTGAATAATTCAGGCAATTAAAACAAGTTCCGTTGACGACTGAATTTTTAATACATGTCCTTTCTCCAAATGAATACCAAACGATTTCACACAACTAACATTGGCATGAAAACATAGTTTTTAGGATCTACTCAATGTTCGTCTCCCTAACAGCACATTGCTCGTCTGTGTTAACCGTTAATTCTTTAGCGTCCTTGAGTTTGCAACCAACTCTTT